>CM053789.1:348589254-349099254 GCA_028749045.1 Cupressus sempervirens
AGAAATCTTGCATCACCCAAAAATATTTCCTTCTTGTTTCTTGAATAAGGGTTGTAGCAGTGTAGAGTTGATGATTTTGGAGGCTTACTACTTAGTAAGTCAATTATATGAGCTCAAAATGTCATCATTTCAAAGATGGATGTTCATCTTGGATATATCAGCCTACTAGTTGAGGCTTAGTGAGATATCATGATTATTAATGGATTTATTATGGATTTTTGGTGTTCGTATAAAAAAAATTGGCTCACTGTTGAAGTCCTAGACATGGTGGGATGAGGCTCAAAAATTTGATGGATGGGAACTTGCATGAATTTGAGCATGTAGATCACAAGTTGAGTATTCCAAAAAGTGGTAACCAATCAGAGGAATTACTCAAAATTTATTCCTTCCGAAGCTGGGCTGACCAAAAGTTCAAAAATAAATGTCAAATGTGTATTTGGCTGACTCTATATGTATTGTGAGTGTCTATCAGCCCTAGGTATTAAGTTTGAGTGTCTAGAACCTTCCCAGGTGGCATAGAGTTGCATATTTAAGAAATGCCCAAATATTGTCTAGGACAACTCTAGGTGATAGGTTACAACTTTATCTTCTAGATTACCATAATGAAGGCACCCATGTGGTTTAATATATTGTAATTCTAAATTATGTAATTTTTCATTTGTAGTGATAATAAGAAGCCCATATTGATTTTTCACAAATTGTTGTTGTTTTTCTAATTTTTATGTTATGTGTTTAAGATATTAAGGGGAGCACTCTTCATAAAGTGGTATCAAAGCAAGAGATCCTATGAGTCATTTGCACCAAGACCATGGTTTGGGTTGTACATGTAGATAGATCATCAACTGTGAGGCAGTTTGCACTAGTGTATCAACAAAAGTGAAAAGATGACTCCACAAAGAGAGTGTGTTCCCACGAGAGTTGTCAGTGTTACACCAGAGGATTTTAGAGAAATCTAGAGGAAAATGCAAATATTGCAAGAAAAAATGCATGGAGGAAAGAATCTTTCTGAAAGAAATAATTAAACTAAAGATGAGAAAGAAGAAGAACAAAACATTGATCAGGCAATAGAAGATTAGTTTTGAACCCAAAAGAGGAAACAAATTTTAAGGTCATTTCTAAGATTGGGAAAAGACCTAGGTTAACCTACAAGAATTGATCAACTTGATCAACGAATTGGAAGAGTACTTTGAATATGAAGATATTGGAGATCTGGATAGGGTCAAGTTTGTGAAGGCCAAACTGAAGGGTCATGCAAGGATCTGATGGTGGGAAATCTTGTTGGAGTGAAATAGAAGAGGGAAGGAAAAATCACTAGATGGAATTGAATGATAGCTAAAATAAAATGATAGTTCATTCCCATAGATTATGAGCTTGATATGTTGAAGAAAATGCAAGGAATGAAGTGAGCGAGAAGGTCTATTCACTTGAGTATACTCAAGAGTTCTATAGAGTTCTCATTAGAATTGGCCATATAGAAGGTGATAATGAAAAATTGTTGATTATCTTAATGGGTTAAGTCCAAGAATTTGAGGAGGAGTTGAGTTTATTTTTAATGACTAGTATTGAGGAGGTGTACCATTTATTCCTAAGATTTTAGGAGAATTTGAGCAAAAATTTTGATAACAAGAATACTAGAAGAGGACATAGTGGATGATCTTATGGAGGCTAAAATGATTGTCAAAAGAATAAGGATTAGGTGAGAAGCAATAGTCAGATACAAAGGGGAAATAGTTCCAATCAATTCCATGATCAAAATAATAGAGATCAAAGAGGAAGAGGTAGAGGAAAAGCATTAACAAGAAGAGGTTTTTGAGGAAAAAAATTTCACCATAGAGAAGAAAAGCATAGAGAATTTGAATGTTCGTAATGCCAAGGAAGAATATAATAGAGAGTAGAAGGCCAAGCCAGAATTGTGCATGTTGATGAAGATTCCAAATCATCCAATTCTAAAAATGTTGAAAGAGGATAAGTCCCAGTTAATAGGAGAGTCTTACTGAGTGGGGAGAATGAACCTCATCAAAGGAGGAGTTTGTTACACACTAGGTGCAAATGTGAAGATAAGTATTGTGATGTACTTATTCCTTGCGAGATTATTAACAATCTAGTGTCAAGAAATATCTTCTCAAAGTTATATCTTAGGAGGCAAAAACACCCATGTCTATATTGTATTGCCTGGTTGTAGAATGTCCTTAAGTTATGGACAATGAGTAGTGTCTAGTAAATTTCAAGATTGGGAGCTACCAAGATGATGTGCTTTGTGATATCATACCTATAGACATATGTCATATGTTTCTGAGTAGGTCGTGGTAGTTTGACAGGCGTGATGTACATGATAGGTGAGAAAATACCTACACTCTAACCAAGGATAGAGTGAAAAATAAGTTGAATTTATTGAAGGAGAAAGAAGAAAATCAATGTAGTGCATCTAGATTATTTTTATTGATGGAAAGGAGTTACTCCAAGGAATGAAGCATAAACATATGTGTTTTGTTGTAATCCCAAAAGATGGTAAAGAACAAATAGGGGAGCTACCTGCAGAAGTTATAGATTTGTTCTGAGAGTTTTCTAATATTGTACCAGATAATGTACCTAATGGATTACCCCAAGTGTGGAAGACTAGTCACCAAATGAATTTGACTCTAGGAGCAAGATTTCCAAACAAGGAAGTAGAAAAAATGACAGTGGTAGAAAGTGAGTAGTTGAATAGAAAAGTTCATGAATTCTTGCAGAAGGGGTTGATTTGAGAGAGTTTGTGTCCACGTGTTGTACCATAAGTATTAGCACCTAAGAAGAATGGAGCATGAAGAATGTGCCAAGGATTTCCATTTCCAAGGATGGATGATATTATGGACTTTTTGAGTGGAGCTATGTATTTCACAAAGATAGATCTAAAGAGTGGATACTATCAGATTTACATCAAAGTAGGAGATGAGTAGAAGACTTCCTTCAAAATAAGGGAATAATTGTATGAGTTGTTAGTCAAGATCTTTGGACTAACCAATGCACCAAGCACTTTCATGAGGCACATGAATGAGGTATGAAAGGAGTTTTCAAGTAAGTTTTTCATTATTTACCTAGATGATATATTGATATTTATTAAGATATTAGAGGAGCACTTGAGAATATTTGAAAGGTTTTTGATAAGTTGAGGGAAGAAAAGTTGCTGATAAATTTGAAGAAGTACAATTTTGTGAAGGAGTTTGTGTACCTAGGATTTGTAGTCTTAGCAGAAGGTCCAAAAATGGATGTGGAGAAAGTTAAGGGTATACTTGAATGGCCTAATCCAAAGAGTGTTATAGAGGTAAGATATTTTCATGGACTAACTAATTTTTATAGAAAGTTCGTCAAAGGTTGTAACAGTATTTGTGGACCCTCGACTAAAATAATGACATTGGATAGAAAATAATTTAAGTGGGGTGTAAGAGTAGATAAGATTTTTAATTTTTTGAAATAGAATGTTACAAAGCAACTTATTTTAGCACTTCTATATTTTAACAAGGTGTTTCAAGTAGATTGTGATGCAAGTGGTACTATAATAGGAGTTTTTCTAATTCAAAAAAGTAGACATGTTGCTTATTTTAGTGAGAAACTGAATGATGCCAAAAGAAAATAATTTGTTTAAGATCAAAAAATTTATGCTATAGTTCAGGCATTGAAGAATTCAGGATACTATCTTCTTCCTAGGGAGTTTTTATATGTACACTGATCATCAAGCTTTGAAATATTTGAATAGTTAAAGAAAAGTAAACTGAAGGCATTTGAAGTGGGTTGATTTTTTGTAGAGGTTTTATATTGCTTTTGAAAAAAATGAGCAGGAAGTCTAATATAGTAGTAGATACTCTTAGTAGAAGAAAAATTCTGTTGATAGAAATATAGATTGTGGTGGTTGGGTTCAAGGAACTCAGTAATTTGTATCTAGAGGATCATGATTTTGTTGAAGCATGAAAGGCTTTTACAAAACCTTTTATACTTGGTAGGATGAAGTGGTTGGATTTCATAATCCAAGATGCTATTTTTTTCAAAGGAAGCCAATTGTGTATTCCAAGAATATCAATGAGAGAGAATCTTGTCAAGGAAAATCATAGTGGAGGATTGGCTAGACACTTTGATATAGATAAAACCATTTCTTTGGTTGCTAAGAACTATTATTGGCCACAATTGTAGTAAGAAATTAAGAATCTTGTACATATTTGTATAATATGTTAGATGATGGAAGGAGTAAAGTAGAACATAGGGTTCTATCAACCATTACTTGCACTAGAGAAATCATGGGTGGATGTCAGCATAGATTTCATTCTTGGATTACCAAGGACTTAGCAAGGGTTTATTTCTATTTTAGTGGTGGTTTCTAGGTTTTGAAAGATGACATGTTTCATTCCCTTCAAGAAGACTACTGATGTTATTCATGTGGTAGAGTTGTTCTTCAGAGAAGTGGTGAGACTACGTAGTCTTCCAAAGACTATAGTTTTAGATTGAGATACCAAATTTGTTTGATATTTCTAGCATAAATTGTGGAACAAATTAAAGAAAATTTTGAAGTTCAGTTCATCACATCATCCATAGTCTGATGTTTGGATAGAAGTTGTGAATCAAAATTTGGGAAACTTTTTTAGAAGTTTGGTTGGAGATAAAACAAAAGGATGGGATCTTTTTTGTAGGATTATATATGGGAGACATCCTAGAAATGCTTCTAAATTGAGGCAATTGGATCAAGAGATATAAGTAATGCTGAAGTCATTTCAAGCATATCCATGATGAGGTGAGGAAGCATATTATTCAGATGAATACATAGTATAAATTGATAAGGCATATATTACAAGGATGTATAAGGAATTCTAGATTGAAGATAAAATCATGGTTCATTTGAGAAAGGAATTTTTTCTAGTGGGTACATTAAAAAACTTGAAAATGAAGAAGTCTGGATGGTGCAAGATGGTACACGATTCTAAAAATGCCTATGAAATTGATTCACCTACTAAATTAAATATTTCATTGGTATTTAAAATTTTAGAATTGATAGAGTATTCTAAAGAAGGTGATGGAGATGAAGTTGTAGAAGTGCAGTGGAGTATTCCAAGAACTAGTTTGGCTACAAAGGAGATTGAGGAAATACTCAATAGTTGTGTTGGAAAAAGTACAAGGAAAATATATTATGAAGTTCATGAATGGTAAGGCAAGACTATTGGATGACAAAGGAAATGTGATTAGATGAGGAAAGCAAACAAAAGGTAACCTATTTTATCTTGATCTTGGTGATTGCTCATGTTCTATCAAGCTCAAGTAGAAGAAAGATGGTTATGGAATAGAAGATTATGTCATGTAAACTTTGATAATATGGTCAAAATAAGAAAACTTAGAAGAGTAAGAGGTATCCCTAGTTTGAAGAAACCTAATGATGGATTGTGTAAAAATTGTGAAATTGGTAAAATGGGAAAGACTAGTTTTAATAGTAAAAACTATTAGTTAGAAGATGTCTTGGAAATTGTGCATACTGACTTGTGTGGACCCATTAGAATAGAAAGTTATAGTGGAGAAAAAATCTTCATTCTTTTTTGTTAGGATAAACCACGGACAGAAATAAAAAACTACATGCAAATATAACCAATAACAGAAAATAATAGAACACACAGAAATGAACACAAGGCACCAAGATTTAACGTGGTTCACCCAATCCCTAGGCTACGTCCACCAAACAGCAAGTCCGATCTTATTACAATCCAGTGATTACAACCTGATTACAATCCGTAATCCCTTACAGCTCAATACCGCCGCAAGAACCAATTTCGTATCACCACATATCAAAAAATACCCAACCCTAAGCCCTTTTTATACAAGTATTAAACCGCTTTAGGGTTATAACATGTCGGCCATATGTCGGCCATAATATGTCGGCTACCATGTCGATGTCGGCTACTTCCAAAATTTTTTTTTTTCGGGGCGATGCCCCGAACCCCACTATTTATGAAGTATGTACAGTACTTTCTTGATCAGTCACCACAATCTAACAATCTCCCACTTGGGGACTGATCAGGCTCCACACTAAACAATAATCTCCCACTTGGAGACTGATCCTGTAGCAATACAACTACCGCATGGGGCTCCCACTGGATCAAACCACCCTGGACTCTGCTGTTCTTTTATTCACATTTAGTCTAAAAGACCAACTGAACCTGAAGAGGAGTTCAGCTTCTCCCTTGTGACAACCTTTGTCAACATATCTGCTAGATTTTCATTGGTATGTATCTTCTCCAGCTTTAACTGTCCATCCTCCAAAACTGACCAAATGAAATGGTACCGCAACTATATGTGTTTGGTCTTAGAATGCAGAGCTGAATTCTTAGCAAGATGAATGGCACTCTGACTATCTGTGAACAAATAATTATCCTTCTGAGGATGTCCCAATTCTTCCAAGAAGAACTGAAGCCATATCATCTCTTTGGTTGCCTCTGTAGCAGCAACATACTCTGCCTCTGTAGTGGAGAGAGCATTAATCTTCTGTAGCCTAGAAACCCAGCTCACGGCTGCCCCACCAACAGTAAAGACATAACCTGTAGTACTCCGCCTGGTATCAATATCCCCAGCCAAATCTGAGTCAACATAGCCCTGTAAATCAGTAGTAGAGCCCCCAAAGTGTAAACACTTATTGGATGTTCCTCTCAAATATCTGAGAATCCACTTGACAGCATTCCAATGCTCAAAACCTGGATGACTCATATACCTACTAACGACTCCCACTGCATGTGCAATATCTGGCCTAGTGCATACCATAGCATACATCAAACTTCCTACAGCTGAAGCGTAGGGTACCTTGGACATCTTATCCTCCTCTTCTTGTGTCTTGGGACACATCTCCTTAGTCAATTTCAAATGACCAGGTAAAGGTGTGCTGACAGCTTTAGCATTCTCCATAGAGAAACGTTGCAACACCTTCTCAACATAATCAACTTGAGATAGCGTCAATGTTCTGTTCTTCCTATCTCTGCAAATCTTCATACCAAGGATTTGTTTTGCTGCCCCCAAATCCTTCATAGCAAATGCATGTGCTAATTGGCATTTTAGCCCCTTAATATGATCCATGTTAGACCCAGCTATAAGCATATCATCAACATATAAACATAAAATAATGTAGCTATCATCATCCAACCTCTTAAAATAAACACAGTAATCTGAATGACACCTGTTATATCCATGCTCATGCATAAAACTGTCAAATTTCAGATACCATTGCCGAGGTGCTTGTTTCAGGCCATATAAACTTTTCTTCAATTTGCACACTAAGTTCTCCTTACCTTTGACCTCAAAACCCTATGGCTGAGCCATATATATTTCTTCATCCAAATCACCATGAAGAAAGGCTTTTTTAACATCCATCTGCTCTAAATGCAAATCTTCAGTAGCCACAAGACTTAAAACAGTACGAATAGAAGTCATTTTAACAACAGGAGAAAATATTTCATCAAAATCAATTCAATTTTTCTGTGCAAATCCTTTTACAACTAACCTGGCCTTAAATCTTTTCTTACCTCCTTCCTCTTCTTTCAACCTGTAAACCCATTTATTCTGTAAAGCCTTTTTACCTGCAGGCAACTTGCACAAATCCCATGTCTTATTTTTCAGCAAAGAGTCCATTTCATCTTTCATTGCAGACTCCCACTGAATCTTAGTATCCACCTGCACAGCTTCATCATAACTTTCAGGTTCACCAGCATCAGTAAGTAAAATAGAATACAAAGAGGGAGAAAACCTTTGTGGAGGTCTAATTGGCCTTGTTGACCGTCTAACATTCACTGGTGTATGTGGTATTTGTTGTTGCGGTTGTTGCACATCATGAGGAATGGCTGGAACATCAGCTTTTGGAGTATCATCCAGCACTACATAATCATCTTCTTTCTTCTCATGTTGCTGCAACAGATCTTTGTACAACACTTTTTCATTGAATATGACATCCCGGCTTCTTATAATTTTATGATTTTCAAAATCCCAAAGCCTATAACCAAATTCATTAATGCCATATCCAACAAAGACACATTTCTTTGATTTAGCTTCTAGCTTGGTTCTATTTTCAGAGTCTATATGAGCAAAAGCTTCACAACCGAAGGTCTTGAGAAAAGAATAACTCACCTTCTTACCAGTCCATGCTTCCTCTGGAATACCACAGCCCAAAGGAGTAGAGGGACCTCTATTAATCAAATATACTGCAGTATTGACAGCCTCCGCCCACATGTGTAAGGGCAACCCGGCATGCAACCTCATGCTCCTTGCGCGCTCCATTATAGTCCTGTTCATGCGTTCAGCCACTCCATTTTCCTGTGGAGTCCTTGGAACAGTTTTTTGTCTACGAATACCATTAGTGGAGCAATAATCTTCAAATTCATGACTGCAATACTCACCACCATTATTAGATCTGAGACATTTTAATTTCTTACCAGTCTCATTTTCAACCAAGCATTTCCATTTCTTAAAAGTTTGAAATACATCAGATTTCTGTTTAAGGAAATAAACCCATACTTTTCTAGTTGCGTCATCAATAAATGTAAAATAATAATGAGAGCCACCAAGGGAAGATACCTGAGCTGGTCCCCATACATCTGTATGCACAAGTTCTAATTTCTCCTTTTTGTTTTCCTTCCCTGTCTTTACAAAACTCACTCTCTTTTGTTTTCCATACACACAACTTTCACAGAAATCCATATTCACACATTTTAGACCTGGTAAAACTTTCCTTGAATGAAGTACTTTCATACCTTTCTCACTCATGTGCCCAAGTCTATTGTGCCACAGCGCTGTATCAGAATCCATAGCAGCTATTTGTTCTCCCTGCTCATCTGCAGTAATTGTTCCTGAATATTCATTTTTCTCTGAAACAATCAAAGTAGAAGGAACAATATGACCTGTACAAAGATATAAGGTGCCTACTTTCACACCTCTTGCTACTACAAGGGAACCTTTTGAAACCTTCCAATTTTTATCATTAAAAGTAACTACACAACCCTCATCACCGAGTTGCCCTGCTGAAATTAAATTTCTACTTAGTTTTGGAACATGTCTTACCTCATGTAGTAGCCAATGATTCCCATTCTGCAACTTAATCTTAATTTTTCCCTTTCCAACAATCTGACAGGGTTCATTATCCCCCAAATAAACAAGCCCAAAATCCCCTTGGACATAATCAATGAAATAACCTCTATGAGGTGTAGCATGAAAAGAAGCACCAGAATCTAAAACCCATGAATCATCAACACTCTCTAAAGACAGAAGCAAAGCATCCTCTTCGGATTTATTACTTACCACATTTGCCTCTTTGTCTCCATCTGATTTATCTCCTTCATTTTTCTTTCGAGTCCAGCAATCTTTCTTTTTGTGCCCTGGTTTCCCACAGTACCAGCAATCATTTGGTCCTCTTGATTGAGACCTCCTCCCCTTTGACTTTCCTCTTGATTTCCCACGATTTCTAGAGTTACTTCCTCTTTCAGTCGTTCTGCCCCTGCTTTGTGCATTTAAAGCACTTCCTGATGTAGATCCACCTGAGGATTTTCTACGAGTTTCCTCACTTAAAATAACACCGATCACATCATCATATTTTAGGGTACTAGATCCAGGAACAGAATTACTCACCACCATTACCAAGCCATTCCAGCTTTCAGGCAAAGAACACAAAATCAAGAGAGCCCTAATTTCTTCATCAAAATTGATACCCACAGAAGATAATTGACTAGTAATAGTATTAAACTCATTTAAATGATCTGCAATAGATCCACCTTCTGCCATTTTCATATTAAATAAACGCTTCATGAGAAATACCTTATTTGAAGCGGAGGGCTTTTCATACAGTGTCGCTAGGGTTTTCATCAAATCTTCTGTCGTCTTTGCTTTTGTAATATTAAATGCCACCGATGGTGCCAAGCATAACCGAATGCTTCCAAGTGCCTTTTTGTCCAAAAGATCCCATTCAGCCTCTGACATAGTTCCCTGATTCTTGGCTTTTCCTTCCAACGGCTTCCACAAATCCTTCTGATATAAATAGTCTTCCATTTGCATCTTCCATAACTAGAAGTTCTGCCCATTAAACCTATCAACCCTCAGCTTACCATCATCTGCCATTGCTCCCACTCAACCGTGAGACTCCCACTTAACCGTGAGACTTTCCTGCAGAGGATAACTGAGAAACAACTAGGCTCTGATACCACTTGTTAGGATAAACCACGGACAGAAATAAAAAACTACATGCAAATATAACCAATAACAGAAAATAATAGAACACACAGAAATGAACACAAGGCACCAAGATTTAACATGGTTCACCCAATCCCTGGGCTACCTCCACCAAACAGCAAGTCCGATCTTATTACAATCCAGTGATTACAACCTGATTACAATCCGTAATCCCTTACAACTCAATACCGCCGCAAGAACCAATTTCGTATCACCACATATCAAAAAATACCCAACCCTAAGCCCTTTTTATACAAGTATTAAATCGCTTTAGGGTTATAACATGTCGGCCATATGTCGGCCATAATATGTCGGCTACCATGTCGATGTCGGCTACTTCCAAAAATTTTTTTTTTCGGGGCGATGCCCCGAACCCCACTATTTATGAAGTATGTACAGTACTTTCCTGATCAGTCACCACAATCTAACATTTTTGTTGATGGCTATTCTAGAATGATGATTGTTATGTATCTAAAAAAAAAATTAAAAGAATTTGAGAAATTCAAATAGTATTTGGCAAGAGTAGAAAAAGAAAAAGAAAAAGGATTGAAATGCATAAGATCAAATAGAGGTGGTAAATTCATCTACAATGAATTCAATAATTTTTGCACTGAAAGGAGAATCAAAAGACAAGTATCAACCCCTAGTACTCCTGAGCAGAATGGAATAACTAAAAGAAGAAATAGATTCATTATGGATTGGGCAAGGGCACTAATGAGCGAAAATAATGTTGCTATCAAATATTGGAAAGAAGTTATCAGTATTGTAGTTCATACTTTTAATCAAGTTTAGTTGAAGAAGGACTCAAACAAAACTCTCTATGAACTATGGTATGGCTACAAACCCAATGTAAGTTACTTGAAAGTATTTAGCAACAAACGTTATATCTTGAAAGAATCCAGAAAAGGGAAATTTGATATAAAAGGTGATGAAGTTATATTTCAAGGATATTCCTGCAGAAGTAAAGCATATAAAAATTTGAATTTTTTTACTAACAAGATCATAGAAAATGCACATGTGAGAATTGACATGTTTGCGTAAAAGAGTGAAGAAGAATGAAAAAAGGAGGCAGAAGATTACAGAAGATTTGTTTACAATGATCCTGATACACTACCAATCATATTTGACAAAAAAGAGACTTTATCTCCCGATCTCTCCAAATGTCCAATAGTTATCTAGTTGCAAGTAGTGCAAACTGAGTCATAGGGACCCAATACACATTCATAGGCTACCAAGTTAGTGCATATCAAGTCTAAAGGTCCAAAGCCATAGATAGAAGGACTGGAGCGTGAAGTTGAGATTTAAAATAAAGATAATGAAATTCATTCAAAAGTCAAAGAACCTATATTTGCTAAATATGTTGGAAAGCACCATGCATTAATCAGATCATTGGAGATAAATTAGATTGAACAATGATAAGAAGAAAACTAAAAGGTACATGTTTACTTGCTAAATTTGAACCTAGAAATGTTAAGGATGCACTCGAAAATCAAAGTTGGATTGAGGCTATGAATGAAGAGATATAATAGATAGAAAAGAAAAAAACTTGGACTCTTGTTCCTAGGCCTAAGGATAAAAATGTGATTGGCACAAAATGGGTATTTAGAAATAAGTTGAATGAAGATGAAAAAGTGTCAAGGAACAAAGCAAGGTTGGTATGTAAAGGCTATTCTCAAGAAGAAAGTATTGATTATGGTGAGACTTCTGCCCCTGTTACAAGATTAGAAGGTGTTAGGAATTTACTTGCATATGTAGCTCATACAAGATTCAAAGTATATCAGATGGATGTTAAATCTACATTCTTGAATGGAATTCTTGATGAGGAAGTCTACATTAAACAACCAAAAGGCTTTGTTGATCTTGACAAAAGGGACATGGTCTACAAATTACAAAAAGCACTATATGGTCTCAAACAAGCTCCTAGAGCCTGCTATGAAAGACTACATAACTATTTGATATAGATTGGTTTTCAAGGAATAAATTATAACAACAGTTCATATATCAAGAAAGGATTAGATAGGACGATTGTGTTTTTAGAAATATTTGTTGATGATACTCTATTTACAATAAACGATGATTTATGCAAAGCATTTTTGGAGAAATTAATAAAGAATTTGAGATGTCCATGTTTGGTGAGATAAAATTCTTTGTTGGATTTTAGATGTAGCAGAACAAAAATGGTATCTATATCACTCAATCTAAGTATATCAAAGAGATACTCAAGAAGTTTGGAATGGAAGATTTAAAACTAGTCGGAACTCTCATGTGTACTGGACTTAAGTGTTAGGATAAACCACGGACAGAAATAAAAACTACATGCAAATATAACCAATAACAAAAAATAATAGAACACACAAAAATGAACACAAGGCACCAAGATTTAACGTGGTTCACCCAATCCCTGGGCTACGTCCACCAAACAGCAAGTCCGATCTTATTACAATCCAGTGATTACAACCTGATTACAATCCGTAATCCCTTACAGCTCAATACCGCTGCAAGAACCAATTTCGTATCACCACATATCAAAAATACCCAACCCTAAGCCCTTTTTATACAAGTATTAAACCGCTTTAGGGTTATAACATGTCGGCCATATGTCGGCCATAATATGTCGGCTACCATGTCGATGTCGGCTACTTCCAAAAAAAATTTTTTCAGGGCGATGCCCCGAACACCACTATTTATGAAGTATGTACAGTACTTTCCTGATCAGTCACCACAATCTAACAATCTCCCACTTGGGGACTGATCAGGCTCCACACTAAACAACAATCTCCCGCTTGGAGACTGATCCTGTAGCAATACAACTACCGCATGGGGCTCCCACTGGATCAAACCACCCTGGACTCTGCTGTTCTTTTATTCACATTTAGTCTAAAAGACCAACTGAAGCTGAAGAGGAGTTTAGCTTCTCCCTTGTGACAACCTTTGTCAACATATCTGCTGGATTTTCATTGGTATGTATCCTTTCCAGCTTTAACTGTCCATCCTCCAAAACTGACCGAATGAAATGGTACCGCAACTGTATGTGTTTGGTCTTAGAATGCAGAGCTGAATTCTTAGCAAAATGAATGGCACTCTGACTATCTGTGAACAAAAAATTATCCTTCTAAGGATGTCCCAATTCTTCCAAGAAGAACTGAAGCCATATCATCTCTTTGGCGGCCTCTGTAGCAGCAACATACTCTGCCTCTGTAGTGGAGAGAGCATTAATCTTCTGTAGCCTAGAAACCCAGCTCACGGCTGCCCCACCAACAGTAAAGACATAACCTGTAGTACTCCGCCTGGTATCAATATCCCCAGCCAAATCTGAGTCAACATAGCCCTGTAAATCAGTAGTAGAGCCCCCAAAGTGTAAACACTTATTGGATGTTCCTCTCAAATATCTGAGAATCCACTTGACAGCATTCCAATGCTCAAAACCTGGATGACTCATATACCTGCTAACGATTCCCACTGCATGTGCAATATCTGGCCTAGTGCATACCATAGCATACATCAAAATTCCTACAGCTGAAGCATAGGGTACCTTGGACATCTTATCCTCCTCTTCCTGTGTCTTGGGACACATCTCCTTAGTCAATTTCAAATGACCAGGTAAAGGTGTGCTGACAGCTTTAGCATTCTCCATAGAGAAACGTTGCAACACCTTCTCAACATAATCAGCTTGAGATAGCGTCAATGTTCTGTTCTTCCTATCTCTGCAAATCTTCATACTAAGGATTTGTTTTTCTGCCCCCAAATCCTTCATAGCAAATGCATGTGCTAATTGGCGTTTCAGCCCCTTAATATGATCCATGTTAGACCCAGCTATAAGCATATCATCAACATATAAACATAAAATAATGTAGCTATCATCATCCAACCTCTTAAAATAAACACAGTAATCTGAATGACACCTATTATATCCATGCTCATGCATAAAACTGTCAAATTTCAGATACCATTGCCGAGGTGCTTGCTTCAGGCCATATAAACTTTTCTTCAATTTGCACACTAAGTTCTCCTTACCTTTGACCTCAAAACCCTGTGGCTGAGCCATATATATTTCTTCATCCAAATCACCATGAAGAAAGGCTATTTTAACATCCATCTGCTCTAAATGCAAATCTTCAGTAGCCACAAGACTTAAAACAGTACGAATAGAAGTCATTTTAACAACAGGAGAAAATATTTCATCAAAATCAATTCCTTTTTTCTGTGCAAATCCTTTTACAACTAACCTGGCCTTAAATCTTTTCTTACCTCCTTCCTCTTCTTTCAACCTGTAAACCCATTTATTCTGTAAAACCTTTTTACCTGCAGGCAACTTGCACAAATCCCATGTCTTATTTTTCAGCAAAGAGTCCATTTCATCTTTCATTGCAGACTCCCACTGAATCTTAGTATCCACCTGCACAGCTTCATCATAACTTTCAGGTTCACCAACATCAGTAAGTAAAATAGAATACAAAGAGGGAGAAAACCTTTGTGGAGGTCTAATTGGCCTTGTTGACCGTCTAACATTCACTGGTGTATGTGGTATTTGTTGTTGCGGTTGTTGCACATCATGAGGAATGGCTGGAACATCAGCTTTTGGAGTATCATCCAGCACTACATAATCATCTTCTTTCTTCTCATGTTGCTGCAACAGATCTTTGTACAACACTTTTTCATTGAATATGACATCCCGGCTTCTTATAATTTTATGATTTTCAAAATCCCAAAGCCTATAACCAAATTCATTAATGCCATATCCAAAAAAGACACATTTCTTTGATTTAGCTTCTAGCTTGGTTCTATTTTCAGAGTCTATATGAGCAAAAGCTTCACAACCGAAGGTCTTGAGAAAAGAATAACTCACCTTCTTGCCAGTCCATGCTTCCTCTGGAATACCACAGCCCAAAGGAGTAGAGGGACCTCTATTAATCAAATATACTGCAGTATTGACAGCCTCTGCCCACATGTGTAAGGGCAACCCAGCATGCAACCTCATGCTCCTTGCGCGCTCCATTATAGTCCTGTTCATGCGTTCAGCCACTCCATTTTCCTGTGGAGTCCTTGGAATAGTTTTTTCTCTACGAATACCATTAGTGGAGCAATAATCTTCAAATTCATGACTGCAATACTCACCACCATTATCAGATCTGAGACATTTTAATTTCTTACCAGTCTCATTTTCAACCAAGCATTTCCATTTCTTAAAAGTTTGAAATACATCAGATTTCTATTTAAGGAAATAAACCCATACTTTTCTAGTTGCGTCATCAATAAATGTAACATAATAATGAGAGCCACCAAGGGAAGATACCTGAGCCGGTCCCCATACATCTGTATGCACAAGTTCTAATTTCTCCTTTTTGTTTTCCTTCCCTGTCTTTACAAAACTCACTCTCTTTTGTTTTCCATACACACAACTTTCACAGAAATCCATATTCACACATTTTAGACCTGGTAAAACTTTCCTTGAATGAAGTACTTTCATACCTTTCTCACTCATGTGCCCAAGTCTATTGTGCCACAGCGCTATATCAGAATCCACAGCAGCTATTTGTTCTCCCTGCTCATCTGCAGTAATTGTTCCTGAATATTCATTTTTCTCTGAAACAATCAAAGTAGAAGGAACAATATGACCTGTACAAAGATATAAGGTGCCTACTTTCACACCTTTTGCTACTACAAGGGAACCTTTTGAAACCTTCCAATTTTTATCATTAAAAGTAACTACACAACCCTCATCACCGAGTTGCCCTACTGAAATTAAATTTCTACTTAGTTTTGGAACATGTCTTACCTCATGTAGTAGCCAATGATTCCCATTCTGCAACTTAATCTTAATTTTTCCCTTTCCAACAATCTGACAGGGTTCATTATCCCCCAAATAAACAAGCCCAAAATCCCCTTGGACATAATCAATGAAATAACCTCTATGAGGTGTAGCATGAAAAGAAGCACCAGAATCTAAAACCCATGAATCATCAACACTCTCTAAAGACAGAAGCAAAGCATCCTCTTCGGATTTGTTACTTACCACATTTGCCTCTTTGTCTCCATCTGATTTATCTCCTTCATTTTTCTTTCGAGTCCAGCAATCTTTCTTTTTGTGCCCTGGTTTCCCACAGTACCAGCAATCATTTGGTCCTCTCGATTGAGACCTCCTCCCCTTTGACTTTCCTCTTGATTTCCCACGATTTTCAGAGTTACTTCCTCTTTCAGTCGTTCTGCCCCTACTTTGTGCATTTAAAGCACTTCCTGATGTAGATCCACCTGAGGATTTTCTACGAGTTTCCTCACTTAAAATAACACTGATCACATCATCATATTTTAGGGTACTAGATCCAGGAACAGAATTACTCACCGCCATTACCAAGCCATTCCAGCTTTCAGGCAAAGAACACAAAATCAAGAGAGCCCTAATTTCTTCATCAAAATTGATACCCACAGAAGATAATTGACTAGTAATAGTATTAAACTCATTTAAATGATCTGCAACAGATCCACCTTCTGCCATTTTCATATTAAATAAACGCTTCATGAGAAATACCTTATTGAAGCGGAGGGCTTTTCATACAATGTCGCTAGGGTTTTCATCAAATCTTCTGTCGTCTTTGCTTTTGCAATATTAAATGCCACCGATGGTGCCAAGCATAACCGAATGCTTCCAAGTGCCTTTCTGTCCAAAAGATCCCATTCAGCCTCTGACATAGTTCCCTGATTCTTGGCTTTTCCTTCCAACGGCTTCCACAAATCCTTCTGATATAAATAGTCTTCCATTTGCATCTTCCATAACTAGAAGTTCTGCCCATTAAACTTATCAACCCTCAGCTTACCATCATCTGCCATTGCTCCCACTCAACCGTGAGACTCCCACTTAACCGTGAGACTTTTCTGCAGAGGATAACTGAGAAACAACTAGGCTCTGATACCACTTGTTAGGATAAACCACGGACAGAAATAAAAACTACATGCAAATATAACCAATAACAGAAAATAATAGAACACACAAAAATGAACACAAGGCACCAAGATTTAACGTGGTTCACCCAATCCCTGGGCTACGTCCACCAAACAGCAAGTCCGATCTTATTACAATCCAGTGATTACAACCTGATTACAATCCGTAATCCCTTACAGCTCAATACCGCCGCAAGAACCAATTTCGTATCACCACATATCAAAAATACCCAACCCTAAGCCCTTTTTATACAAGTATTAAACCGCTTTAGGGTTATAACATGTCGGCCATATGTTGGCCATAATATGTCGGCTACCATGTCGATGTCGGCTACTTCCAAAAAAAATTTTTTTCGGGGCGATGCCCCGAGCCCCACTATTTATGAAGTATGTACAGTACTTTCCTGATCAGTCACCACAATCTAACATTAAGCTTACCAAAGATGATGACTCAAAGGAAGTAGACCAAACCTTATATAGATCAATGATTGGGAAATTATAGTATGTAGTACATACAAGGTTTGATATTGCCTTAGTATTTGAGATAGTGGCAAGATTCTTAGCCAAACCCAAAGAAAACCACATGATGGCAATGAAAAGAATCTTGAGATATCTGAAAGGTATTGAAGACTATGGCCTATGGTACAAAGTAGGAGGAAATATTGACTTAAAAGTATTTACTAATGTTGATCGGGAAAAAACTCTTGATGACAGAAAAAGCACTAGTGGCGGAGCATTCTTTGTTGGTAAAAGGCTAATATCTTGGACAACCAAGAAGCAACACTACAAATCTCGATCCACAAAAGAAGAAAAATATATGGCAGAAATAGTAAATTATTCTAACATTATTTGGTTCAAACAATTGTTGGAAGGAATGAAGGTTGAAATCAAAGAGCCAGTAGTCATGTATTGTGATAACACTAGTGCAATCAACATATTAAAGAATCCAGAAATGCATTCCAAAACAAAACACATTGCTATAAAATATCAATTTGTAAGAGAATTAGTATAGGAAAAAGAAATTAGATTGGAATATGTGCATAAAAAAGAACATATTGTAGGTATATTCAACAAGCCATTACCTAAGGATGAATTTTTGTATCTAAGAGGTAAGCTAGGGGTCATTCCCCTATCTGAAGCTCACTAAATAAAGTTATGTATAACGGGAACCAAGTTGAAGATCAATTAGTTGGTACAACATAGTCAAGAGAATATTGCATATGAATCAGTACTCAAGGTACATTGATACTAATTTGACATGTTTTGTCTTTGGCATATGTTGTCAAAGAGGGAGAAGTTTACTGTGATATCATTCTAAAAATTTTCATTCCAAGAAGGAGAAGTTAGTGTTAACCTTTACAGAGGGAGAACACTGCAATGTTTGAGAAGTTTTTTGTGTAAAATCACAAAGGGAGAAATTGTCTATTAGAAGGAGTCTTGTTCTCAAAATTTCATTGTGCGATGACATGTTGTGTTGCCATCAATGCCAAAGAGAGAGATTGTTGGATACAATTGACCAATTGTGTTTTGTCTTTGATGTTACACAAATGTCATATCAGTTGACAATCAATGCATGTCAAGCTCTCTTGGTCAGTAAAGATAGTTTTATTTTCTACCAAGCATTCAAGATAGTGTCTATTGAGCTCACTCAGGTGTGGAAGGAATTTATGCAGAAAAGAGTGTTAACCAAGATCACTCAAATAATAAAGGAAAGTTGACTAGAGTTAGTATTAATTGAGTTCACTCAGTTACCAAAAGATTTTTGTAAGTTTGCAGTGCTAACCAAGTCTCTATCAGTTAACACAATAAATCATTTCAGAGTTAGTTTCTATCAAGTTGGGTTGGCTAATGAAGGATTTTCTTATTTTGGCATGTGAAGCTTAATTACTTTACTTATTGATTCTAGCTGACTATGGTGATGAATATTAGTCGTTCTAATTTGTATTGGATCTGATTTGACAATCTAGAAGGTATAAGTAAAAGGTCAAGTTGTGATTTCAAGGTATGCATGTTGACTAAACTAAAAGATATCAGAAGAGAGGAAGCAAACTTGAAGGATAAGCAGGTGTCCTTGTGGAGTAGAAAAGTGGCATTCAATCAGGAAGGATCAAGTGTAAGCACATAGATCTATATTCATCAATTCAATTGCATCTAATTCAGGTCATTTCATTGTTTCTCTCTAACCATTGTAGCAGTGATCTAAAATCTCTTAATAAAGTTAGTTTAACAGCCATTTTTAAATCCTCTAGCAAGGTGGAAATTCCATTGAATTGTTTCAAAACCTATTACAAGGCCACTCCTAATAAGGTGATCAAATCCTTTAATAGGTCACACCTAACAGTGTGTTTTGTAACCTTTAACAGGGTTGGCTCCTAGCAGGGCTTACTTTAGAATAGTAAAAAATAGTAGCCACTTACATTGGTGGTTTTTCCCATATTGGGTTTCTACGTTAAATCTTGGTGTCTTATGTGCTCATTTATTTTCTCTCATGCATGAAAAATTAATGTTACGTAATTACTGATAACATCTTAAGGATATTTGATTACCTAGTTACAATAATTTTTGTATGCTTACCGAGTATCAATAGTAATCAATTTTATTAGTCTGAATTTTATAGTTGACATCTAAGCGATATAGAATTTATTTTAATAGTAACTGATTCACCCCCCTCTCAGTTTATCCTCTTATATTTCCAACACATACATCTACACTATTATGGAGAAGCCTCTATGCAGGATTTTGCAAATTCAAAGACCTATAGGAGTATGAAAGAGGAGTGGAAAGGATGAAAGAAGAACATATAGTTGATGATGAAGAGCCTCTGATAATATCATCTCACTTCATCTCTTGTATTTATTCTACCTTTGATGATCATGACAGTACCCGAATGCACATATGTAGAGAGAATAAAACCACATTAGGATATTTTTTCTTTCATTTTCTTGAAATTTTGATGTTTGAAAAGGATGAAAGTTAACTTGCTTTAGAATATTGCATCTATGAATTTTTTTAAAAGTTATAGAACCAAAAATTGAGACGTTTTATTTTGATGAAGGGGTGAATAAATGTGACTCTTCGTGGTTAACAATTTAGAATCAGTCCAAAGAGAAATGTTGTCAATTGAAAAATAAAGTTGATGGTGAAGACAAGGTAAAACTACATATATCCAAGATTTCTCCTCATGCAAAATCTTTGATTAAATAAATATATTCTAAAGTTAATTTTTAGTTTGTAGATAGTTCAAGTGAAATGTGGAATATTGTTCTCCTTGGTCATGAAGAATAAATTGTATGCAGATTTCTATCATGTCTCAAACATGAGATCTTTGCTCAGAATGCTTTAGGTATTAGTCTAAAATGAGCTAAAAATGAGATGCTCATGATAAATCCTCTTTCAATTCTTTCCAGCATGATTTTTCTAGTTTAAATTGTGGAAATAATGCCAAAATGTTTGATGATATATTTGGAGAAATAAAATATGGAAAGTGTTGCATTTTTTATGATAGTTTGATTCTTGATAAAAATAAAAAAAATATCTCTTCAAGAATCAACCCCATGTTAGATGAAGTATCTTTCTTTCCTAAAATAATCCATGATATTAAAAGTCAAGTAAAGAATGATTTTTTTTTAATAATAATTAGAAAATTTGTGCAACCTTTCTTGAAGTAGTTTATACACATTTTTTTAAAGTTCAGAATAGAAACATGTCTAGAGAATTTTTTTGTAAAAACTATGGGAGATCGAGATGTTCATAATTAAAGATGATCTTTGTCTATGATTTTTTGTTCATGACATTAATTTCTTTAACCTATTCAACTTTTAGCACTAAAGATTTTTCCTCATGGAGTTTGCACCAAGTTATATAATCTAAATAGAACCCACTACTCACGAAATGCTATTATTTCTCCATATCGGTCAATGGGTACGTGTAAGGTCTCCATTCCTCTTCTAATTAAAGTAGGAACTCCCTACCTATGTACATATTATGAATTAATCATTAGTTTGTAAAAAATTTTGTGGTGCCTTAGCTAAGCTATATTGGTGTTGTTATTTTTTGGCTTGTTGTGGCCCTTCTCCCCTCCACTTATCTCCAAGAAGCTCCCTATATTCCATTAATTTGTGACTCTATTTCCCAATGGTTCCTAGAATTTTTATTTCAACCAAATATTGCAAGCTTTTCTTTTGTTTTACAATAAAATCAGTCCTCTTGTAAATCCAATATTAACCCACATAGAGATCTGTTAGACTAACATCCATCATTTCTCTTTGAGATTTGTGATGTAGATTAACATAATCCTATTTTTTATAAGTCATGTGGTTTTATCATTTTTTAATAGGTCAATCTTTTGACATAGTGACAAATACAATGACTAACAAGTGGTATCAGAGCTTTGTCACAAGTTTAAATCTCCTTTGGTAACATGAAGGGGGGGATTTTTAGACTAATGTCCAATATTTTGCTTAAATATTTGTGATGTGGATTAATCTTCTCCCGTGCTCTATAATCTTTTTGGTTGTATCATGCATTAGCAAGTCAATTTTTTGACATAGTGGAAAAAACAATGACTAACAAGACCCTTTTTTAAAAGCTCAAAACCAAGCTTCTTTTCCTATTCGTAATGACACAAAAGCAAGCATATAGTATTTCTTTAAAATATTTTACAAGAAGAAAGCATTTCAATGATGATCATGTTCAAGTCAAAGCAAGTTCAAAAGGTTCAAATGGTCCACCAAGTTTGTCATGTTCAAATTTAGTTAGGTTTAAATGGTAAGATAGGTTTAAGATAGTTCAAACCAATTCAAAATGGTTCAAGATGGGTTAATGAGGTTAAGAAAAGTTAGAATTGGTTCAAAAAAAATTCAACATGGTACAAAGGGTTCAAAATGGTATAGGTTAGTTCATCCAAATGCAAACTAGTTCAGACAAGTTTAGAGGTTTACTCTGGTTCAATGATTCAACAATTCAAAATGATAGTTATGAAGGGGAAAATTTTAGTGGTTCAAATGCATTCATCTCATAAAGTCACAAGCCTCCGTGCCTAAATTTGAAACATTGGAATTTTTGGTAAACTAAAAATACGTGACAAAGTTTTCATAAACAAATATTAAAAGAAGTTTGTGGAGACATCAAATATGATTGATGGACAATAATTTATGGATATAGCCTAATGCTCCATGAATTTTTTGAAGGATGAAATTATAACATAAACCATGGCTTACCAAAAAATATTAATCCATAAATGCCACTATACAATGAGAAAATATATATGGAAGTGAACTAATGAAGTGGGATTTTGAACTATTCAGATTTTATGGAAAGTTTATAGACTTGCACATACTAGTGAATAACTTTCAACTCAAATATTATTTGAGAAATCACTTCTATCAAAATATGGAGAATCGATATTGCAACAACATGTTTGAGAATGAGCAAGATCCGATGGTGGGAAAAATGCCATACCCCTTATACCAAGGCCTAATTTGGTTGGCATGTAACACTGGTAGAAATTTGGCGAATAAATCACTATGTGACTAAAAGTTTTAGTCACAAGACTAAATTTTTTAGTCACATAACTAAAAGTGATTAAATTCTAGTAATGTTTTATAATTTATAAGCAACTAAAAAAATGACCAATTTGGTCATCTGGTAAAATCAAATGGTTAGATAGACATAATTGACTAAATTGGTGATCAAATAAATGACTAAATAATTGATCACTAATAATTATTCACCCAAACAAATGATTAAATGAATGAATGTGATTTGATTTTATCATATTAATACATCTTTAACTTTTTTATACATTTTATTAATCATCTTAGAGTTTTTGTCTAGTGAATATTTTATTATTACTGACTTCATCTAGTCTCCTCTCAATTAATACTGAGCTAGAAATGAACTCAAAAATTAGCACAATTTACACTCAAATTTCTCAAAATCTATCTCCAAACTTATGAAGAAAAAAAAAATTGGCCTTCGCACGATCAAAAGAAAATTCCAAGTCTATCTATGCATATAAAAGCATAATTATGAATAAAATATTTTACAATCTCAACATATAATTTCTATTACTCAGATTAAGGTCATGTAACAAGCTTCTTTGTTAAATATAATATTATTTTATTATAATTATATTTAATATATTTAATTAGTATTTAATAAGTATTGAGAACCACTACTTGAAAAATACTAAACTATAAAATAATTTAATTTAATTATCAAAATAATAAATATTTATGATTTAAACTATATTAATTAACTGAATAGGTTTCTAATTGCAAGAACTATGATGATCACAAAAGTGTTGGATTTTAGAGAAGTGTTTAATTTTAGAAAAAAATACACTTTTCCATTGCATTTCCAAGAATTAAACTTGGCCCTTAATAATTCAAGATTACACTAAGTGGATAAATTAGAAGAAGAAATAATTGATTTTTCTTGTTGGATTTTCCTTGCCAAGGAGTTTCTTGTAACTTCTTTATACATATTTCATATGTCACATGAACACAATCTAATAATAAATAAAATAGAGATAAATGTATGTTATGATTATTCAATTACAATTATAACAAGTGTTGATATTGAGGAAAATAAAAGTACTAAAATCTCTAGTCTCATTAGAAATAATATGGAATGAACTTGGACTAACTTATCTATTGATTTTTGTTGCTGAACTAAGACTAATGGGGGTAGCAATATCTTTAACAACACTAGCATAGATCTCCTACCCATGTCTTGACTAACAATTTGAAAGTAAATTGGTGCTCAAAATATTTCTTTGTTCCATCATTGAAGGATTTGAAAAGTCTTCAATGTTGTTCATCTGTAGAAAATAGTTAGACATAAAGACTAATGAAAACCAATCCTAACAATTTAAGACCTTATAACATTGACAAGTAGGAGATAATTTCTAGAACAAGTTAAATTGTGATATTGCTATTAGGATTTAACTATGTAGTTTTTGAGTCAAACTAATTGATCCATGTTTCATGAGTGTTGATTCAACATGAATGCATATCTCATGAGAGTAAATGGAATACTTAGCACACATTGGATCTAGGTGATGCTCATAAAGGTGAAGCATCGAGACTTCTTAGGAGGTCACTCATCCTAATTCTACTCTAGCCTAAATTTTTTTAACTACATAGTATCCTCCATGGTTAAACCCAATCTTCTAGAAACTCCATTTGCAAGAAGACTGGGTTCAACCATGGAGGAAACTTTGTAGTTAATTGCACTGAAGATGGAGTAGTACTAGGGTGGATGACCTCCTAGGAAGTCTTGGTACTTCACCTCTATAAGCATCACTTGTTGCAATGTCTTAATGTGAAGTGTGCTTCTAAGGGGCGGGTGCTGGGGGGTGGGGTGAATCAAAAGTACTAGCTTTTTATTCTTTTCAAACCCTTAATAACATATAACTAAAATTAATATGCATGCAAGAAAACATTTAAATAACCATGAAATGAAAAAATGCATAACCACATAGCAAAAGAGATTTTGGTGATCTAGAAACCCTCCACGAATAAGAAGGTAAAATTGAGGTGGGGATGACATGCACAAAAATTACTGCAGCAATGAGTTCAACCACTTTTGATGGTTTACCCTATTAAAGGTGTGCCCTGTTAAAGGCTACAACACACTATCAAATGTGACCTATTGAAAGGATTTACAAATACTTTACATGAAGTGTTACCCTGTTAAAGGATTTACATATAGGCTATTAAACCCACCTAACTTAATAGGACTTTCATCACCTCCTCCAAAGGTTCTTCTGCCTAGTTGTTAGGCTAACCTATCAACATAGGATTTCAACCTCTAATAAAATTGTGAGAGAGTATTAGAACATATAACCTAATTGAATGCAATCTCAAATTGTTTAATTCAAGCACTTGATATGCTCTTCCTCTTCTGATCTCCTCTAGATCTGATCTCTGAATGTGTACCTTGCTCTATTCTAATCAACTAGATGTATAAATGTTGTCCCTTCCACTAAGTCTTTGACACCTCTATTCTGCAACAACCTTAGTAATGGCCTCTATTTCTTCTTCTTCCTTCAAAAGCTCTTGCAATGGTGTTGTGATCTCCTTATAAAGACTTGTGGTTAGTTATGCATTCACGATTAAAATGTTCCCGCTCAAATCCTTTTTTTTCACCTATTGGTTGCATGTTATCTCCAATTTCTTTATTGGCTACATGTTGATTTGATAGGTAAATGAAAGGATTCGATCTTATCTTCTTATCCCTTCTTGAGTCATCCATAACCATTTTACATCTTAGTTTGTTATGGCACAAACTCTTATGTTGATCCTCTGTTGCTCGGCACATGAAGTGTTACTGATGCTTGGCACCTACTATTTTTGTATTTCTTGACATCAACTACGTTTCCTAGTTTTCTCGGCACCTATTATATCCTGTATAGCTCAAGACATGTTATTTCTGAATTGCTCAACACATACATGTTCCTAAATCACTCAGCACTTGAATACATTTCCTGTTACTTAGCACATGAACTTTCTTGAATTGCTCGACACATACTGAGTTATACCATGTTTGGCAAAAAATGTACTATTAACCTCAAGGAGTATCTTCAGAGCTGCATCCTAGTTGTTCAGTGCAATATCTAGTGACTTATGTTGGATTGCAAGCTCTGCTGCTAGATCTACAAGTCCTTCATGTGTAGAAAGATTGGGATCTTTCTTTTGGACTGTCTTTGCATACATCTACTCCTTGTGGAGTACCTCTAAGTGAGGGGTTATTAAGGATTGAATTTGCATTAGCTTGGCTTTTATATTAGCTTCCCCTACTATTAATATAGCTAACTCTCATTGAGTGTGAAGTGTCTAAGCAAAATGCTTCTCACTTTGAGCTAGATTGGTGGGAAGTTGCATGCTAGAAATCTATAGATTTCTTTCCAAGCTCAATATCTTCTAGGTTGTCTCTTGTGTGAAATTGGAAAAGTCACACAATTTGGTGTAAAGGGAGAAGATGTTCCCAAGTACAACCTTGACTCTATCTAATTTCATAACCAGGTCTACTTGTCCCAAAATTATGTCATTGGACATCCTCTAATTGACCTTACCTTGGAACTTCTTCTTTGACCACTCCATAAGTTTGGCATTAGTATCATGGTCCTCATTTGTTACTTGATCAACTATATCTGATAGTTGCTCTATGATTGGCCTTGTTTCATCTATAGATTGTATGCTGAAGGCATCCATGAATATATCATTGATTTCATTCATTGCTTGCCTGTATTTATACTCTTTTCTTAGTGCTTCTTGTCTCCTTCTTTTATCCAATGCACTTTGAATCTCATTCATATTTTCTGCTATGAGAGTGCTGGATTCATAATAGGGTATCTTTATTTCTTCATCAAGCTTAGGAATTCCATAATGAGTTGTCTTGTCTACCCTAGTGGAGCTCGAGCTTGGTGTTCTGACTTGCAAGGCTAGCATGTCAGTGCTCAACTGTTGAAGAGTTTTGGTGGGAGTACCTATTTTTGGTAGTTCAACCAAAGTTTGAATCATATTTTCCCCATTATCTTTTGTCTCTTCCTTCTCTTCAATTTTTTTCCCTTCCGCTGTCATTGTGGCTGGGGGTGTATCTGTTGATTGTATTAATTTTCCTTTATCATCCCCTACTATTGCACTCAGCTCCTAAAGTGCTTGAGTGATTGCTTTAGGTGGAGATGGAGGTGGAAGGAGTAGAAGTCCACTAGATTGTGTGGTCATATGTGGTTCTTGTGTTTTCACCTTGACATCCTTTAGTTATTCTTCTGACTTAAATTGGAGTTCATGAACATTGACCAATATTGGACTTGTGCATTATCTCACTGCTTGTGTTGATTGGTCAAGGATCTTTATGAGATCCTCTACAGTCAAAGGGTTAATGTTTTGACAAGTAATTTCAACAACATCCTTTATCTTTATTGTCTCTGTAGGTGTGATGGGAGAATGAGGAGGGCTAGGAGGTGGTAGTTGTGTATCTTGCACACTTTGGTCTTGCTAACCATCTTTATCCTTTTCTTCTCCTTTCCTCAGTTCCTCCTTCTTTTCTTCTTCATCCTTCTTTTCTTCCTCCATTTTCTTTTCTTCTACCTTCTTATCCTCTACTTTCTTTCTTATTTCTTCTTTAGCCTCCTTTGTTTTGGCACTTTCTTCTGCCTTATACTCTTCATCAAATATATCATCAATTTTCTTGTAAATGATCCTCCACAATTTAGTGGAATTTCTCACCACCTCTTCAATCTTATTTTGCAAAATAGAGAATGCTCTATATTTGAGAGTGAATCTACTATTGTGCCTCTTGACTACATTTTTTAGTTGACTCTTGGTTAAATCAAGCAACATTCTAGCTAAAGTAGACTCCCTTATTTCCTTTTTAGTATGCAAACAAAAATGTCATTTATCCTCTACAATCTTATATAATTCCTTGGGTGTATGTTTATACTCTGCCATCATATTATAGACAGATTCCTCTATTATATTTTGCTCATCCTTTGTGAGCTTATTAAAATCTACATTCTTTATATCATTCATGTCACCATTCCTAATCTTAGCACATAATTTGTCAATTGAAGACTTAGGTGGATGACTCACCACTTTGAATTGACTAGTGTCTTCTGATTCTATCTTTTCTTCTTCAGAATCAGGTTGAGCTACAAATTTTCTCCTTTTCTTTTGCTCATCTATAGTCTTCTCAGTGGGTTTCTTCCTCTTAGCAGCCTCTTCTTTTTCCTTTTGAGTGGTGGCCCTTGTGGTAGCTCTAGTAGTAGGCTTCTTAGGTGCAAGCTGTGCCACTTTCTTTGGCTTAGGTTGAGGAACAAGTGGTGCTTTTTCTTTTCTTTTGATGACCTTGGCCTTGATGGGTGCTTCCTTGGCTTGTTCTTCCTTGACACTCTCATCCTTCTCTTCTCCTAGGCCTTGTGTCAATTGAAGTGGCCCTTGCTTTGATTCATCTTCATCTTTCTCATTGGCATCCTCTTCTTCATCATCGCCTACTTCCTCTACTTCCTCTGTCATACCTATCTCACCAATATCTACCCTAAATTTCTTCTTAAGCTTCTTCACAAGCTTGTCCCTTTTCTTGACTGTTGTTGCTATTTTAAGGTCTGTAACAACCCTTGATTTAACAACATCATAGGTACCAAAATGCTTTGCAATTTTGTCAATTTCTTCTGCAAGCAATGTTGTTATAGTTTCTGAAGCTTGGTCCACATCAAGCTCATAACCCAATGGTCTTAGCCATCTAACTCTAGGGATGACTGCTTGAATGTATGTGTAATCAATATCCACTAGTAAGAAAATATCTTTTACATGTTTCTCCACCAATGAGACTGGAATTCTCATTCTTTGTTTCATGGACTATTTGAATTCCTCAAAGTAGCTGGTCTTTTGGGCATCAAAGTTTTCACCCATTTGTGTAATGAACACATTTATCTACTCAATTATTGTCTTGTCTTTATTCCAATTCAACTTATGAATAGAAGGAAAATCTTTCATCACATAAAAGAACATGTAGACCAATACTACACCAAACTTGGATTGAGCCCCTTTAGATTTCCTTATGGCTCCCAAGTTTTCATTGATTTGTTGCATCATCAATTCTAGAAGATCATAAGTATGATCCTTTTTCACAAGTTTGTATGCCACATCCGCTGCTATGTAGGGTACACTGTTTAACCTGTTAGATTGGTAGAATTTATGGGATATTACCCTTACAGCAAAGTCTAATAGGGGGTCTTTGATTATGTCAATTGTCATGCCCCTGTTTTTCCACTTGGCACTAATGTTTTTCTCAATTGCCTCCCTCTTATCACTCCTTAAGGTCTTGGGCTGATCTAGGGTTTGGAAACCAATTACCCTACTGATTATTTTCTTTGTGAATTTAACTAGGCTAGTCTCTAGCCAAAAGATTCCATCGTGAATTCTACTTAGAAAAATCCTTATCCATTCAATCTTGAATACTGTGGGGAAAGCTAGGGCTTCTATTAGAGTTTTCTTCTCAACTATAACAAATTCATCCTTCATTTTCCCATCAACACATAACTTCTTAAATGAATTGGCTATTTCTAAATCTCCAATAGCTCATATCTTATAATTGTAACACTTATGGATATCCTGAACTATCACTACTTTATCAAGAATCACAGATAGGGCACCAGTGGGATCATTTTTATATGAAACTTCTAGGATTGGCTTGAACTTAGGTTGTTTAACTTCATTGCTAACTAATTGAATTTACAATCCTTCCTTTCCCTTAGCCAACTTAGAACTAGATGCCATAGCTAACCAAACTAGGGTTTACTGTTTAAACAAACTTTACAAACTACGTAGCTCGACGCTTGAGTAAAATACCTAGCAAATCAATGGAATTGAGTTGGGTAGTTTTTAGATCGCTACAAATTGCCTTTTGATCACTAGGAAATCACTTGGTCACTCTGCTTGTATTCACTCTTTGTTCGAATGATCAAAAAATGAATGATTTTCACTATTATTAGGCTTGAACTCTAGCATTTATTATATTTTGTGCATACAGATGTCACTTAGCTTCCAAAAGATTTTCCAACTTGGCATCAACTTTACTTCACTTGGCAACTACTATCACTTGGCATCTATTGATTTTGTCAATTGCTCAACAATCACTATCAAGTCTTACTCGACAGCTACTAGACTGTTCAACTTGGCATGTACTGAGGTCTTACTCTGCAACCAAAGGTAACTCGACATCATCTTCCAAATTTTAACTTTGCATCTTATCTCATGCAAACTTCTTCTTTGAACCCCATGAGCTTATCTTGTGCTTAATTGGATGAGGTGTGATCACTTGACCTCTTGGGTGAAGTGATCCCTCCATTAGATGTGCTTGCTCCATCTCTCTTCTGCCATGTCTTCTTCATATCTACCTTGATGTGTTCAACATCAACTTTTTCTTTGCCCTTATTAACTTTATTCTTGGTTGCCTTGACCTTAGTTGGATAGTTTCTGCGAACGTGTCTAGTCTTCAAGCAACTAAAACAAGTAGTCTGATTTAACCATCTATTGTAGTTCCCCTTGAAGTGTGTCCTTATGTAGTTCTAAGGTATATGAACATATTCCTAACAATAGTGACAACTTTTCCTTGTATTATAGTCCCAATTTTAATGGTATGCATAGTTGTTTCTCCTTGTATGTTGATTTGGTGTCCACATAGGCTTTGATCTACACTCAAAGGCTCTATGTCCATACTTTTTGCAATTGTAGTAGTGACCATCAAATCTCTATGTCCTTATGAATTCTTTCTTGTAATCTTGTGTTAGGTGTCCTTTCATATTGCACTTTTGACAATACCCTTTGGTTTTGGGTGTGCTCTACTGATTGATCTTTCTGCTCCTACAAACATTAGTAGACAGTATGCCCCTTCTTATTATAGTAATGAAAAGTGGGTTTTGAATTCTTACCTTTGTCACTCATTTTCTCAACAGTCTTTGATGTTTCACCTTCTTCAATACTAGTGAATCCAAGTCCTGATGTATCATGGTTTGATCTTGGTGATTTCAGCAACTGCTCAAAGTGCTTGATGGCTTCACTTGACTTGTTGAAGTTCTTTGCTATTTCTTTCTCTCTTTTCAACTCATTCTGCAATTGTTCATTATGTATTCTTAGAGTAGAGATCTCAATATCTTTCATGTTGAGTTCATGATGAGAATTCATCATTTGGCTAAGTGTGTCCAACTGCATGTTTGAGATCTTTGTGAGTTTAGTGGACTTCTCCTCAAGTTTGTTTGCAAGGTTTCTCTTTTCATCTTCAAGCATGGCTCTATCCTCAACTACTCTTTTCCTTTGTTCAGTGATTTCACATAGGTTAATGGCTTGTGATTCTTGTTCCATCTTGAGAGATCTTATTTCTTTTGCTTGTGCTATGTTTTTCTCCATTAGTTCTGCTATTGCTGCATTAAACTCCTTGGAATCTCCATTGGAAAATACTTGTGTGGTTTCAATCTCCTTGTAATGTATGTCATTTGCAGCTATAGCTATGTACTTCCTTCTTTTTAAGGATTTCCTCAATTCCTCTTTGGCTTCCTCTACCTTGTGTAGATCAATGTGCACATCAATCACTTGATTGTCAATAATCTTCCCACATTTGAAGAGTTCCATCTTCTGATCTTTTTCTCCAAGCTATTAGGCTTCTCCATAAAAGAACTTAGCTCTGATACCAATTATTGGAATTTTCTTAATGGGAAGTGTGGTTCTAGGGGGGGGAAGGGGGAAGGAATCAAAAGTACTAGCTTTTTATTCTTTTCAAACCCTTAATAACATATAACTGAAATTAATATGCATGCAAGTAAACATTTAAATAACCATGAAATGAAAACATCCATCACCACAAAAAACAAGAAATTTTGGTGACCCAGAAACCCTCCAGGAATAAGAAGGTGAAATTGGGGTGGGGATGACACCCACAAAAATTACTGCACCAATGAGTGCAACGACTTCTAATTGTTTGCCCTATTAAAGGCTACAACACACTATCAAATGTGACCTATTGAAAGGATTTACAAACACTTTACATGAAGTGTCACTTTGTTAAAGGATTTACATATAGGCTATTAAACACACCTAACTTAATAGGACTTTCATCACCTTCTCCAAAGGTTCTTCTACCTAGTTGTTAAGCTAACCTATCAACATAGGATTTCAACCTATAATACAAATGTGAGAGAGTATTAGAACATATAACCTGATTGAATGCAATCTCAAATTTCTTAATTAAAGCACTTGATTTGCTCTTCCTCTTCTAATCTCCTCTAGATCTAATCTCTAAATGTGTACCTTGCTATGTTCTAATCAACTAGATGTATAAATGTTGTCCTTTCCACTAAGTCTTTGACATCTCTGTTCTACAACAACCTTAGTAATGGTCTCTATTTCTTCTTCTTCCTTCAATAGCTCTTGCAATCGTGTTGTGATCTCCTTATAAAGACTTGTGGTTAGTTATGCATTCATGATTAAAATGTTCCCATTCAAATCCTTTCTTTTCACCTATTGGCTACATGCTATCTCCAATTTTATGATTGGCTGCATGTTGATTTGATAAGTAAATGAAAGGATTCGATCTTATCTTCTTATCCCTTCTTGAGTCATCCATAACCATTTTACATCTTAGTTTTTTATGGCACAAACTCTTATGTTGATCCTATGTTGCTCAGCACATGAAGTTTTACTGATGCTCGACACCTACTATTTTTGGATTGCTCGGCGTCAACTACGTTTCTTGGTTTGCTCGGCACCCATTATATCCTGTATAGCTCAGCACATGTTATTTCTGAATTGCTCGACACATACATTTTCCTAAATCACTTAGCACTTGAATACATTTCTTGTTACTTGGCACATGAACTTTCCTAAATTGCTTGGCACATACTATGTTCTATTTTTCTTGGCACCAACTATAGCTCAATGCTAACTAAAATTCTGACTCAGCATACATTGTTTACTCAGTATACATAGTGAAAATGGTTAAGTGTATTGACACTCATTTGTCAATACTATTTATTTGACCAAAATCACCTAGATCCAATGAGTGCTAGGTGTTTCATTTATTCTCATGAGAGATGGATTTATGTTGAATCACTACTCATGAAATATTGGTCAATGAGTTTGACTCAAAAAATACACAGTTGAATCTTGGTAACAATATCACAACTTATAACATATTGAATATTAAAAGTAAAATAATTGATAAAATTTTAACTTTTAATTTAAACAAACATAACATTTCAATATAGTAATTTAAGAACTAATAATATGTATAATATTAAAATAAAATAATGACACAATTTTATAAAAAGTATATATTGAATGAAATATAATATTAAAATTTTAGAAATAAAAACTACTTACATATAAGAAACAACATTTAAAATAGATGTTAAAATAGAGTGAAATAATATTAAAATTGAAGAATGGAAAATTGATGCATGCAAGAATTTTATATATTTTTCTTAAAATCAAATATCTAATTCATTATTTATTTTTACACCAAAGATAGGTGATTTGATTAGGATGATCAATGGTTCAACATGTAAAAGTTTTGGACGACAATCAAATATATTGTGGCTACCAATTTCATTGCCCATTTCTTTCTATTTTCACATGGATTTGTTCAAGGAAGTTTTTAAATAGTTTAAAAAGAACTCAATCAGCAGGTATGGTACTAGACTCTACAACCTTTTCTAATATTTTATATGTGCTTGAGGAGTATTATATATATTCTAACTACTTATAGCAATGTTTAGTTAGATGTTGCATGTCGAATGTGAAAACATTGACAAGAAATATGAACTAATCCTTGTTGAAAACTCTCAAAGAAATGTATTTATTGTGCATTGAAAATTTGATATTCAAGTGTATTTCTGACTTCCACACCAACTGATCTTTATCTAAGGAATATAATTCCTATCATAGGCATCAATTTCAACTCCAAAAACTTTTTCAAGATGAAAAATTCCTTTACATTATGAGCATTGTGAGCATCACCTCTTTTGCAAATGGGTAAGGTCATCCATCACCATGTAGTGATAGGTGGTTAGGAATAACAATATTTTTGTAGGGAATGTACTTATAGATTTATATGCTAAAAGATGATGTGTTGAGAATATAGTTGAAGTGTTTAACAAAATGTCTGATAGATACATATATGTCATTTGCTAGACTCCAAAAATAATCTACCATACATAGTTGTGGTTGCTAAATTTATCATGTCCTTAAGGCCAATCGTCATGTTCTTTACTAGGATCAAATCACCTTTACTCCCTCAATGGGTCTCTATGAAAGGCAAAGAAAGGATACCAATTCATTTAACAAAGTCCCAAATATCATACTTCCATCACAATTTAATTATGAAATAAAACATGTAGCACCATGTCTGATTAGATTGCTTAAAGGAGATATTTGATCAAGGATGAAATGGATGATCACACCTAGTGTGCACATTATAGAATAGAGATAGTGTTGTGAAATATAAAATTAAAAATAAAATATGCGAATCCACTTGGCTTAAATTGGAACTATAGGCTTACAACTCCAAAATGCATCTTCATAACACTAAATGAAGATTATAACTATAGGCTATGGTTGGGTAACTTTTACTATAGTGCCAAGTTGCAAATTTTTAAAAAAATACTATTACTTTTGGGCTTTCTATAAAAGGGGTGGGGTATGAAAGTAAGGGTGCTTAAATTGTCTCGTAGAGCATGAACAGGTGGATTTCAATTGTGGAGATGTCCATTCCAAACTATTTTCTTTATTTTCAACTTACTTATCTAGATTGCTAAAACTCAAAGCTCCTAACCCATTATAAATAGTTACCCATTCCTAACTCAGAGTTCATAACTTGAAGTTCATCCATACATTCTAATTCTACCAAATGATGTTAAGACACTAATAAGGCCAAATACATTATAGACAAATTAAGCACTAATTTTTTTTGTGTGAGAAAATACCTAGGATGGATCATGGAAGTAGTTGGACAACCACTGACCCAATACTCATCATACATAAAGATCTGAAAAGTAAGCTGAATTTAAAAACTAGGATGATAGGAAAACCAACCAAACAAGAGAGAGGTAACGACATTAGTTTTTTGCATCAATTTTTTACATGTAAGTTTTAGGAAAAACTTAAGTGAAGCAGATTAGACATTCATAAATTAGATTTTTAAGGATGTTTCTTGAATAATTACTATATGTAGGAAAGTTAAATTGCTATCAACATGCAAAATGGGCTGTAGATGCTTGATGGATTTCAAACTGTAGGATTCAAATTATAGCTAAGGATAATCATCAATGCATCTGCTATCGCTATCACAAATACACATCATTGACTATGTTTTACATTCAAGCTTTTTCTTGTGTGAGAAAGCCAATCTACAGTATGGATCTGCCGATAAAATGTAATAGTAAGAGTTCTAAAGTAACTGACACAATCCTGACCGAACATAAATTTTCCCTTATAGTTTCCATTAATGTTGTTCAGTAACATCAAAATCATTCTACTTCCTTCTAAAGATACATACAGTTATCTAAATTTAAAAATCACCACAATTAAAAACCTACTAATTAAAACTAACTTGATAAATTTAAGACTCAACTTTTCAACTTATGTATATTTCATATGAAAAGATAGACATACAATAGAGAAGTTTGACATTTGGTAGTTAGATTTAAATGGTATGTCTCATATAATCATTGTCAGTCATTAAGAATTATACGCCATACACCTATACAAAGAAAGTGCTCCACAATATCTATCTAATGCAATTGCTCATTTCATAGTCATTACAAATTGAGTGATGCAAATTTTTGATGAAAGCCCTAGCTAGGGCCATGATAGATAGTAGGTAAGGCTCATATGATCGACATTAAACATTAAATTATCAAGCATTAAATGATTGAGCAAAGCCGTTGGATTAAACTAAAATGTTTTTGTTTCTAATGAAGAAAAGAAGGGTAAGAACCCTTACTATTCTAGAGGTTGCATCAGTGAAGCTCTCAAACCCCTGTTTGCATTGAAGCTGTAAAACATTGTTGGCCTATAATCCTCAAACCCTGCCTCTGCAAGTAATCCCAGTGCCACAAAATGCAATGAGGAAAAAATTAACCGCACAAGCTTTCTTTTGGTCACGTAAGAATGAAATCAGAGTAGCAAAGAGCTTTTAATTTTTTTGACATAGTGTAAGCCCATGTTGGTCAAAATTTCAACCAACACGGGCTTGTATTTTATATATATATATATATATATATATATATATATATATATATATATATATATATATATATATATATATATATATATATATATATGTTGCCTTCCATATTTTGACCAATTTGACCCAATTTTATTAGATGGTCAAAAATTTTGGTCTAAAAATGAGGTCAAATGTACTAGTGTGTAAATTAAGAATGAATTATCTCTATATGACCCATTCCCTAGTCATGCAACAATTATCCATCTGAAAGAGGTAGTAATTATAGTCTTTGAAAGCAAGTGGTTTCCTGTCTTAGGCTGCAATTATTTGTGATGCAAAAGAATGGTATGGTTTTCCATATAGAAGGAAGCAACTATTCATATTCCCAAGGAAGGTGATATTCCAATTAGATAAATCTTTCATTGTATCACTTGTTCTTGTTCTTGACCATTCATTCTTTTTAGAGTTTTGCTAACTTTTATTGAAAAACATGAATGAGGAAAGGACAATAGTAGTAATAAGAGGCACATGATGTCATACAAAGTCTAGAAGAAGACATCAATGAGGCTTCTCTAATATTTAATGTTGGAGAATAAAATTTACGAGGACCAATTTATAATGTTATAACAAAGTGGTCATAAGTAGATGTAGGCAACTACAAGAAAGAGTCGCAGTGAATGAGAAAGCTATGTTGGCCAATAAAGCATATGTAGTTTCATTTCTTGGTAATATGAAGATCTGTGGGAGATCAAATATAAAAATGTCACGATTTTTAATTCTATTACAAAATTTAGCACACCTAATTGAATTAGTGGCATGCAAATCCAATCTAGCTCTTCATGTAAATGTTTCCCGCATTTGAGGTGTTAATAGGGTTAGATAGTGTTTTCAATAGTATATGCACAATTTGCGTTTGTTTTTTTCCATACTTTGGGTGTACTCATAGTGTTTCCTTGATCCTAGCATATATACAGTGAAACTCATCTTAACATACTTGTTTTAGTAATATCGGGTATGTGCAGGATCATGGTGTGCCAAAAAGTGATGATATAAAAAATATGTAGTTCTAGAATTTCTCAAAGCATTCCAAAATCCATTCTAACTATTTTTCCACCCATCCTAATATCAAACCAAAATATTAATATCTTTATAAGGCCTATTATTTCTCTGGATACCAACCCTACATCATCAACTTTAAAAATACTGTGAAAATTTATTTTTGGCATGTTCTTGTGTGTTTTTACTTCAAGCATGTGTCTCATGACTTTTTTTCCACCCAAATTTGATGAAATGAAAAGGGTTTTTTAAGAATGTTCTTATATTTCTATAAATGTAATGTCTCTCAGATTTCAAGTTTAGTAAGTTATTATTATTCATTTTCTAATGGAGTTACACAAAAAGTGTTGATTGACAGATTGGTTAAAAAATAAATATAACTTTCAAGCAGTATAGCATTTTTGAAATCCAAAAGATGTGTCACATTATATATTTCTTCTTCTATAAGGAAAATAAAAGAAAAAATAAATTTCATGAAGTTTTGAATTAGTTAAGATGGACAAACATAGGAGCTTTCAATTCCAAAAATACCATAGGAGAAAATTCATAATTATTTATTTATTTGGAATATAAATACCCAATAATATGTGTCACATCCAAGCATGAGTCTACTTCTTATATATAGAATCTTAGTAAAAAAATATTATCATTTGATTTTGATTAAGGTGGTAAGACATAAGCATACTTATTTGTGTCCTAAAATTTTTGTACTATTGCATTAAAATTCAAAATTTTGACCAATCAATCTTTTATTTCTTTAGATAAAGCCTAGAACTTAAGAAACTAAATTTTATTTCCTATAGATTCTTTTTGAACAACTTTTTGATTAAAATTACATAACAAGTTTAAAATTGCACATCAAGTTGACATAACCCTGATTTGCTAATTTTTCATTACCACTTAAGGGCATAGTTTGGTTGACCATGATCATGCACATACCCTATTAAGTAGTTTCTATTGTTGGTATTCATTAGTGTGATATAGTTGTGATAGATTACAGACTGATATTTGTATATGATACACTACAACCTAGCACATCCATGACAATTAAAAGTTGGAGACATAAAATTAATAAATCATATATTTTCTAGTAATGGTTTGTCTACCTTGCAGCAATATTTGTTCCTCCTAAGAAAATTAGACCTAGTAACATCTAAATGTGATAAGTTCTAGGTGATTTTGGTAGTGTGTAAGAAAGCTTAAAATTGCATTTAGTTTTTTGGCAGTCTTAATTAGTTCTCTGGATGTATTTGGTATGGATTAAAAACCAATAGAAAGGGTGGTGGTATCCATAAAACTGAAAATGGAATAAATAGAACATAAAAAATTGATATGTGGATAATGTTGTACTTTTTCCTTTATTCTCTCAACCCCACCATGATTGCACTACTATTGTGATAAATTAATATTCATGAAATTGCGAAGCATAAATAATTTGGAAATTATAGCATTGCTAGATTCAAAAAAGTTATTTCACATGCCATTGTGGGATCAAGAGATGGCAATGACCACATCCATCCCCTCTCTAACATCAATTTCAATGATATGTTAGATAATAAAAATGAAAGTCAACATTAAAAATTAAACTCAAGAGAGGAAAAATGGGCCCACCCAATAGATGTTTGAAAAAAAATAGACAACCTTGAATCAAAAATTTGAAACCACAAGAATGGCTTAGGATGTGGAGATGAAGATGGAGATAGAGACCCATGTAAAGGATAAGCATGTATTACGTGACTCCAATTCATTCATTCTTTTGGTCATCCATCTGAAGAATGTCACAACATTATTAGAGAAGGGAGTGGTCACAAAGGAAGAATTCATCATGTTTTATGTGGTACATGTCATGATGATGCTACAAATGAAGCTTAAGGCCACTCACCTCACCACTTTCCTCGATCATCTTCTTCCTCTTGCCTCCTACAAATCTTCATCTTGAATTAAATTTTCCACATCTTTGAATGCATTTACTATTGTTCACACATTCTTTTAAAATTATAGTAGATTTCCCTTCTCATTGCTATTGTTATCATGTAGAGGATTGAAGCTAGAGTTGCCATAGACATTAAATTAGGTTGTTCATGACATGCTGGAAGATGATTTATTCAATAATTCAACTTAAATTATCTAGGGAGCATGTCATTTCTTGGAGCTAACATTTAGTTATGGTAAATACTATCAAGTAGAGATAGATGAGACTGTTGAGGGTTTATAGTTTACCAATAGGTATGCCTAGTCTTAAAATTTAGTCCAATCCATTTAAAGCATAGTTTTTTCCATGTGAACATTTTCCATTTGAGTTTTTTGCAAGCAAATTTTTGGGCAAACACAAAATATGAATTGTAATTTTTACTTTTCTAGCAAAAGATATAAACTAAATTAGGTTCTCAGTAATAAAATATATGAAGTTAGTGTTATAAATTTCCAATCCCACTATCATATCTATTGGTAACACCCTCTTGAACATTAAGCTCACTGAATAGTAACCTCATATGACTTTACCAATCTCTTTAAAATTAACCATAATAGATAGATCAAGTCTTTTATCCATTTTCATACAAAAAATATTTAATAGAATTTGGTGGCCTCTATTACAAACATAATGGATGGGATTTTTTTTCAAGAACTATTTTTTAGTTTGAAAACTCTTAGAGTATTACTATGAGTGTGTCATCTTTCTTTCTGAAAAAATACAACTTAATACACATAAGTCTTCTCAAATTTTTATTTGTTAATACTGGTCAAAGTAGTTCATTAGATAGTTCCATCGAACTGTTCTAAAATAGTTTCCATGGCAAGATTTTTTCCCTTCAAATATTTCAAGCTCAAGTCTCCTTTCCCATTACATATTTTTTTCTCAACAATAGAAACAACATCATATGAAGTATCTTAGTAGTAGTAACCTTATCTAGATTTCATAAAGAACATAAAAGAAATATATGCTAGACTTAAATCAAGGTAGATGAGATCTGCTTCCTTTTTTTTTATTTCTTCCAAATGGTCAAAGGTTATTTTCATCAACACACTATGAAGAAAGTAAGAAATAGAGAATTAATTTCTATAAATGAACAAAGGAGTGGGAAAGAAAGAGTTTAAGTTTAGAAATGACCAGAAGTAGGTTGATTTGAATGAAAGGTACATACATTTTTATGTTCAAAAGAATAAATACTATGGGAAGGAGACCCTAAACTAGAAATAGTACTATACAAAGCATAAATGATAGGGATCACAAAAATGGACTACATCCCAAATGATAAATACTTGGATAAAGAAAAAGGAATATGAATATGCCTACACACTACATAATATAGTTAGGGAAAAATAATGTCATATATTAAATCAACCATGTGCTCATGATATGTGATATAAAAATCATAATGAAAATCAAACTATATGCATGACATATGAGTTCCAACTATAGTCATCCAATGGAAAAATAATTCTATAGTATTGCAATTTATAAACTCATCCTCTACTGCACATTATTCAATATTGTTTGACCCAAATTATTTAGGAAGCTCTATAGTTGAAATTATTTTCTTATAAAAAGGTTTGGGTACTAAGGAAAACTCATTTGCAAGTTTAGATCTTGTTGATGGCGATGGAGGAGAACAAGTGAATCTTGTTCTTGTAAAAGTAGGTCTAGGTGCAGAGGGAGAATATGGTAGATTTGGAAAACTTGAAATAAATAAATATTTATAGGGTAAGGTTCTAGATATATCCCTTGTTTAGAAGCTACACAAGAAACATATTTATCTAAATATATCATAAGTCTTGGTATCCTCTCTATTAATATTTTTTTCTTAGAGTTGTTTATGTTCTATTTGTATCCTCTTGTCTAGTTGCTACTACCAATGTGAGTGTTAACAAAATAATTCAATTGTGTTTTAAACTAGTTGAGGAATTTTTTCCTCAAAATATCAATCTATTATTGCAACAAAAAATGTCTCAACTTAATAGCACAACAATTACTAAAATGGGGGGAATTAGATCCCTATGGAAGGGCCTCAAACATTTTTCCACACATTTAACCCTCAAGTACATGATTAAGTTGGAGACTAGTTCTATATTGTAGGTTGTCTCACAAAATTCTATCATAAGGAATCTTAGAAATGTAAGCAAGAAAATGGTTAGATTTGGTGCATGGATATTGGACTCCATTGTAATATCAGACCATTTGAGGTAGGTCATAGAGTAGTACTATTTTATTTTGTCAAGTTTGAGTTGAATATGGGAATCTAAGGTGTGAGCATTTTCTATGAATGTAGAACTAGAGAAAAGGTTCTTAAGTGCTCTCAAGGCTTATTTTTCCTCCCAAGTTAGTGTTCAGATTATTTAGTTTTCTTTTGTTGGACTATGAGTTGCAAATAATTGTGATCTAGTTCTGATCAAAATTGGAATATTTGAAGGGATGTTAGAAGTGTTTACACTTTGAGTATATGTTGGTAGAGAAAGGAAAATTTTAATTTGATAACTATTTGTAATAACATATTGGACTATCATAGGACACAAGGTAATTAATTAGAGATGATTCCAAATTGATAGAGTCAGAGTTGGTGAGTATTGGAAGTTGGGTGCAAAAGAAAAGTCCAAAATGATTGGGTGTTATAAATCCAAATGGCTAAAGGATTGGTTGAAGGTGAAGACTTTTTGATGGGGTCTTATGCATAGTGAGTCCTATAATGCACATGTAATCAAAATTTTGAGTTTGTGATCAAAGATGAGTGAATGTGAATGGGAATAGGTATAGGAGGTCATAAAGTGAATCTAGTCTACATTAAAGATGGTTAAGAAGTGTCATGATGATAGAGGGTGTATGAATAATGCATGGAAATATTTTTTGGATTTCAAACAAGTGGACAGTCAAACAAAGTTGACATCTTCTTAGCAGTAACATAAATTATTAACCTCACAATTCTATCTTGCAAACGTCTCCCCCAATAAATTTTAATTTATAGCTTATTTTCTAAATTATTTAGGCATTTGAAATTACTCTTTCATTCTCATGAAAATCTATTTGATCTTTGTTTTCTATGGATGAAGCTTAATAATTTAATGTCCTATCCTTTCTTGTTATACATTATTCATCTAGTTCACAACCTCCATTTAGTCTCCCATCAAAGTGACTTCTCCCATGAACTACTATTTTTTTTTTTCAATATTTTCCCATCTTGTGGTGGAAAAATATGGAGAGTGGTCAAAACACTTATGGTGGATATATCTATTGATGATGAGTAAAACCCTTGTAATCTATAAACTTGAATTTCACATACAATTTCATTCATTCTTGGATGTGATACTTAACATAATCCCACCAAATTACATCTAAAATAATTTTCTTAATGGTTTCTACTCTTATATAGGTAGATTGTATCTGTTGTGACTGATCTAGGCAGATGACCATGTTAAGGAATTCCCCACAAATAGCTTTTTACTAAATTGTATGAGCTCAAATAATTATTTTTACAAAGATCACAAATCCAAAGATAGCATACAATACCTTGAAAATATTTTATGCATATGTCAAATATTTACATGATAAGTAGGAGATAATTTCCATAGCAAGTCAAATTGTGATATTTCTATTAGGATTTAACTATTTAGTTTTTGAGTCAAACTAAATCTTGCATTTCCTGCAATATACAATATGTTGGAAGAATGAAAATTGAATCCTCCATCTTCAAGGTGAGTGAGTTCAAATCCTAGTTACTAATAAAATTTAACATCCTTACAATGATTAGAAAATTAACTCATACAAGCTAGCCATTTTTTTTTTTTTGACTCTTATTGGTGGACTGCTTTATGACATTTAAAATCCTAACTATTCATTGTCTAGTTGTTATGTTTTTTTGCCTCAAGCAACTTATTTTATCAAGGTTACTAAGAGGTAAATTATTGTTTTAATCAAAATGAAATTCACTTTAGATTCAATGTTACTTTCAAGTATTGCCTTCTTTTGTACTCAGGGAAATAGAATTTTTTTTTTAATAAATAGACAAAGAATTTTCCTCAATATAATTAAAAAAATAAATTTTAAGAACACAACTTCCATAAAAATTATATATACCATGGTCTGGCATCAGAATGGTTATTATGAACTAGATTAGATCTTGTTAGATAGATAATCCAAATTACAATGAAATGGAGATTGCTAATTAAAATGATAAATGTAAAGTTTATTCATATTACACTTTAGCTCATGATGGAGAAATTTGGTCTCAATCTTTAACTTTATCTATCTTCTTTGACAACACAATGGTTTATATCTTTATATTTTCTCTATCTTTGTAGATTGTAAGTAGATTCCAAGGAAAATGACATTATTATCAGTGGATAATATGGTTGAGGATCTAGCCTATAGTAGCTTCATCAAGTTTTTATGGCACCTAACCTTCTACTCCTCATAGCCCAAAATTATTTTGAGAAAGTTGATAAGGGTTGCCTTGTGAAGGTAGAAGGTTCTTTGAAGGTGGTAGTTTGGGACTACTCTACCATAAGAAGAATATCTAGATAAATGGTATTGTTTCATTTGAAACCTTGCAACCTCTAGGTAAAAATAATAATAAAAAAGGACAAGATGCAGTCTATTGATTTTAAAAGAAAAAGTAGGTGCCAATTAAATATGGCTGTCCACATGTTTGACTGCATGGGTACATGAAATCTACAATGATAAAAATAGACAGGAGAAAAACATTTGTGGATATGGTGAACATGCCAAAGCCCTATGGCTCTAAACAATGAGATTTTAAGATCATCCAACTTTTATTGGTTTTGGAAATTGAGAAGACCTCAAACCTTTTTTCTTGACAAAACATATATCTTCCATTTGTTTGGGATGCCCCTGATTTTACAGACTTAATGAATGCTACCATTTGTTACTTGATTTACAACATGATTGCATTCTCTATATTGATACCCAAGTGAATTATCTTGGTAATATGTCCAAGTAAAATTCATGTTTAAGTGGAAGAATTCTCCAAGAGTTGATATACCATCCACACTACTTCTAGAATATTTTACAATCTCCAACCTTGATGGAGTTATTTCCAAACCTTTAATAACTATCATACAAGTTGGGTGGAAATGGGATGGGTGACCTCCTGGGAATCCTTGGTACTTTACCTCTATGAGAATCATCTAGATAAAATGAGTGCTAAGTATTCCAATAATTCTCGTGAGAGATGGACTCATGTTGAGTCAATACTCATGGAATATGGGTCAATGACTTTGACTCAAAAACTACAGAGTTAAATCCTAATAGCAATATAACTAATATTTGCATGTTTAAGAACTTTATACTTGTAATGTGTCTTTGATTATTTCTTTTAAAATGGAAATCATTTTATATTTTTCTTCAAATAAATAATAACAAAAATAGTTTCATTTCTCTTTTAAGCAGAATAAATATATTCATTTAGTGGTATTTTAGACCTTATTAATCAACTATGGAAAGCTTGTCTATTTGATGATCTTGAGCAACTAATTGTCAATCTTAAAATATGATTTTAATGTGCACACATCTCCTCCAAATGAGTTTAAAATTCTCCAAATTTAAAAACATCTTGCTTGATATAGTCAAGACTACGTAGAATGCTTCAAATGCCTTGAGATTATTTATAGGCTAGGTGTTGCAGCCTAAAATGAATATGAAAAATAGCATTCTAAAATAGGTTAAATTTATTTTCTAGACTAAAATATTGGCACTCAACCCCCATTCCTTTTCTTTCAATATAGCTACCTCATGGTCAAGTCAACTTGCCATATGCTACTCACCCAAATACAATATCACACTATTTAGATCCACATCAAGAATGAAGCAAATGACTAGTGAAAAATCTTCAAATGCCTCCAAATGTCAAACAGATGAATAGCTCCTTAAACTCGACACCAACACAAGAATGAAAGCTTATAGACCTTAGTCAAAAATTCATCAAAAAATCCATAAACTCATATCTCTACATTAACAAATGAAGTGCCTAGCTGCAAGGAATAAATTCTCCTCCATTTCATATTCATTATATCCTAACATTTATTTTTTGTTGATAGGAATTATAGTGTATAACTTGAATTTTAGTTAGAATAAATTTCCTTAGAAGAGTGATAATGGTCATCATGAATTATTCCTTTGATGCAGGGTGTGCATTCCTCCCCATGTTTATTGTATGACAAAGAGGGTGAAGTAAAGTTATTCCAAGGGAGCATAAAAAAGGCATAAGGGTGTTCTAGGTATGATAGAATTAGAATATTTAAGTTATGCATGATTTGATTCATTATAATATTCTAGTAAAAGAGTGTATTTAATCAATGGTGCGATTGGATTATTTAAGTTTTGATATGTATTAAAATGACCACTAGTCTAAAGGATAGCTTTTTAAATGTTAGTGTAGGTGCAATCTTTCTTTGATATGTTTATCTTAAGTCCAACACTTGAAAAATCTTGTTTTCTTTTATGGTTCATAAGTGGTGATTGATAATGTTTAGAGCTTAAAATACATTTAGAGGCCATATGCATTATGTCTACCAGTCCTTTGGACAAGGGTAAACTTTAAGAAACTCCCCTCCATAAAAGAGATATAAATTATTGGCGAATATTTCATTATTTTGAAAAAGAAAGTTATTTTTATTGGTGAATCTATATATAATATTATTTAGATTGGAAATTATTTTGGAATCATAATTTTTGAGTAGAAAATATTGGTGAATCTCAATAATAATAGGAAGTTTGCTAATCATTATGGAATATTACAAATAAAAATTGAACATGTTTTATCTCATGGAAATTATGAGGACAATTACATACATTTTAAATCAATAGTGAAAACTAAAATTAGTAATATATCCCTAAAGTAAGTAATAATTATGATAATTATTGGTGAATTAATTTTAATTTGTTCGATAGCATATAATATTTAGGTGGATCAGATCTAATCATGCATCAAATATTGTGGCAAATCTTTGAGTTTAAACTTTTTAATAAAAAAAATTATTCAGAGATTTGAAATATTTTAGAACTCAATTTAATAAAAATGTGGCAATTTAGGTTGCATTAAATCTAAAAGTATTAGCCAAATTACTAGCAAAATTTTTCTAAAATTCATAAAATTACAAATATTTGCCACTAAAAAAAAACCCTACTTTGTACTTATGATTAATTATAGGTAATAGGAACTATGAATTTCTAGGAGAAAGAAACAAGCCTCCTCCATATTGTGGATGAAACAATGGATAGTATTAAAGATTAATTTTTTTCCTTTGAGTAGCTCTTCTATTAGTAAGCACGGGCTTGTATTGGTATGAATTATTTTTATCTATACTGCCTACTATTGTCTCCTCGACATGGCTTCTCATATTGCATTGCAAGTTTAAGTCTATAACTATTATTCTTGGTGTCCACTGCTAGGGTTTCCTATAACCTTACCAACATTTGGCATTCTTGCTGGCGTAATGATTTTGGTATAAGAACTAGAACCTAGGAAGAAAAATCTACATTATAAAAGAAGATTTTAGTGTGTGGGTGAATTAGCAAGTCATAGATATTTAATAGTTGTATATTATTCGAAGAATTTACTAGTGGCATTAGGTTTTGTAGATTATAGTACTCCAATAAGTGGAAAAATCAAAGAATAATCTTGTTGAGCCTATTTAAGGAAAGTGGTATAGACTCCAAGGTTTTAATTTCTATACAATGGGCCCGAGGATGGAGAAGATTCTATTCTTTGTTGCTGGAAGATATCTTCTTATAAATTCTAAAACATTTTGTTAGCTAAGCATATATCCTCCATCTCTAGGAATTGTTGCTACAAATATACAAGATATAATCTATTATCTATAATAACCATCTAGGCATGGAGTGAAAGAATAGTACAAGATTAGTTTAATTCTACAAATTGAACTTATGTAATATATATCAGTATATATCTAGTAAAAAAGAATAGGTTAGAAAATTACTAAGTCTTCTTTAACTAGTCCCAAGATTTAGGTTTTGTATAGTTTTTTAAGTCCTAATTTAAATAACCATGCAACGTTATTATTGAAGATAGATTTTGAAAAATATTTCGTATTAGCTATAGACTGGGTATATTGTACAATATTTTATAATTCATGTTAGAAAGGAGATTCAAGAAGACATTCTAGTCACCATATTAGAGAAAATAAAAATAAAACACTATCAATGATATGATCCTTATTCCTTAGCAGTTTTAACTATAATAATTGACATATTTATATTATTGAAACCAACAATTAATGAAATATTCTCAGCATGCTATTGAGATCAGAAGCTAATGATAATCACTGCCATAAAACATCACTTACTAATAATGAAATTATCATGAATCGGTTTGTATGTTGGTCATGGGGCATGCATCTTCATGAGACATTCCTTTTTGGCATATATAAATATATAAGCCAAGCACTTGAAACACACAAAACTTCATAGTGTTACCACAAGTTGCAACAATATCCAACTTATATAGTTGCATTCTATATTCAATGAAAGAATGTATATAGACTTATAGTTTGACAACTCAAATCTCTTGCATAAATTTTTAAGGAGAATTCACATCAATAGAGAGATTCAAGAAGAGATTTTAGTTGTCAGATCAAGGAAAATAAAAATAATTCTCTATCACTGATTTGATCCTTATTCCTTTACATTTTTTATTCTCATAATTAATAGACTTATAGTGCTGAAACCAATAGTTAATGGATCACTCTCAACACATTATTGAGATAAAAAAGTAACAAAACTTATGACTAGTCCTGAATCACTTTCAATTTTTAGGGGATATTAAACACCCTAGAGAAATAGGGGATGCTCTAGAGGCCCCCCTTAGGATAATGTCTTCCCCTGGTGTAGGGGACTGTGGATCCTTGGGATATCCCTAAACTCTATAATAGCCAAGGGATGAGGAGGAAATTTTCCATCCATCCCCACACCTCAAAATGTCTCAATTGTCAAAAATAATGGAAAATCCCCAAGGAACCCTAGAGGAAACAAGCTCTGTGGCTTTTGAATAGATAAAATATTCTTTTTTGTGCAATGAAATGACATGGTGGCATAAGTAGAGAATGTTGATTTGATAGAAATTACATGACCTTTCATACTCTTTTGCAATAGATATGTTGTAATGTCTATGGTTCTGAAATTTAAAGTCTTTTTCATTGTAATTTACTAAATGACAACATAGTAGAATAATGCAAGTATACTAACATATAGTGGATATTGATTTAGTATGTTTGGGTGAATATAGGTTGGATGTTCAAGAAGATTCTCATGCATTCTTGGTAATGCTTTTATTTTAATTTACATAAAACATCTAATCTCACATTTATGTATGCTGTGAAAAGTTTAAGTTATATAAAAATCACCCAATTTTATCTACATTTTTATTTATCCATGTAAAAATTATTTTTCTTTAGATTCTGAGACATTTTTGCAGTTTTTGGATGTTTAACTTAATTGACTATGAGATTTCTTGTATTTTGGATATCAGGATGGATTTAGGGATGACTCAATGAGAATTAATGAGGAAATTTAGAAATATCAAACTGATCTTTAGGTATGGAAAATTCTCATCTCCTTTTACATAAATACTAGTTAACTTCTTTTGCTAGTAAAGTTGTGAGCTTGCTGCCTAGTTTTCTCCAATGCCATCAAGTGGCACTTAGAAGTGAATCTAATATTTTTTCCTTCATTTTGAATTTTATCTTTCCTATTATATATGACCTTCAGCCAAAAACGATGATAAGACTCTTTGAACTTTAATAAATAAATAGATAAAGATAAATGATACTCTTTTCGATCACATATAATTGCATCAAATGGAGTTAAATATTTGATGTTTAAGAGTGGTAAAATTGGACATGTAGAAATTGTGCTAGTTTGGTTGATGTAAAATATTACAAAGCACACTTAGTTTTTCTCACACACATCCCTCTACATTCTCTTTTTCTTTTCTTTTTTGTATTTGTTGATTAAATGTCTATTTCCTACCACCTTGTAAAAATTGATGGCAACATTGCCAGAGTTATAGGAAAGTAGCAAGGGAAGAATGCAAAAGTTGTTCCAACCTTGGATGCTAGTCATACTTCAACCCCTTTATTTATAATGGCTCATCCTTTAGCTATTCTTTTGTCAGGTTTTTGGTATTAAAATTATAGTGAGACATCACATTGACTAGCAATAATAGAAAAGGGTCTTGGTTCAATGAACAATATGAATAGACCTTGCATCTTTAATGATATTTTACATTATCATTGTATTATTCTAAGATACTATTCTCTTTTCTATATTGTTGCATGTGAAATTGGCACATAGCTATTATTCACTTTATGAACTTGTTGCTGGAAGGTCTTACACACACAGGAAAAAATTGAATGTAACCAACATCTTGTTCCAAAATAGATGAAATATTTAGCTACGATATGTAGGATATGGTTGAGAGATTCATAGATTTGTCTTCTTGTAATTAGATATTTTTAATTATTATTTTTCCCTTAATACAATCAAATAATTATGTAGACATTTAATTAATCATTTATGCATCAATTTATTAGAAAATTGATAAATAAGTAGTAAATTGTTATTATCAATTGATGTTATAAGATAAATATGGAAATAAATAATTGATAAGATAGTTTATAAAACATATTTAATAAAAAAATTGACCAAAATTATTTAGATACTAAATTACGATAATAAATTATCAATGGTAGGATCTCAACTGCTTATGAGAGAGCTCCTTTATTTATTCTATCAAAGTGCTTTCATTCTTGTAATTGAAGCATGTTGGATCATTTTTTTTTTGTAGTCTTTTGTTTTTTCCTCACAAAAATTTCCACCCAAAAAATACCCTCTTAGGTCATGGTAGGAATTGGCATATTTCAATCTGTCCTCATTACGTCCATCGTATGTAGCTTTTGCATGTGGTATTTGGATTATTGTTTTTCATAATAACTAAAATTTGGCTTCTTTAAGAATCGTATATCATGTTACAATGACCATGATCATGGTTGATCTAATGTTGGAAAGACAACTTTGTCAATTATTTACATTATGCTTTAAAGGGTACTAGCTCAATAGAAGAGAACCTACTTTATAAGTGGGAAGATGGTGGTTCAATTTCATCATACCCTAATATGACTAAATTATTAATTAAATAATCTGCCAAATAGGCTACCAAATATATTACCAAATATACTACCATATATACTACCTAAAAAACTACCAAATATAATAACAAATAAAAATCAACTACCAAAATTACAAAATAAACTACCAAATAAACTACTAAGTAACAATAATAAATGACTAAATCAATGATTAAAATAGTTTATTCATAAATTTGGTTGGGAGATCAATGTCTAGCAATAAATAATCATTGATCACATGATCAAAATTAGTCACATATCTACAATTTTAAGTAGTTTATTTATTAATATATTGTTGTTTTAGTATCAACGTAATTCTTTCGATACACCTAGCTTCATGAACAATTATATTTTAAATTAATATGCCACTTGTCCAAAAATCATTAAAAATATTGAACTGTATCCTTGTATAATTTTGAAAAAATAGTTAAAGAAGATATAAAATTTAAAAAGATGGGGAAAGTTATCAAAAAGAAGGAAAATTATTTAAGGGATTACATGGAGGTCCTTTCAAGATTTAGTTATAATAACCAATAAGAGACTTGAAGAAAGTATGTATTGTAAAAGATTGGGCATCAGAGGGTGAATATCTATTTTTCCAGAACAGTCTTTTGTTCTTTTGGGGTGGATACTTCATTTCTTATTGTAAAGGGGAAAGGGTTGTTAGAGTAATTAAATATTTCCTAATTAACTCTAGTTGCTTAAGATAAACTTTAGGTATCTATCTTTATTAATTATTATGATACAACCTAGATTTATTTCTCTTCCTATATTTAATAATTATCTTGTAATTAGTAAATACCCTAAAGAGTTTTACGCTACTTTTTTGGGTTTTGATCTCCTTTATAAGGATGATCTCTTATTGTATTTTCAACACATATCTTTTCTTTATCAGAGAATACAATTTTCATGTTTTTAGAGTAAAACCTTGCCTACTCTTATCTTTTTCTTCTTTGTGACAAGTTTTCTACGTGTAGGTATTCGAGGGCTTGTGGATTTGATTTGCATATTTTCTCAAATCCTACATGGTATCAAAACCACATCCATTATAGCTTGTTTGGTATTTGGAGAAAAAGGAGAAAGAGGGTCTAACATAATAGATCTAACATTATTTTTCATTTTTTCTTTTTTTTTTATAGATGTGATGACAACAATTCAAAAAAATTAACTACAGAGGTGATTTTCAAATAGCAATATCTCTGTCATATAGAATCATTTTTCCCAACAATTTTGTTTTTGTTTTGGGGTAGAATTTCATGATCTACATAGTGGTGCAGGTTGTTTGAGATCTTTGTTCATAAATTTTTCTGGGAATCACAAATCTCATTTTTTGCAACTTTAAAGGCTTTATTCGGGCTCATATGAACATATATTTTAATCCTATTTTTTTCAAAAGTGCATGATTTATTATCTACTTTCCAAATCTGGAATCAATTTGGAGAAATATTGAGTGAAAATAATATTTTCATCATTTGGTCATTTTTTGGACTAAAAAAATAGATGATTATGCTAGTTTCATTTCATATCTTGGCCATTTGAGCCCCTATTTTTGGCATTGAAGTAGAGGCTTCAGCTTTCTCCCTCTCTGAATCTAGTGTCTAGGTTTTCTTCTCATTTTTTCAGCTTTCCTTAGTTTTTTTTTTTGGTTTACAAGGGGTAAATTTTTCTTCATGTAATTTAATTCATAGATGACCCTTCTACTTCTGTCTTCTTCTCTCAATGTTAGACCCCTCTTTGGCCTAGCTGACACCACACAACTACCACAACTGGAAAGCACACATGACTCAACCTTTTATGTCACATGGCTTATGGTCATGTGTGGATGAGAATCAACCTATCCTACAACACCCTTTTAAGGTTCTTCAACACAGGAAAAAAATGGATAAATCCATGGGCTCAATTGCACTAATAATCTCTAATAGTCTCTTATTTCACTTAGATGGTTTGACCACTCATTGGGCTATTTGGACTAGGTTCTGCAACTTTTTTGGCTCAATGAATGAGTTCTGGGCACTACAACTTGATATAGAGTTGACTTCTTTGACACCTACCAGCTTTCCCACCATTGAAGACTTCTTGATGAAGTTTAAATATCTGCATACAATTTTGTAGGGATGTGGGGAAAGCAAAATAGATGGGTATGTGCAGGATCATGGTGTGCCAAAAAGTGGCGATCTAAAAAATCTGTAGTTCTGAAATATCTCAAACCATTTCAAAATCTATTCCAACTTTTTTCCCACCCACCTTGATACTAAATGAAAACAATTAATATCTTTATAAATTTTGCTATATCTTTTGATACCAAACCTATATGGTCAACTTAAAAAAATCCTTAAAATGTGTTGTTGGCCTGTTTTTATGTGATTTTTACTTCAAACATGTAGATGACAACTTTTTTTCTACCTAAATTTGATGAAATTAAAAGGGTTTCTTAATAATGTTCTTACCTTTCCATAAATGTAAGTTTTGTCAAATTATGAGTTTAGTAAGTAATTATTACTTATTTTCTAATGGAGTTATGTATAAAGTGTTGACTAATACACTTTAAAAAAAACTATAAATTTCAAGTGGTACAACATTTTATAAATTCAAAAGATGCATCACATTCTATGTTTATTCTACTATAAGGGAAAAAAATGGAAAATTGTATTTTGCAGAGTTTTGAATTAGTTAAGGTGGTCAGACATGAGAGTTTTTTTTTCCAAAAATACTAAAGTCAAATTTTATTATTATTATTATTTATTGAGAATAAAAATACCCAAAAATATGTGTCACATCCAGGCATGAGTCTACTACTTACATCTAGAATATTATTAAAAAATATTATCATTTGATTTTGATTAAGGTGGTCAGACATACGTCTACTTCTTGTTTTTGTTCTAAAATTTTTGTAATATTACATTAAAATTCAAAATTTTGACTAATTAATTTTTATTTTTTTGAGATAAGTCCTAGTAGTTTAGAAACTAGATTCAATTTTCTAGAGATTCTTTTTTCTCAACTTTTTGATATAAAGTTAATAACAAGTAGAAAATTGCGTGTCAAGTTGACATTACCTTGATTTTCTGATTTTTTATTGCCACTTAAGAGACTAGTTTGGTTGACCATGATCTTTTACATACCCAGATGATGAGTGTATTTTTTTGATACTCTCAAAGTTGCAAGGACAGTATCAGATCTTCTCTTCCACTTTCTCCTCCATTATGGATTCCTTGGGTACTAGACATCAGATGTCTTCTTTTGAGATATTATGTGATGGGTTATCTCGTGAACAGTCCAAGCTCACTCAAATGAATTCACTTGCAATTTCATAGTCACAAGCATTTGCTTGCCAAAGATATATAGGAGTAGAAGTTGAAGCAAATATTAGATTCCTCTTCTCAACACTCTACTAGTCCATCATCCTCCTCTAATAAGGAAAAAAATAATACTAATATTCCTACCTATTCTTGTTGTCATAAGGGACCTCATGACAAATCACATTATTTTTAGAAGAGATTTGATGGCTATGAGAAATAGATTGCAGATTTGCAAGCTCTTCTTCAAAAGAGCACTATTTTCTCTCCATCCTCTACTACCTCATAGGGGCCTACCTTTCAATATTCTTCCATATCTTTGACATCTATAATGGATTTGGGATAGGGTCATGCATTACAAGCATCCATTCCATCCCCTTCCTAGATCCCTTGGATACTAGATTTAGGTGCTTCTCACCATATGACATATTCTCAAGTTGCCTTTGCCACTATTGAGGCTTCTCCCATTCCTCATATTCTCATGGGAAATAACAGTATCCTACAAGTCTGCGGGAAAGGTTTAGTTGGCATTGAGGATGGCACATTCAATGATGTACTATATGTTCCATATTTTTCCACAAACCTTCTCTCTATTTCTCAAATTACGTGCAGTGGATTAGGGAAGACAATTGAGTTCACTGAAGATTTAATCTTCATTCAGGATAGTGCAATAGGAAGCCTTATTGTTAGAGCGATAGTTGATCATTCCAACTCTACACCATCTCACACTTTGGTCCACCATCTCCATTGTCAAAAGACAACTCTTCTCTTTTGCAAGAGCATCATGTGGTGCAGTCACGACACTTGAACCTTTGTATTGTTCTCGAGATCACTATTTTTCCTCCCACATCGCATCCACTTGAGGTTCTTTCTGTTTAGCAAGATTTTTCTTCATCTCTCCCAAAACCTCTAGCTCCATTCATCAAGCCTCTAGGAGCATCTGTTGAGGATTCTACAGAGGACATTTATCTCCTCTTTCATGACAGTGTGAGCACACCTACACTAGGGATTTCCTTTTAGGATCCTCATGTTTTCTCCTTTAAGCATTAGTTAGCCTTCTAGTTTCACCTCTCATTCAGGGGTTTCCTTGTTCTATGCCCTTGTTTTTTCCACATTAGAGTTTCATTGGTTCAAGCATTTCTACAAGGGCTCCATCACTCTGGGGGCTTTGGTTTCTCTTCTCTCTCTCATGGTGAGGGGGGGGATTGGTTGTACTTATGGTTTTGAGAAAGTCTCTTGAGCCATTTTGGATCTATGCATGGGCTTACGGAAGTTGTCCCCAGGGGGTCATGTTGAGGCCTTCCTTCCTTCATATTTTTTCAGCATGTTTGTTCTATCTCTTTTTGGAGTAGGGTTTTTCCCATTGGGTTTTCTTGATTTCTCCAATTTATAGAGATTTGGTTGTGCTTGGTTACCTCATCTAGCCTTATTTGTCAAGACCCAAATCTACTTTCATTAGTAGTTTCTAGGTTTTATCTACTCCATAAGTTTATCTTTAAGGGGGGTTGTTAGAGTAATTAGATATTTTCTAATTAACTCTAGCTGCTTAAGCTAAACTTTAGGTATCTAATAATAAATATCTTTATTAATTATTATGATACAACTAGATCTATTTATCTTCCTATATTTAATAATTATCTTGTAATTATTAAATACCCTAAAGAGTTTTACATTACCTTTTTGGGTTTTGATCTCCTTTATAAGGATGATCTATTATTTTATTTTCAACACATATCTTTTCTTTATCTGAGAATACAATTTTCATATACAATTTTCTTCTCTGTGATAGGTTTTCTATATACAGGTATTCAAGGGCTTGTGGATTTGATTTGATTATTTTCTCAAATCCTAAAAGGATAACATATTTTTCTTTCAGATTTAGTTTTCACTGTGCATGAAAATGGTAGTCTTTTAGCTATTATCCTTTATAAAGCAATGATTGTGATATATGTTAAATCTTTGAGTTTTGAATGAATTCATTTAGAATTTAGTCTATGTATGTGTCAAGGTAGTTTCCTTTGATAAACTCCCCATCCATTATCATTTTTTATGTACAAAGAAACCTTCAAGTTTTAAGTATCATATATATATCTGAAATTAAGTTTTAAATCTTTCCCTTAGTCTATTAGTCATAAATGTTAAACTAGGAATGTTTGAGTTTTTAGTTTACTTATTGACTTGTAAATTATTACATCTATTGTAAATTTATGGTTAAATGGTTGTTTGTCTTCTATGCCTTTTGGTTAAAGGAATATTGACAATTTCATTCATTGCATACAAAACAAAGGGAGTTGTGCTATGACACTAAAACTCAAAGGGCACTTGCACATTTCAATTGTAAGTGATCCAATGGTTAGATCCACATTGTGCCTTCATGTTTGGGAGACCAAGAATGTTGCCTAACTTTTCACCCTATAACTATTTTGTAAAAGTGGAGAATTTTGTGTCTCATTTAAGCCTAGGTATGTCTGAGTATAGTTTTAAGTTCCCTTAGGTGAAAAGAGTCTTCATCATATTTCTCATCTTTCCCTTCTCCCACATTTCACGAGTGGGTGGTTTTCCTTTATGTTGTCAGTTTTACGGGTAGCTTAGTATCTAATTCGATGGAGATTCTTGCAACATGAAAAAATTATTCACAAAACTTAGCTTGCTCATGACTTACCATATTATTAGTGAAAAGAGGAAGTTTGTGGAAAATTGAGCATCGCCTTCTCCTCGATGGGTTTTCAACCCATGAGGGCAATTTCCCACAAAGGATAATAAATGATGCTCATAGGCCCATGTAAGAAGATAATGAGATATCTTATGGAAAATTCTTGTTTTCACTGCCATATACTACCTTGGGAAATATTTAGGATTCGTTACAATGCTCAAAATCATCTTAGGTGGAAAACTCAAAACTAATTTCTCCTCGGCGAGTTTTCAACCCATGAATTTTTTTTTCCACCAAAGGAAATTGTAAAGGTAAAGAAACAAGGAAGTGGGTCCCTTTTGACTTTCACAGTCCTTTTCAACTTCTTCAAACCCAAAGGAAATATTAACTTAAAAGATAAAGTTTAAAGGAAAGCCTGGGTAGAGAAATGAATATCATCTTCACCTTGGTGGGTTTTCAACCCATGAGGACAATTTTTTGCATTCAAAAGAAAATCAACTTTGTAAGTAGATTGAACCCACTAATTATACACAAGATATCTTAAGATAATAATGGAAACAATCTAACCATTGTGGAAAAGGTATACTGAGTAGAATTTGATTAGGCAGATATTTCCTTATGGGGTACTCCATTCCTAATTCTCCAAAACTTAATGGGAAACAAGAGGTAAGTATGAAAGAATAGAAAGTTACTATTGAGCCAACAGAAATAGTGAAAAGACGCCAAAATATCCATTAGAGCTCCCACATTTACTATTTTAATGGATTCATCCTTTAATTCATTCGTGTGGTGCGGATCCTGAAGATCAACAGATGCATTGAGAATCCTATATAGATGGAACATAACAATTATGTAAACTACCACTTTTTCTTGAACTGTTATTGTGTTAAAATGGCACAACTTTTTCAAATAGTCTACATTTTTTAATTCAATATCCTATTCTTCTCCTAGATTAGAAATTTCAATTCATTTCATTCTTAGACAAAATGGCAACCAAGTTTATGGGTTTCGATGGTCTGAATGGAATCAAGTCCACATTGTCTAGAATTTCGCGAATACGTCACTCTATTTTTATGATATGAAAGATTTCCAAAAGAGGCTAAAATCGGAGCTAATTCATCCTATAACTGAGAAGCTCTGAGGAAGTGGATTAGTGGAAGCAACTAGTTTCCCAATGGTAGTCCAAGCTCTAGAATTGATTAGATACCAGACAAATGTGTTGCCAGATGATATAGTATTGATCTCCATTAATAGAAAAATTGTGGTGGATTTCCTCTAAGTTCTAGAATGGGAGGAGTTTTTGGATTTGATAGTGGGAGGAGTAGTCTCTAAGTTCTTTGCAAAGAATATGGTCTAGAGGAAGGAGATTATGCTATTCTAGTTTCAAAAGCCTTGGAGTGCCAAGAGTAAGGTCCCCAAAACCCTATTTAGTACTAATCCCAAACTCGAGATTGTAGACATCCTGTTTCTCTTGCATAGACTAAAAGGTGAGGTAGAAGCTCTAAATTTTCTTGAAAAATATCTCTTTCTAGTATAATTTATTTGTTTAGATATGCAATATATTGAGTGGGCTGATGAGGTGAGTGAAATATTTCCAATGCTCTCAGTGCCACAAAGTTCTACAACACTTTCTATATGTCTTCCTTCCTAATTTATATGCTAGCATCTCTACCATTATGGTTGGGCCTCCCAAGAATAGAAAACTTTCCTAATGACGTGAAGTGTTATGAGTATTATCCATGTTTGAAATTGCAAAATAGTTATGCAGAGTATGTCAAAGTTAATGACACATTCACTATGAAAATTTTCAAGGAGCTCCAAGGATGCCTAGAGAGGAGATTCAGCTCAAAAGCAATGGCGGCTATTAGCCAGTTTGGGTGTCATTTTATCTAGTTCTCATCTTTCTCGTATTTTCACCTTGCAACTTTTGATGGATTTTTTAGTGACAATTATTCATCAATTGGCAAATATGTCTTGATCGGGCTATAGAAATTGGTGAAAAAAAACACCGTATACTAGTTTACTGGTTCGCCCAGATTTTATAAAATACTCATATAGTGGTTGAAACGTTCACCACTATTATTACATAATTTTAGTTTGGTAGTCGGGTTCTTCGCCCATATTTCTCTTTAAAGTTTAATCTTATTCGTCACAGAATTAATTGAGTGTCTCTTTCGACAATCATCATTCACCAAATTCCCATTTTCCTATGTGAAATTTTCATTTGTCCTAGGACCCAATTTGCCATGCATCACACATAATGGGGTCCCAAATTCCCTCCCTATTCGCCCACTTGATTACTTGAAATTACGTGGAGTTTGCCAAATATTAGTTCTTATCATATGTAACAATTGGCCCATTCGCCAAAATGAAAACAATTTATTTGTAGTCGTCTATTTAAGATATATGAGTTTCATTATTGAAACATGCCAAAAAAAGGAGCCTTCTTCATAGTATTGCGATCAGTAGAGAACCAAAACGACTATGACTACGAGTCCATAGTATTTTATTGCAGCCTTAATTTGATGGAGATGTCACAATCAAATTTAAATAGGAAGAGGAGTAGGACTAATGAAGGTGGAGATGTCCAAGAGAGGCCAACAAAATATAGAAATATATCTTCATACTTTGGCAAGGGTGGACGCAACAGTGTTGGTCAAAGTAAGGAAGGTACATCATCAGAGGAGCCTGTAAAATCTCAACCTACATAAGAGTCCAGTCAACAAATTGGGGAGCCTAATAAATCACCTGATATCTTTAATGAAGATGACCTTGAAGAAGAATATCTAGTAAATAACCAGTACTAGGATGAATCAATCGACTTTGATGATGATGATGGTTCAATTAATAGTAACACTAAAGGGAGAGGAAAATCAAAAGACTTATTATATATAGTTATAGATAAACTAAATTGCAATGGTATTGGTAACTATCGATAAAAAATTGTCAGAAATTGGATGTACAATTTGGGAAGTGGTGTGTGGTTAGTGGTAGCATACTAGCGAGAGAATGTCACTATCACTCACATGGCATTTAATTCTTTTTGGGTAGACTGTTCTTTGCAGACAACTTACCTTGATACGTGTCAACATTTCAGTGACTAGCTCGACAATTCTTCTTCCTTCAAGAAATGTTGGCTGTAACTAAACCTCGGCCATTGATCTTGGATCATTAGATGGTCTGAGTTCTCAAATAATACATTTAACACAATTATAGTGGTAGTGGCAAAGATTATGCTTCCATAATGTATGGTCAAACAACCATGTCTTTAAACCATCACTTGCCACTTGTCACTTGCCACTTTCCAATAATTTATGTAAGTTGGTATGTTAGGTTAGGCTACTTATTTCCCATCTTTTGAAAATAGCCATACCAACTATAACTTTTTGAAAACCATTTGCCATAACAAATTAATTAATTCAATTATTTGGAAAATAATTTTGCCATTTTTTTATAAAAAAGGTATTGGTTATTAAAATATTAGCCCACCAATATCCACATTTCAAAACATAATTCGCCATCAATATTAATAATTTTATTAAAAACAAAAATCAAAATCGCCATTATTTTATAAAAATTGTTTAAACTATTAAAAAATTTGCCACCAAATATCCATCGATTGATGCATAATTCGCCAACACTATTAATTTTTTTTCACCCAAATGACATGTGATTTGCCACAATTTTATAAATTTTGGGAGGGGGGGTTTCCTTAAAGTTATCCCTGGAAGCTGCTCAGGTACCGAAGCAACATGATTGTGTTGATAGAGATTGTGAGGTAGGCAGTCTAGGTGAACATGCTGAGCGGAAGCTTGAAGAAGAAGGGATAATAGTTCCCTATAAAAGTAGGAGCTTTCAGTTGCAAGTCTTGATTTGATGCAAAGAATATGCTTAAAGTGTTCGAGATGAAGTACTGTAAATTGGAGATGTATGAGGTCTTGAGACCTATGTTTGATCCAAATAGATATTCTAGGGAGGTATTGCAGATTGGGAGTGTGATCAAACACATTACCACTATTGAGGACTACTGGGAAGATTATAGAGATGAATTTGAAAATTGAGATCGTGCTTTTGCTAGGCTCACAGTGGAGCAAATAAAAACATATAATATCAATCTTGATGTTGAAGGATTGGAGGATGACGAGAAACATATGTATAGTAATAAATATTTGACTAAGATAAGAAACACTCCTATTAGTTTGGAGCCTTACAAGGATTTTTAAGAGAACCTAGATATCATGATGGCCTAAATTATCAAAAGGACTAGAAAGTGGGTTGAATGGATTACTGCGAAGAGGAGTAGAAGCAAAAGCACATTAGCTCAAGCTCCTCGAGTAGCTCCAGCTCCTTCCTCTTCTCAAGGTGAAAAAATGTGTGTAACTTTGGCCATTACTCAAGGACCAACACATCCATTAGGAGGAGGTGATCAACCTCTAGATAAGAACATCCCCATGGAGAAGACTTGTCATGATGGTTCCCTCCCAGTTATTGGAACCCAAACTAATGCTAAGAAGAAGAAGACAAAGGAGCCAAAGGATAGCATTGTTACACTAGTTCCCTCTCCTCATGTTACCCTAGTACCCTCTCCTCATGCCACCCCAATCTCCTCACCTCTTCATAGCCTAGTTCTACAAGTAAGTGCTACACTTCTGCAACCAAGTAGTTCTCTAGTACAAATAGTGGATTTAAGAGATGGAAAGAGCAATAACAGTAAATATACTAAATTAGATTAGGCAACTAAGAGAACCTGAGAAATGGAGAAAAGCCAGAGCTCTTCCACACTCATTTATCAGGATCCAAAGAATCCCTTCTCTTCAACTACAATGGCAATTACTCCAATTAAGAAGAAGATGTTTAGCATAGACTCACTTGGAACAACCTCCAAGGTGATAGGCACAGACTCCTGGTTAGAGGATACTTTGGAGAAGTAGAGAAAGAGGAAGGATGAAGGTGCCCCAAATAAAGATGCCTTATCTCTTGCAGTTTTCTCTAGGTCTACTTTGAGTAAGGTTAAGAAGCAAAAGACCTTGTATATCCTTTGAAAAGATCCTAAAATTGGACACCTAAAAATGGAGATTGTGAATCCCACCAAGGATGGATGAATGGAAGATATGACTGCATATGATTTCACTCTACACTCGGTTTATCTTGGAGAGGCCAGATACAACACCAAGGTCGGCTTATGGAAGTTGACCAATGAAGTAATGGAAAACCTCAAGTTGTCAAAGGTTAGGATGAAGGCTGAGATAGAAGAGTTGAAAAAGTTTATTAGACAATTGGTTGTCAAAGGTTAGGATGAAGGCTGAGATAGAAGAGTTGAAAAAGTTTATTAGACAATTGGTCACTCCATTGGCAACTATCTCTGAGATGTCAATAACAAGAAATCCTACTACTATAGAAGTTCAAGCCCTTATCTCTCAACTCCAGGAAGATAGGCACTTTGGCCAAGTTGGTAAAGACTAGACTAGGAAACTCAAATCAGGGGGAGTCTCTATTATAGGCCAGATTAGAAATGTTATCTTAAGATTAGAAAGAGAGAAGGATAACATCTTGGCAAATAGAAATACTTTGGCTAGAGAAATAGTGAAGAATGATGATTGTATCTCTCTTCTGAAGATGATTATTCAAATGAAGGAAAAGGAAGTTGTCAACACAAAGATCTTGCCAAAGGGAGATGAAATTTTGTTCGAATGGCTTTAGAGCATGCAGTTCAAATTAGAAATGATCTTGCTAGTAGAGAATAGACTTAAGGAGATAGAAGATAAAGTGAAGAAGGTCCAAGAAAGAGGTTTTCAACTTATGAGGTGACTACATACAGATTCGCAAACTAGTAGTCAAGGGAAAGAACTCATTGGAATAACTGTCATACAGGAGAATTTCTTCATATAGGAGAATTTCTCCAAATTCATAGATAGCTTGATGGATGTATTCTCCAATAATCAAAATAGATTTGTAGAACTCCAAAAATTGAGTGGATGCATACATGTGGTCACGGAGGAATTGTCACATCAATTGAATGTTGTCAAGGAGTTGGCCAAGGAGCATCCTATGTGGCTCTTGAAATACACCAACATACACATGCATAGGAATGAAGAGCTAATCCCAATCATAGTTGTTGCTAAGACCCGTAGAGAAAAAATGGAGAAGGGAAAGAAGGCAAAGTGATTCATATTTTGCGCCTTTTCCACTTTCTTATGTAATCATTTTAATACAACAAATTGGCTTCTTTCCATTTTTCATTCTTTTGAGGAGATGAACCGATTAAACTCTTGTTGTAATAGTCATATTAGAATCCTATATGTATGAAATCAAAAAATTAATAAAAGGTCAGAAATTTTTTTGTGTGAAGTACTTGATATTGCAGAGTTGATTGAATGTTATTTTGTATCAACTATTTTCTATTCCATTTCTATTAGTTATTAGTTATATGTTTTCTCTTTTATCTAAATTGAAGCAAGGAAAGAATGAAGTTTCATTCTCCTATTTCAAGGAAGTAAACAGATGTGATAAGTGGAGTCATTGCATGTTCAAAGAGGAATCTCTTAAATGTTTTTCCCTTTAATTAACCATTCCTTCCTTGTAGCTTAGATTCTAGCTAAATCAGTTTAGTAGTAGTTATTATCTTATTTTAAGTTGTTAAGCTTCATGATTCCATAAGATGTGTGGGTTTAGGAACTTAATCTATTCTTCATAAACCACTTTTCACCTAAGTTAGATCTTGTTTAGGCCTGACTTAGTTTTACCACTCCTACTCTCGGGTCAAGAACACACCCCAATATTAGTTTTAGGAATAAAACGTAATTCATTTCAAATTCATCATAGGGATTTGTATCTTTTAATTTAGAGAAAAGCTAGTCCTTTCAAAAGTGGCTTTTCAACTCTTTGTAATCAGATATTGTACATAATTTGGGTATTTAAGAGTCAGAATAAGAAAGAAAATAATTGTTTATCAAAAAAGAGTCAATTTGAAAGGGTTTTGTTGAAAGATAAATCTATTTATTGAAGACGGTAATAATTTCCATAGAATATGAGTGGGTTGGTGGGCCAATAGGATTGATTAGTTGACAAAAAACTAATGAATGTTTATCACAATCTAAAAAGGGTTGAACATGTTAAAAAAACAATGCCTAGATTTTTTATACATATAGATAAGAGACAAAAAGGAAATTAATTTTTTCTTTTGTCTATTTACAAAGAATACATCTTTTAGGAAATTGGAATCCCCTCTTTCTTAGGCTATCATTAATTAAGATTCTTTCATGTAGGGTGGCACACTAGAAGAAGTTAATTTTGGGGACAAGCTATTGAATCCAAACCTTTTCCCAATACAAACTAGGAGCCTCTAAACCAATCAATAGAAGATAAGAGGAGAAAATTAAAAAATCCCTTGACTAGTTTCTATCCCATATGAATCTATTTTGTGAAGGTGTGATAAGGAAACTAAAGAGGCTAACAAGTTCGTGTAACTCCATAATTAGTGTTAGGTCCTAGGGAGGTCCCCTCCAATAATGGTTAAGGCATTTCCATTTATGAAAGGGAGTGAAATGATCTTTGACAAAATGACCCAAGTGATCCTTTAACTCATTCTTGACATAATATTTTTTTCTAAATATAAGAGGTTTACCGCCCATCCAATCATCCTCCCAAAATTTTATTTTATCTACCTTGGTAAAAAGACAACATTGACCCATTTGGAGAGAAGATAAATTTATGACCACATTATTCCAAATGCCTAGATTTTTTGATACATAGAGATAAGAGACAAAAATGCAATTAATGTCCTCCTTCCTATATTTCAAAACAATAAATATTCTAAAAAATTGGAATCCCCTCTTTCATAGGTTATCAATAATTAGCATTCTCTCATGTAGGGTGGCCCAATAGAAGAAGTTAAGATTGGGGGTGAGTTGTTCAATCCAAACCTTATCCTAATATAGGCTAGGAACCTCTAAATCAATCAATAGAGGATAAAATGAGAAATTAAAAAAATTCCCTTGACTAGTTTCTATCTTAGATGAATCTATTTTGTGAAGGTGTGATCAGGAAACTAAACAGGATAATAAGTTTGTGTAACTCATTAATTAGCATCAAGTCTTAGGGAGGGCCCCTCCAATTATTGTTAAGACATTTCCATTTCTAGAAGGGGGTGAAATAATCTATGATAAAATGACCCAAGTTGTTTTAAAAGTCATTCTTGAGGTGAAGTAATTTTCTAAATAGAAGAGGCTTACCCCACATCTAGTTGTCCTCCCATAATCTAATTTTATCACCCCTGCTAACAAGTCATCGCAGACCCCTTTGGTCATAAGTTCAATTTATGACCATATTATTCTAAATCCTAGAGCCATTGGGAAGGTTCTTGTCAAAAGTATACAATTTGGAGGGAGAGTCACTTAAGTACTTGGATTTCATGTAATCCTCCTACTTTTGAGGTCTCTAATAGCCTCCATTTAATTATCTATCACTTTCTTCATTTTTTTCCATCCTCCCTTTTGCTTGAGTGCTCTGTTGAGGTGTCCCATTTTTCTAACACCCAAGCCTACCATTGCTTTAGGGTTTTACATAGTCTCCTAATTGACTAGGATGATCCTATTTTTTTGCTTGCAATCTAATCCAAAATAGCTTCCTCTAAATCCTCTCAAAGTATTGAACCATAGAGCTTGAGATTTAAAAAATAGACATGAAGTACACAAGGATACCCTAAAGAGAAGTAGGTAGGAGTTAAATTTTTCCCGCACTATTGAGGACTTTCCCTTTCCACCCTCCCAACTTTATTTGTAACCTTTTGAAGATGGAGCTCCAAAACTGTTGGTTTCCTTCTTGCATAATGAATAGGAGCCCTAGATAGGTATCCGGGAGGGATTCTAGCTAGCAACCTAGGATTCAAGTGACGTAATTTTGCAATTATGTCTCAGTATTAAAGAAGTATATTTTTTGTCAAGTTAAGGTGTTGTCTAGAGACTTGGGCATGTTGATCCAAGATATTCTTACAATTACTTTCTCCAATGACTGATGAGATCCTAAATAGAAGAATATCATCAAAAAATGGCTATATAACCTTTAGGGGGGTAGTTGTGATTAGTTTAATCCCTTGGATTGAACTGTCCTCTATTTTGGAAATAAATTTCATTCCAAGAACCCTTTCCACCATAATGAAGAGGTACGGTGACACATGGTCACCTTGGTGAGACCCCTTCTAAAGGAGAAGAACCCCAAGGTATTACATTAACAATATTAGAGAATTATATCGACCTTATCATAACTTGTAGTAGTTCAAGAATATTCCTATTGAATCCAATGCTAGACATGATAGAAAGAAGGACATAACAGTTGACCCTATCATATACTTTAGATATATCCAACTTGATATTCATCCCAAGCCTATACCATTTTTCTACACAATGAATTAAATTATGTTTTGAGATAATCACATCAAGGATTTATCATCCTAATTAGAATAATTTGTGGGAGGGGCCTATAGCCTTGTCCAGTAGAGGGTTTGAAAGATTTGTGAGGACCTTGGAGAAAAGTTAAAAATCCATGTTGCATAAGCTGATAGGTTGAAAGTCCACAAGATATTTCTACTCCTTGGTTTTAGGCACTATCATAATAAAATTTCATTGAGGTTTTTTAATAATTTTCTTGTCCTAACAAAGTCTTTCACATCTTTAGTGAGGTCTTGATTGATAAAATTCCAAAAAAAATGGAAGAGTGTTAGATGAGTGGAAATCGATCCTATCCAGGTGCCTTGTGAGTTCTCATAGAGAACATCACTACCTTGACTTCTTCCTCAAAAATAAAATAGAGGATCTATTCATTATTAATATGATTTAGCACAACTGAGATAAATTTAATGTGTTTATCTCTAATCCTTCAATCAATAACAACATTCTAGCTACCAAGAGTTTCTTCAAAGTACTAGGTAACCCACCCTCCTAACTCTTCTAGTTTGGAGAGAGTTCTTTTATATCATCTAGGAGAGTAGTGCTAGTGTTTCTCTTATGGTAGACCAAAGGTGACATATGGAATAAATGGGTGTTCCTATCCCCCTTCAACAAACACTGGATTCTAGATCGTTGCTTCAAAATATTTTCTACTTATTATTTTTCTCTCTCATTTTTGTCCTGCATGTTTCTTGCTCTAGATGGTCCTCCAAAGTAAATCCCCTATTTTCCATACTTTCCTATAGAGTCAATTAATATTTTCCTCAATGACCTCTTTCTGTTCAAAGATATTGCAAAAGAATGTTTGCTCCATTCAGTAGCCTCCTTCTTAACATTTTCAAGTTTCTTAGCCAATCTCAACATAGTCATTCCTTCCACTTCTATATTCCACCACTCATGAACTTTATGATAAAAATTTAGATGGGAGTGGCACACCATCTCATATTGGAAGGGTGGATTCCTTCATAGTTATTTTCCTTCAAAACTAGAAGAATGTGAGAGTAATCTCATATTGTTCTGGGAATGTTAACATTGGTAGAAGACTAGGCATCTTGAATAAACTAAGAATTTAGGACTACAAAAAAATTGAAAGGTCCCAAGTCTAGGTGGGAGGAGCCCACCATGACTATCATTGAAGTAGATTCAAAATCTTTGTCAAGTGAGAAGCAAAAGGTAGAAATATTTTAGTGTTTTCCTCTATAAAATGAAACAATTTTATTAGATGGGGAAATGATGCTTAATCACCATTTAACTTTAAGTTCTTCCCAATAATTCTCTTTCGTAGTAGGAACTAATAATCACAGAACCAATGACTTCAACTTTAAATGGTAGTAGAACTGCTTCACAAAAATAACTAATTTCCTTGTGATCCTTGATGATTATTTCATCAGTTATGGCTTCCTTATACTCTAACAAGGATATCTCTTCGACGACAATATTCTCATTTCTCTTCTGCCAACTCTCTTAAGTCTCCTTCTAAGCTAGCATCATCTCCTCTATATTCCAATTTTCCAACTACCCATTCATTTGACTTACACGTCATCAACAAGTTGTTTATATAATTACAATAATATTTTCACACATCTTCTATGATTAGTAGCTTTTTTCTTTGAGATTAAAACTATATTAACATATTAATTTTTTTTCTCTAACCATTGGTTGCATACTTTTTAGAAACATACATGTGCCCATTTTAGTAATTTTTGACCAACATGTGAAAAATTGAAATAGATTACATATCATTTTTTTACACTTCATTCTTTACAATTTGAAAAGGAAATCAACTTCAAATTAGTTTGATGCAATTTACTTGACCCATGCAAACATATATTTAGTTTTAAAGATGCATCCACCTAAAACAAAAATTAACAAAATACTAAAACCTAAATAACTTCTAGCACTCACTATTAACTATCTTTATACTAGAGGGCTTCTCAAAATCCTAAATGCAACTATATCTTATTTGACCCATAATACAAAAATATATATATTTTTATATTAAAAGAAATAATAACACATTTTGGTGAAGGCAACATTAGATGCCCTTAATCTTATATAATAATAATAAATCTTTAGTAATTTCAAAATTAGGCTCAAATAACTACAATTCTATTTCTTTCAGTATCTTCATATTTTGAGCATACAAGTCTCAAACTTCTCTTCCAAGTTTAATTTTAATTTCTTTTAATAAAAATACTGACCACTTGTAAATTCCATGTTGTTCACATTCGTAGTGGGCATGTTCATTTATGTATCTAATTACACTCATTTTTTTCATCTTTCTATTATTTTTTAGGTAACTAGGTCTATTTTTAAGGGTCAAATGTTCTTTGAAGCATGAACAACTTTGAGGAAGCACTGCTTCGTGGTTGGGGCTAAAAGTGTTTGTGTCATGTTCTTATACATTGTCTTAAAAATGATTATGAGGATCACTAGTGATGGATGACATTCTAGATATAGTAATGTATTTATCAACCATTTTATTTATATCTCATAGCATTTATATTGATGTTAAATGGCATAACATTCAATATATACTCATTGTAGTCATGGAAAGAATTTCTATGATGAAGATGGTCCAACATAGAAACATGAGTCAATACATTTAAAAAAATCAACCCAGACACAATTATAAACTATCAACATGGTAAACCAATCTTTGTATTATGAAAAAATCAAATATTTATATAAAGGTAGCCTACAAAATGTGTCTTACATATTTTTGGCATACATGCTTGAGTACAATTAGAAAAATAGATTCAAATCCATTTACTTCACCTTTGATAGGTTATTCTTACAATCACTTTCATTGCCTCCTAAAGAAGGATCAAATACTTGAATATATATAGCCTTTACAAGATCTAGGCTCTAAGATTGATTCTATTTTTGAGAAAAAGAATGTAATATAATAGATATAGGGTAGAACCCAAATCGTAAGAATACCACTCTAGTCTATAAAATATGAACAATGATCTAAGAGAGACATCTTCTAAAGATCAAGGAATATCATTATGCAAGCCACTAAGCTAGTCTAATTGAGAAACAACTTTGATAAAAAATAAGATTTTTTTTTGGAATTTGATTGTGTTTGATTTTTAAGCATCAATGTTTCAGATCACGTGCAGTGATCCATCATTAGGACAAAGGAGACTGCAAGAGAATAGAAAAATTATGTAGAAGACTAGAGACAAATTCATGTATTTGAAACTCATGTTTTTCTCCAGTCTCCTACTTAATTTTTTCTATTCTCTTGTACTGTCCTTCATCCTGATTATGGATCACTATGTGTGATCTGAAAAGCTTATGCTTAAAAATCAGACACAATCAAATTCCAAAAAAAATTAATATGTATTACTAATGGATTGTGGAAATCAAATGACATTAACTTTGATAAATTAGAAAATTCAACTAACAATTGAAAAAAAGAAAAATATATCTAGAATTGAACAAGAATCCATAATATCTCTGGTATAAAGTATCAAAATCAAGTTGATGCAAGATATGTATAAATAATGATGTCTAGAGTATACCCTTAGGTTCATAATAACAAATTATGCAAATTCAAGGTTCACTATAGAAAACATTGAAGATGGAAAATAAGATCAAAAATTGAAAGGAACTATTTTTAGGGAATGCAAGATTGCCAACAACTCAATGATGCCTCTAAGTCAATATCCAATGTATATTTATTGTTGTCTAAATATGCACTACAATTTTGAAAAATGTGTAATTAATAAAGTAAAATTTATTTTTATTCTTCTTACATGGAAATATATTTTAAAGTTATTTATTGATACAAATAGGGTCGATGATGTTACAAGATAATAATTTATCAATGTCGTATTCATGTTTTTGAAAAAACATTTTTGAAAAAAAAGACACATTTTCCGTTTTGATATGTAATTACCTTCATAAACATACACTGAAATTAAATATATATTACTTAGAATAGAATTATATTATCCCTAAACACAAAAGAATACATGTCATGATACTTTAGACCTAAAAGTATTTATGGTGGTAAATACATGAGATTCATCAATCCCCTTCTTTATGAACATTCTTATGAATAGGTAGAAAAAGTAAAAGGCCATCAATACTTGTGCTATTATGTTGGTTGCTAAAGAAATTGGTTTATCATGGCATTGTATTGCAATATTTTTGTATCTTATAATTTATCCATAGTAATAGACCAATCAAAACCAACCTTCTAGATATCCATTGCTATAGATTAAAATTCCGTCCAATTTACTGTTCCATTTAACTTTCCTATGCAATTATTAAGTCGACTATAATAGCGAGGAATACTTCATAAGACCATCCACCCATGATTAAATTAAAAGCCTTACTCTTAACACTGCTTTCCTGGTTCTAAAACACTTTGATATATGAGAAAACTAGAATTTTTATATGCTAACAATGTAAACTACGTATTCACATTTGTAATGGCAATTTGACTGCGATATTAGTTGGAAACATTTTATATGGAAGAAAAGAGAAACCTAAAGATTTAAATAGAATAGAACAGGTTATCTGTATTCACAGCTGTGGGAGACCACCTGGATTTACTGAGAAAATACTTACAACATCTTTATACAGACAGATGCGATATGCTACCACTATGTGAACTATGTGACAAGGAGGTGCGAACCCTCTAAGTGCAACTTCGTTTCAGCAAATTGCCAAAAACAAAAACCCTACTTCTCTTCTTTATTATGTATTCATTGCCTCTGCCTCACTTTCTCACACATTGTAGAGCGTATAAAACAGTGTTTACATAGAAAGATTTATACCTAACTTTCATTTGGCGAGGAAACCTTGCTCCGAATAGTAGTATATACAACAGAGTTGGTTCCCCATAATATAGATTACCTGGCGAGCTCCTCTTCTTCTCAGTTGGTGCAAGTGAAACTATTTTTTGAGCCATTTGCAGTTTGGTGGATCAGTGAGCATATGGACGACCTCCCTCATGGTTGGCCTTTGTACACTACGCTCCTGTACACAGAGCAAGGCAACATAGAAAACATGCATCGCCTCTTCCATAGGGGCACTGGACAATCTTCTGTCTGTTATTTCCATGACTCTCTCTTTTGAGGAATCAGTCATTTTCTTAACCCACTGAACAATATCCACTCCCTCTCCAAATTCACCCACCGCCTTTCTCCCACAGATCAACTCCAGCAGGACAACTCCAAAGCTGTACACGTCACTTTTCTCATCCACCAGAAGGGTGTAGGCGTATTCTGATAACACAATAGGATGTCAGTGAATAAGTTAAAAAAAACTATATGAATGTGAAATGGTCTTAATCAATAGAGAGAAAAAAGTTAAACTAATTGACTGTCAAGAAAAAGGATTAAAAGCAGAAAATAATTATGTTTAAAAGTACAGATCACGATAATTGCTTCTCAGAAGTACATAGTTCTTATGAATCTAGAATTCTAATAAACATGGAAAACATACCTGGAGCAATATAGCCATAGGAACCTGCTATGGAAGACATGCCTTCAGAAGCAGCAGAATCTTGAAGGTATTTTGCGAGTCCAAAATCTGCTACACGGGCTTCAAAATTGGAGGCAAGAAGGATATTGTTGGTCTTAACATCACGATGCACAATGAGCGGACTACAATCATGATGAAGGTAGCAGAGGCCTCTTGCAGCCTCTACTGCAATCTTGTACCTTATCGCCCACTGCAGGTACTCCCCCTTTCTTCCATGGAGCAGCTCTCCTAGGCTTCCATTCGGCATGTATTCATACACTAGAAGATTTGTCTCCCCGTTGGAGCAAAATCCTAGCAGCTTCACTATATTCCTATGACGAATCTTTCCCAAAGTCCGAATCTCCGCGTTAAATCCATGATCATGATCATAATCATGGAAACTAAAAGAGAAGCCCCTGCCTCTGCCTCTGCCTCTGCCCCTGCTTCTTCCCCTGTATCTGCTTCTTGCTTTATCAACAGCCAGTAATCTCTTTACAGCAACTTGTTGTCCATTAGGCATTATGCCCTTATACACAATCCCAGACCCACCTTTTCCAATGATATTCTCCTCCTTGAGGCAACCGAGCACATCCTCACAAGAGAAATGAAAGCTTTGGAAAGCAGTGAGTCTCCATGTACTTGGATTATTGTTCTTCTTCCAGAGGGCTCTGGCTTTGTAAATGGCAGGAACACCCAAAGCCAAAGAGCAAACCAGTAACCCAAAAACAAGAAACAATTTAGTTATAGAGGAAGACTTGAACATACCATTCTCCCTATAGGATTGAGAAGATTTCTTGCAAGCCGTAGTTAAATTGGGCACACATAGGCCTGGATTCCCTGCAAAGGAAGAAGCATTGAAGAAACTGAATTTCCCACTTTGAGGTACCCAACCAGATAGATTGTTGAAGGATAAGTCTACAGAAGTCAAGCTCTGCATGCTTCCAATTTCTTTAGGAATGTTCCCAAACAAATAGTTTCTTGAGATGTTAAGATAGTTCAGATAGCGCATCTCAGCGATTTCTGATGGAATATTCCCATTCAGATAATTTTTGCTCAAATCTACAGAAGTTAGAGACCCACATTCACTGATTTCACGGGGAATTTGTCCAGACAACTTGTTGTTGCTTAAATCTAATGTAGTCAGCAGCTTGAGACTACTCATCTCGCGTGGAATACTCCCAGTAAACATGTTGTCATTAAGTCCAAGGGATTTTAAACCAGTCAGGTTACCTATAGCTGGGGGAAGAGGGCCACTGAGTCTATTGTTGGACAAATTGACATGTTCTAAATTCAGAGTAAGAGAAATGGATGTGGGTATGTCTCCGGTAAGATAGTTATCAGGGAGCTCAAGTATACCAACTAAGGGAAGATTCAAAAAACCATTTGGGATTGAACCGTTAAAGAAATTTCCCCCAATTCGCACCTTCCTTAATGACCTGCAATTGCCTAGAGCTCCGGGAATGGGGCCAAAGAAAATATTCTGAAGTATAACAAGAGTTTCGAGTTTATTGTTCTTACAGAGATAAGGGGGTAGCAGACCAGTCAACCTATTGATGGACAAGTCGAGGTCCTTGAGCCTGCAATTCTTGCCGAGATTCTGAGGAATCTGGCCGCTGAAGTTATTCTTCCATAGCTCAAGTTGTTCAAGATTAGGGAGCTCGGCTATGAAAGAGGGAATAACTCCGTGGAGCCTATTCTTGAACAGATTCAACAGCTTCAAATTGTGAAGCCTTTCAAATTCTTCAGGGATTTGGCCTGTGAGATCATTGTCGGACAAATCTAGATATTGTATGCTTGAAAGGTCGCCCAAACTAGATGGAATTCGACCAGAGAGAGCATTTACTTGCAAGTACAAGTATTCCAACAACCTCAGCTTGCCTAGAACTGGAGGAATAGGCCCGGAAAGACTACAATTCGCCAAATCCAATACAACAAGGTTTGTGAGCTCCCCAAGCTCATGAGGAATACCTCCCTTATAAATATTATAGTAGCCTAGATATAGCTGCTTCAACATAACAAGCTTACCAAACTCTCTTGGAATTTTCCCAACAAGTCCATTCCCATTGAGTGCCAGGTACTTCAAACTTCCCAGCCTTGAGTATTCAACTGGTATCCCGCCAGAAAAATAGTTGCCTCCAAAATGCACATGTTCCAGCTTGCTAAGCTCACTCAATTCCACGGGCAACGTTCCATTAATGTTGTTATCATACACATCCAGCACTTGCAAGTCCTTACATTTAGAAATACCTGAGGGAAAGGTCCCATTGAAGAGATTGGCGGAGAGATTTAAGATTCTCAGGGTAGGAATATGGGTGATTTCAATTGGTAAATGACCGCTCAAATTATTCTTAGATAGCGTCAGATTCACAAGGTTTGATAGCTTCCCAATTTCAGGAGAAATTGAACCATTCAATTTCATGTGAGAGAGGTTGAGCCCAACAACCTGAAATGATTTATCACATTGGACCCCCTTCCACCAACAATGGGAAGTTGAATTGGAATTGGGCTCATTTTTCCAGTTGCTTAAAACATCCGGCCACTCTTTTGGAACAGCCATGGTTTTCTTCAGCGAAAGCAGAACATAGGCCTCGCCAGATAATCCTGAAAAGCCATCTGCTTCCCCTGCCCCTGCTGCTCCTATAACCAGCATCACTAGGAGGATGAAACTAGAGGAAGCCCTACTATATTTTCCCATGGTGAAAAGAAGATACTCTTAAGTAGGTTTTAGAAAACTTATAAGTAGGTTATTAGGAATGGCTGGACAGACATCACTGAGATTGGCTGGTTTTGGACGGAACTTAGGATGAAGGAACTTAGCAATTTCACTCTTTAATAAACTCCCGCATTGGTGTTGATGGGTAGTAGACACTGATTCTAATTCTCTTTCTTGCTAATCATGCAATCATTTAAAACTTTACCATGACTATATGGTATCATATTCCTGCTGTGTTATGCTATTCTATCCAAAAAGGAAAGACATTAAATAAGCTTCCACCAGTCACATGTGGATGCTGATTTCCATTGCATATTATCATATTTCGCAGCCTAGCATCTTTTTCATGTTTAGATTAAAACATTTTTGTTTGTTATGGATGGTCAACAGAGCAGAAGAGATTCGCATTAAGATGTAAAGGAGCTTTTGACGTGCTGACTTTTATGCATAAGAAAATGCGAGACAATGATCGATAGAAGGTGTTTGTTCATTCATATCCTTTCGCTTCTTTTCAGACATACATGCAGAAGCTATTGTTAAGCACAGCCCAAAACATTGTTTGTCCTCACTTTCCGAGTTTCAAATCTTCCACAGGAGACATCGTTAACTTCGAAGACAGGGCTTGTTTTTTGGATGGGTGGACTTTTTTATGGAGTTGCCTTTATTGTGCTAAAAATCATTGACCATCATAGTCAAACTGTTTGGAAAATTTGTCTATTTTGAGTTCGACAAGTTCCACTGAATCCGTCCTCAAAAATGCGTTTTTGGTGAAGTAGAATTTTAAAAATATTGGAGAGAACTTATGGACATTTCAATTGGAAAATGAATCATATTGTTAAAAATCAGAAATAAGCAATTATTAGTTTTTAGTAAATGTCTTTTTGGTGAAGTAGATTTTTTAAAATATTGGAGAGAAATTAAGGACATTTCAGTTGGAAAATGAATTATATTGTTAAAAATCAGTAATAAAAAAATTTTAGTTTTTAGTAAATGCATTTTTGGTGAAGTAGATTATTTAAAATATTGGAGAGAAATTAAGGGCATTTCAATTGGAAAATGAATTATATCATTAAAAATCAGTGATAAACAATTTTTAGTTTTTAGTAAATGTGTTTTTGGTGAAGTAGATTTTTTAAAATATTGGAGAGAAATTAAGGACATTTCAATTGGAAAATGAATTAAATTGTTAAAAATCAGTAATAAACAATTTTTAGTTTTTAGTTTATCTAAAAAATAAATATAGCAGTAATTCGTAATTAGTAGTATGATTTTGATCTTATTCTATTTACATCATAATGTATAATTGATAGTAGTAATATAGTATTCACAAATTACATGTAATCAATGAAGAATAAGAGATTGATTGATCATGCATATTAATTCAAATTTCTAGGTTCCATTAACGTGAGTACATAAAGATCAACAAAACCATCCAAGTGGATTAATATTGAATCCAACTAGATGAAGTGGACCTAGCAAGCCATAAAAACAATCAATCATATGGCAATGAGGTGAAGGTCATGTGTGTTGGCAACAAATGAAGTGTAATTTTCTCAAGTGAATGACTAGAAAGAGGACTTTACTCTATCTAATAGTAAATTATGGGTAGATCCTTATCTTGATAGGTTTAAGCATGTCATTAAAAAAATAGGAAGAGAGTTCCAAGGTATCTCTTAAAAATTAAAAGATAAATCAATCCCAAATGGTCTTATAGAAGGAAAAGAGATTTCCTCAAGTTGTGAGTAATTTTAGATTAAGTGATTATAGGTTTAGTTATAAATAAGATAACAACACAACAGCATTTCACATCATAAGAACTACAATCTAATATATGTACCACCCTCTCATTTTGAAGTTATTATAAATTAAATCCTTAAATAATTACGTAGCAGCAAATTTTGGTCACCCTACACATGACTACCTAGCAACTTTCAATCATATGGTCATATTCATTTTTTATGGAGTTTCCTTTATTGTGTTAAAAATCATTGACCATCATTGTCAAACTGTTTGGAAAAATTGTCTATTTTGAGTTTGACAAGTTCCACTAAGCTCATCCTCGAAAATGCATTTTTGGTGAAGTAGAATTTTTAAAATATTGGAGAGAAATTAAGGACATTTCACTCGGAAACTGAATCATATTGTTAAAAATAAGAAATAAACAAGTTTTATTTTTTAGTTTATCTAATAAATAAATATAGAAATAATTTGTAATTAGTAATATGATTTTTGATCTTATTATATTTACATCATAATATATAATCGAGAATAGTAATATATAATTCACAAATTACACGTAATTGTTGAAGAATAAGAGATTCATTGATCATGCATAATAATCCAAATTTCTAGGTTCCATTTGTGTAAGTACATAAAGATCAACAAAACCATCCAAATGGATTAGTATGGTATTCACCTAGATGAAGTGGACCTAGGAAGCCATAAAAATAATTAATCATATAGTAATGAGGTCAAGGTCATGTGTTCCGGTGACAAATGAGGTGTAATTTTCTCAAGTGAATGTCTAGGAAGAGGAATTTACTTTATCTAATAGCATACTATGGGTAGATCTTTACCTTGATAGGTTTAAGCATGTCATTAAACTACCAGGAAGAGAGTTCCAAAGTATCTCTTAGTCAATAAATGATAAATCAATACCAAATGGTCTTACAAATAAGAAAGAAATCTCCTCAAGTTGTGGGTAATTTTAGATTAGGTGATTTTATGTTTAGTTTCAAATAGGATAACCACATGATGTCATTTCACATAATAAGAACTACAATCTAATATATGTACCACACTCTCAATTTGAAGTTATTATAAATTAAATCCTTAAGTTATTATAAATGAAATCCTTAAATACTTAGGTAGCACCAAATTTTGATCACCCTACACTTGACTATCTAGCAACTCTCAATCATATGGTCATATTCATTTTTTTAGCAACTACAAAGTAGGAGTAACAATAAAATCAACTACTCTACCATAATATCTATGATAGTTATTGGAAATATTTTATGTTAATGATAAAACTCACATAATATTCAATAGTAAATTTATACATTGATCATTGACATCATGTAATGAAAACCTTCTAGATACTTTCACATCATATGAGTTAAAACTTTAGATCATGTATAGATTGAAATTTACTCGATCTTTATTGACAATTGACTTAGCATGATGAAAATTCTAATATTATTGCAATTAATTAGGGAAACTAATTATAGAGCATATTTAACTCTTTCAAATCATCTTTACTATGAACTAAAATTATCCAACAACTATTCTATTGTGTTGATCTTATTTTCTACTATGTTTAGTCATCATATGTTTATATGTGGCAAGTACGAAGTGAATGAAGATGAATATCATGCCCTTCCTTTTTTATAAGAATATTGAGAAGCATATGAGATTTTAGCCATGTTGTGTTATAGAAATAAAAAATTATCATAAGTACATATACTATTATAATAAGCACCCAACACTTAATTTTTTCTTCTATCAAATATACAATACTATTGATTGATCATTCCCATAAGAATTATAATTTGCATGACCCAAGAGAATATAAGGAACGACTATTCCTTAGTTTATTTAGGCATAAATTATACCTGGTAGAGAACATGGTGATATAACCAACACATCAAACTTTTAGTATGTCCTATTTTCTTTTAATTAAATCCTAGATAACCTCAATGATCCTCAACTAAACTCTCATAAAATAATTCTCACCACTAGAGAATATTGTAGTGCCTGCCCCTAGTCTACATTTTTCTAGTTACATTCCTGATATCATTGCCAAACTCTTTTAGGCTAAGTTTTATGTTTGATAATTAGTAGCATTATCTTGAGATTATCAGATGTTGTTTTACACTCAGTTTATTATATGATGAGATTACTTGGTACTCTATATTTCAGGAATGTATGAAGATTATTCAATGTTTTCAGTTATCGATGATGATTAGTTAGATGGTTTATTATCACATGTGCTTTCTTATGGATACTTACCCCATACTGTATGTGTATGGTGTGTGTGTTGGTTTTCTTTATGTATGGTGTTTCTGATGTGGTTAAGGAAGGGAGTCGTAGTCACCTGCTAGTCGGGATCTACACGATGCACCACTTCCTACCATTGTCTGTTTAGCTTAGAATATTGTGTTTGTACATGCATGGATTTTATGTAGGTTGGAGATACCAGGTATCGACTTCCCTGAATCGCCAGGATGAGAGTACCCTATCGCATTATCTCAATGGTAAGAGAGGGGAGATAAACTCTTAAGTCCAAATCCTAAACCCTTTTAGCCAATTGTTCTAATTGATAATTAGGACAAGTATCTGAGTTAAGTACCCTTCGAATGCATCAAATGATGTAATTTCATGATTATAACCCTTTTTGTTTGACTTAGTATGTGTTTTTCTATGACGGGTTTTCTTATGTTACCTTATGAGTCCTTGATGTGTTTTCTATTAATTAATTCTAATTAAAAAGATTAATTAATGATTTAATTTAATAGAAAATTATTATGATATTTTAATATTTAATTATATTTAATTAATTAAGAAATTAATTAAATAAAAAGAATTGAATTAGGAGATAAAAGTTTTAAGTATAATTTTAGAATGTGATAATATTAATTTAATTTAATAATAATATATTTGGAGATCATTTTTAAATAAATGCTAAATATTATTATTAATTGAATTAATAAATATTTTATCAATTAAAGTTTCTTAAATGAATTAAAACTGGAAAAGACATTAAATTATTAAAGGTTTCTAGATCACATGATCTAAGCATGAGTTTAAATATGAGAAATTAATTAAAAAGATAAAATAAGTGAAAATAATAATGTTATTTTAATTTCATAAAGTGCACATGAGATTAAAGTAATAAATTAATTTAAAATAGAAGTCAAGTGGAATATTAAATAAAGTTATTTAATAATTCAACTTAATGTGCATAAAAAGATGAATGCAAATAAAATAAAAGATAATAAAAGTTAATTTTGAGTTAACTCAGTTGACCAAAGAGTCTTCTCGGGTGAACGCACAATTAGTGCCCCGATTTGAGGAGAAAACTTCTTATCACAACTTTGGGGTTCATTTTTGGAGAGACACGAATTTGGACGGGAATTTTTGGGGAGACTACTTTTGGAAGCGAATTTCAGAAGGCTAATTCCAAGAAAGATTTTCAAAAGAAGGTTATTGAAGAGGAGCAATTCTCTTATAGTTCCTGGGGATTGCATAATAGCATCAAGATTAGGTAGGGTCTTGTGTTTTGATTATCGATTAAATACGCAATTATCCTTTCCTGTCTTCTCCGTGCCTGTGGATTGTATAACTAAATTCTCTGTGATAAAAGTTTATACATTCCAATATTGAAAATTAATAGATGCTTGTCTATTAATCTTCTGTACATGTAGGGATTAGAAAAGAAAATGGAGAGACCCTCGTTTCTGGATTAAGGAATTATTGTATTTATTTGGGTGGGGTCTGAAATTAAAAACAATATTCGTAGGGTTGGAATTATTTTCTCTATCAGATTAAGGAAAGAAACAATTTCTAATAATAATAATAATAATTTGTTTAATAAATTTGTTTATTTATAAATTTTATAACTTAAATAAATCAATTTAAAAAAAAAAAATCAATAATTGCACAAAGCTTATATATAAAAAAAAAAAAAAATATATATATATATATATATATATATATAAATTATTTGGTGGGGGGTATACCCCCACCTATGTCCTTTAATTAATGTAGGCTGACTGTTGTACAGTCATACCTGCTGACGCAGGCCGACTGCAACAGCAGTCGTGCGCTGTGATACCTTGTGCAGCAACGATTATGTAAATCGCTTGTGTTTTGTTTAATAAAAACAAAAGTTTATTTCATGTTGTTACCCTATTTTTTTTTGGAATTCGATTTTGTTTATAATTATATTAAATTTTAATTATTATTTAAATTTAATATTATTTAATAAAAAAGTTTTATTATTATTATTTATAATGTTAATATATTAGTTTTATTTAATAGTTTTAATTAACATTTAATACTTATTAAATATAGTTTTGTGAATATTAATTTATTAATAGTTTTTGGTTAAATATTAATAAATTATTAATTAATGAAGATATTAATAGGAGTGGTTAGACTTATAAATATTAATTTCTTTGATTAAAAATTAATTAAATTAAAGTTAATTAATGATGAATACTATTTGGTAAAATTATAGAATTATTGTTTTTAAAATATGATGGGAGGGTAATCGTATTTTCATTCTAATAAGTAAATGGGTCAACCTGTAGGATTATTAGAAATCTTTTGAGCTTGAAACATACCTTGAACCAAAATGGAAACCTCATTGATTAACATGTTATCAAACCAAACCAAAACTTGATATCTACATTTTGTTTTTTATATGATGTTTGTGTTTTGGGTATTTTTTTGGGATTGATTAGATGTTGACCAGTTTAGGTTGTTACCGGAGGCCCAGGGGGTTTATGTGATTGAGATGATATGTTGTTTTAGTCTCGATCTTTCTAAAACCCAACCACAGTGATGTGTTGATATGCTCTATGACATGTTTGTATTTACTGAATGATATTGCTTTCCAGTTTCCCTGTGTGAAGCTGAGGTGTTTTAAGTGATTGTTTTGATGATGTCATGTTGTGACATGTTTTGACTTGACCATTTTGGAGTTTTCTATCAGTATTGTGATCTATTATTGGGATACTTGTTGGTTGCTCGTTGGAGAACCATTGGATGTTGTGACTTATTATTGATGCCTTCAGTTGTTGATAGAGAACTGTTGTGATCATTATGATTATCATTTGATGCTTTCCAATCGCTTGTATAGGGCTGAGGTGATATTTGTGATTTGTGATTTCATGAGCCTAGGGTAGGTTATCTATGTGTAGTGTCGGGAAGTGGCTTGCGATGGGGGCCGGGGCCCTAAGTGACTGCCAAGGTAACTCATTGTAAGTTGTTTAATAAGTGAAAACATCTCACCTAAATACTGACTTAAATGAATCTAATAAGATAACTGTATGTTCTCTCCCATGCCTTGAGTGCTAGTACAGTCTAGGATGGGGTAGAGAAAACTCTTGGTTGCGACCTTGCATTTCGTAGTATGCCTTGTCAGTACGAGAGGATAATAGTGGCCGCAGGATCACAAGGGACCCGAGATTCCTAAGGGACTACTCGGGTAACTTCCAACGTGACTTTTGCGATGACATTTTTCTCGCTTGCATGGTAGATTTTCTACGTGTCTTTGTGTGCCTCTGGGTTTAGATGTCAATCTATTTTAGGAACCTTTGAGTTAGTATACTTATAGGATTTCCTGGACTTAGAGAGTATTTATGTTACATGTTTTGTTATTCCATTGGGACTTGGGACTATCTCCTCAGCACGGTGGGAGTGGATTATTTAGGTTCCACGTGGTCGAGTGGTAGTGCTTTTTACTCTTACCATTGAGATCCGTCTGAGACACCATGGCTGGAGTTTTACTGTTGGCTTATATCTTCATTCTGTTCATGGATCATTATGATAGATGGTTATATTATATGTTGGATGTAGTATCATTTTATCATGTATGTATATTTCTTGATGTATGGATTTATTATGTATGATGAATGGTTTCATTTATTTATTGCACGTGTATCATGGACCCAAAGAGGATGATGATGTATATTTATCTTGTTTCTATATATTCTTTTAAGCCTTTCATACCCTGTGACATGTATAGTGGATGGATGAGCATTTCGAATTAATTTGCCAAGAGGCATTCGAAACAATTGTATATTTTACGAACATTGGACTTTTCATTATTCTTTCATATGGATGTATTAAATGATGGAATTTGGTTTTAGATTAGATTTTACATGTGATTCAATGTCATGGGATCTTTAAGGAATGCAACCTGTTATGTATGTTATTGCTTCCGCTACTTTGTGTTTGATGTGTATGTATACTTTCTTTAAAAAAGAAAAAAAATGCTATCAAACTTAGTCAAACTTTAGGTTATTTCTTTTGGATCCCTTGGCGGGGCGTTACAAATATTTTGTTCCTTTACAGGAATCTGTGTTTGTTTCCGCTACATTTTTTTGTAATTTCTTACATCAATCATAATGAATTAACAAATATATTTTTTCTAGGATACTATAACTTCATATTTTTTTATTATTTTTTTCTTTGTCTCTCTTCTAATCATGATGATGGAGTGTACAACATGATTCAAAAAATTGATGCAAAAACTATAATAGAATCATTTCCAGAAACTATAGCTTAGTAATTGAGCGACTGTGGGAAACTTATGTCTTTCATTCTTATTGTAGTGTCATGAATTTCATCCCTATTAAAATTATTATTTTACTTACACCCCTTTTAGCATGTTTGGTACCCCACTGACACCTTCTCTTATCCTAAGTTAATTAAACACATTTTCTCAACATACTCTAACAAAATAGGATCTGTACTCGAAGTTTGGGTCCAATATGAATAGAAATGAGTGAACTTGGGTTACCCTTCTTAGAAAAATTGCACCTATATTTGATGTTTATACCGAAATTGTATTTCCATAATGGCTACTTGGCTTTATCAAGGATTGTAATTATATTTCAAGATCCTTTTAGTTTTACAAAACAAAAGGTTATGGCACATATATAAAAATGCTAGCTCCTTCATCTTGGCAATAGATCAATCCAATCAATTTCAAACAAGTAAATCAGTCAAGATCTCGAGGATTAAACCATCAATATTTCAAGGAATTTGAAACCACCATCTTCTACATTGTATCAAGCTTCATAAGCCTTCATACCACAATGAAATTTATGATTTATTTTTTATTTTTATAGATTTATGTTTTTATACAAATATTTATGATCACATATAAAGAGAATTACAACTTCAAGCTAAAGGACATCTATTTTCTATGATTTGATCTCTATTCCATATCAAAAAATCATTCCTTTCAAACATATCTCATTTGTATTTTAACTCTCTCTCTCTCTCTCTCTCTCTCTCTCTCTCACACACACACACACACACACACACACACACACACACACACACACACACACCCACACACACAAGGAAAACATGTAGGAAGAGATATATAGATACATTAATAAAAATCATATGGGTTGGAATTGATATCATCAACAAGCTCTAGAAAAGTGATTTACACCTATCCTCGATGAAGTTAACATAGTCACCCTTATCTTCTCTCTTCATCTCTAAATTGGGTCTATATGCCAATTTTAGTCTATATTACTTAGACATATTCACCAAATTATTTTGTCGTTTCATAATTTATTTATTTTTTCATATAGAAAATTATTTATTCCCTTTGATTAGCATTAGATATTGCATTTGAAGATCATATTTACATAGGTATAACCTCTTACATAAAAAAAATCATGACATCTTTCTATTGATTAAGTCTTTTTCATTCTAGTGGATCATCTTCCTTCCAATGTAGATGAAAATGGGTCTAATCTTCCTAGTATATTTATGCATCCTATTACAACCCTAATTCATAAAAAAATATGATAAAAAGTATTACATCATAATTTGATTAAGATGTCTACATCTAATATGAATGAATTTTATTAAATTTTATTTATCTAATATGGTTTCTACATTTCATACTTTTATAGATCAATTTTGTTCTTGTATTGCATTTTAAACAATGTCTTGTCTACATTTTTATGTCTATTTAGATTAATCTCTTTATGCTTTACTTTATTATTTCAACTTATTTCATTATAAACTATCATATTTCATTGTACAAGGCTTTACTAACTTTGATGGTCTAGTTGGGACCAAGGAGAATGACATGTGCTCTACTCTACTTGTGACATGGTAGGGGATAATTAGCAAGAAGATAATGCTCCTAGGATATAATAATTTGAGATATATTCAAAAATTTACTTTATTAATCCTTCCATGAGTACACTATTAAGTATCTCTCTTTAATGTACACACATTGATTGAAGAAAATAATTCAAACACTTATCTCAAATATTTTCCTATTTGGGATTGACAATTATAGAATCATCCAGATTATTCTATTAAAATCTACCACTTATATAAGAGTAATTTTATGAAAGAGGATAATAATTTTATGGAAGAAGAAGATATGGTCAATATTTATCTTAATAATTATTCACATTCAATCCAATTCCAAAAAGTTTCCTATAGAGATAAGGAATTCATGAGCAATATTTATCCCTCACTCAATGTCTTCCATACTCATGCACATAGTTTAGAGTATGAAGATAATATCATGGATTCACTCCCTCCGACAAATAAATTTTTGAATAATAAAGAACCTAATAAATTCCATAATATTCCTATTTTGAAAAGTAAGAAGCCTAAAGACACTCCCCCCTTCATAAATATGCCCCTCCACAAAAAATCAATGATGATTTGAAAAGGCAACTCATAAGACAACAATGATATCATAGCATACACATATATAGATAAACCTTCTATCCCTCATCCTATACAACATAAATAATATCTTGTTGAAAATTTTCTTAATGCATTAGCAAAGAGTCCCTCTAAGGGTCAAGTCAAACTTCACCTACAGAGAATACAATTATTAAAGGACTGTCATAAATAAATTATTGAATCCAAACCTATTAGGTCAAATGTGTTAACAAAAATTCTTGAATAAAAGTCACAGATTCAGTTCTACCATAATGATTTGTTGTCTTTAAAAGGTTAACATCATTGCAATCCTCATAATGTGTCTACTATTAATTTTTTTTTCAATTTTAAATTGGATACTTACATACTCACCTTAATTCTACTATTAGTTGTAGTTTTATAATTTTAATAACTTAGTGTTATGTACAATCACATTCTCTATAAAAAAAATGTTAGAGTGGGATTTTCATTGCATCAAAAGATTGAGATGTCAATGCCCAATACAACCACTCAACTTACAATACACAGGAGGTAGTTAAGCCCTTATCACAAATCTTGAGGTGAGTTCCCAATAAATTTCTAACAATCTCACCCTCGGTGTTACTTTAAGAGTCTAACGATTGGATAAGTGCACCAAGTTGTGGTGCCAAAAGGGCATATTAGCAGACAACCTTTTTAGAAATCAGCAATTTTTGAACTTCGATAAGAATTTGAAGATAGTTAGACTCAAAATTTTCAGATATGACAATAAAAAAAAGTAGTAGACCTTTGAATCTAGTTTCTAAACTACTAATGTTTTTTTTCAATATGGTTTAGTTTTAGGTCAAAACAGGAGGCCACCGAAAGTGGTACTGTTTATTTAGAAAAAACATAACATAGTATATAGTGTGGCCCTACTAAATTTTTAATTTTTAGTTTTTGAAATTCTTTAATCGCTCTGGTTAAAAGCTACCTAACACTATGTAGTTTATCCCCTATTTTTAAGGTAATTTTATAATGTTTTTTTTTTTAATGAATTTTTAAATTGGACAAATCCCAAAAATGTGAAATATTTGTGTGCTACCCCAAAAATGATTGAAAACTAATCTAAAATCAAAACTTTTTTTTTTTCAAAGTGTGTAGAATGGATTCTAGTTTCTAAAAAACTAAGTTGTTGCAAAATTCAATGAACAAGCTAAAATCTATAGCCTAATTAGTACACATTTTTTGACAAAAAATGGACATACATTCAAAAGAAATTATAGTTGAAAGGGTTGAAATAGTTCAAATAAAAAATAAATTATATGGTTATATAGCTAACATAGAGACCTACAATGTCATGTAACCTGATTTTATCGATGCTCAACCACAAGGAAACTTGAACGAGAGCACACAAGAAAAATTACTCATTTTTTGTATGTTTGCAGTAAAACACATCTCATACTAGTTTAGAGACTCCAAACATTAGGCTTGGTAGAATCCAAAGCTTTAAATAGCATGTGGGTGCTATAGCGTAGATGTGCTATTTAAAGCTTTTTTAAAATTTAGGCCTTAATAGTGTGTATGCTCTTTAGTGTGTATGCACTCTAGTGCACACACACTCTTGAAGCCTAAATTTTAATAGAGATGGAAGGAGCGAGGTAGAGAGGGTAGAGAATAAGAGATATTAGAAGATGGGGAGAGAGTAGGAGGTGGGATAGAGAGAGAGAGAGAGAGAGAGAGAGAGAGAGAGAGAGAGAGAGAGAGAGTAGGGGATTGGAGAAGGTGGGATAGAGCGAGAGGGATAGAGAGAGAGAGAAGGGGATGGTTGTGTGTGTGTGTTAGAGAGAGAGAGAGAGAGTAGCAAGAGAGGAAGAGAGAGTATGGGGGTGATAGAGAGAGAGGGATGGGAATGTGTGTGTGTGAGAGAGAGAGATTAGAGGATGGGAGAGAGTGAGAGATAAAGTAGGATGTAGCACACAGAGAGAGAGAGAGAGAGAGAGAGAGAGAGAGAGAGAGAGAGAGAGTAGGGGGTGGGAGAATGAGAGAGAGAGTAGTGGATGGGGGGAGAGAGGGAGGGGGAGAGAGGGAGAGAGAGAGAGAGGGAGGGAGGGAGGGAGAGAGAGAGAGAGAGAGAGAGAGAGAGAGAGAGATGGGGGGGTACAGGGAATCAAAGAGTATGTGGGATATAATGTATATAAAGAGAGAGAGAGGGAGGGAGAGCACGAGAAAGAGAGACAGAGAGAGAGGGGGGGAGGGGAGAGAGAGATAGAGAGAGAGGGGGGAGGGGAGAGAGAGAGAGAGAGAGAGAGAGAGAGAGAGAGAGAGAGAGAGAGAGAGGTACAAGGGTTCAAAGAGTATGTCAGATATAATGTATATAAAGAGAGAGAGGGGGGCGTGACATATAGTAGTGGATGATAGAGGGGGGGAGAGAGGAAGGGAGGGAGGGAGAGTGTAAGGGAGAGGGAGAGAGAGATAGGGAGGGAGGGAGGGAGGGAGAGAGAGGGAGGGAGAGTGGGAGGGTGGGAGAGGGAGAGGGAGAGAGAGAGAGAGAGAGAGAGAGAGAGAGAGAGGTACAAGGGTTCAAAAAGTATGTCGGATATAATTTATATAAAGAGAGAGAGGGGGGGAAACATATAGTAGTGGATGATAGAGGGAGGGAGGAAGGGAGGGGGGGAGAGCGTGGGGAGAGGGAGAGAGGGAGAGAGAGAGAGAGAGAGAGAGAAGGAGGGAGAAAGAGAGAGGGAGGGAGGGAGGGAGGGAGGGAGGGGGAGAGAGAGAGAGAGAGAGAGAGAGAGAGAGAGAGAGAGAGAGAGAGAGAGAGAGAGAGAGAGAGAGAGAGAGAGAGAGAGAGAGAGAGAGTATAGGGGGGAGGGAGGAGAGATAGAGTATGGGATAGGAACCAGAGAGAGAGAGAGAGAGAGAGAGAGAGAGGATGGGGTAGGGAGAGAGGGAGGGAGAAATTGAGAGAGAGGGTGGAGGGAGAGAGGGGGGAGAGAGTAGGGGTTTCTATTGTTGTATGTGATTTTCAATAGCACTATTGGGAATTCCATTTCTCCATAGTGTGCACATGCTATTGAGAATTCAATTTCTCCATAGCGCGCACATGCTATGGCCTAGGATCAACAAGCCTATGCCCAAGCCATAGTGTGTGTGTGTGTGCTATAGCACATACATGTTATTGTATGTGTGAACTATTGGAAATTTTGAAGAAAAAAAGTGTCATATTTTTGGCACCACAAGTTGGTGTAGTTGCCTAATTAAAACATGTGACCAAGCTCTGATACCACTTTTTAAGTGGGGTTCTAATAGCACTAAAATACTAATCTAACAATGTTTGATACAACCACTCAAATTAGAATGCACAAGAGTTAGTTAAGCCCTTTTATGAATCTCAAGGGGATTGTTGAACAAATTTCTAAAAAAAATAAGACCTACAATTTTAAACATGCTTATATCTGTCATGCCCAATATCCTCACCTACAAGATTTTTAAAGGTAAAGATCAGCTTCATTCTATGCATTTTGTCCCTTCCACTCCCCAGTACAATGTTATATATGTCCAGAATAGTGTACTACTTAAATATACTATATAATATGATAAAAGGAATCATTTCTAATATCATTCTCCTACAATTTAGTGTTTTCTTCAATATGAAAGAACACATTGTATCCTCTGCAAGAGAATCATTGAGGATTTATTAACTTTACACCCATCATAGATAGCTAAAATAAAATTCTTAAATTTAAAACATAATCCTCCTACACAAATATATGTTAGGATTTTCATTGGGCCTCTTTAAATTTAAATCCAAATCAACTTAAGGGTAACTCATGTCCTTACATAGAATTTTAAACTCTATGCTTAATGATTACAATTAGTTTTCTTTAGGATGCATAAAACACGTATTAAACTCTAAACATTTAGCTTCTCTACCACATTAATTTTCTACATTCCATTCCCACTTGGTCAATACATCTTTAACATTTTATCTTCATTTCTCATTACAATTACATAATATTTTTCTTGATATTGACAAATATAACTAAATTATTTTTCCTTTAGAAAAATCTAAAAATGATAAACTAAATCAACAAAAAATTTCTATTTGTGTGTATCATTGAATTTGAGTCCAGGAAAATTGAAAACTTCATGTGGGTGAGTACAAGAAGTTTGGTATGACTTTTGGGAAAAAGTGTTATTGTTTTTCATATTTAACAAATTTATTGTTAATCAATATCTAAATTTGAGAAACCTAGAGATTGAATATCAGAAAGTACCACCATTATAAATTGTAGCACTCAAAGTCTACTTTTATACTATGGAATTTATTGCAACACTCACATCGAAGAAATTATAATTTGTTGGTGTAAATAAGTATTTATTATTTAAACTTACTTAAGTTTACTTAGGTTAATGCATATATTTCATTAATCACCTAGGAGTATGGACACTATTGTGAGTTTTCATGTTGACAAACATAGGAGTTTGCACTCTAATTATGCACATGTTGTCTACACTTAGGAGTTAGCACATTATTTGAGCACATGGTGTCTACAACATTTTAGACACCTCATCATGCTTATCCTCTTATTGTGGAGGATATGTTCTTAGTTGTCATTCTTATCTCCTAGTACATTCTAGACACATTCTACATGCATCTTAGAGACCTTTATATACATGCTCTCCTATTGTGTATGTACATGCTTCTGATAATAGAAAGCATTCATATATTGATCATACTCTTGGTCTATACTTGCGCTTGTGTTTGTGCTCCTTGATCTTGGGTAAATTTTTTCTCTAAGGAAAATTATTACATGGTATCAGAGCTTGGGGAGATTATCATCACTAGCCATTCGAGACCATAGTTGCTTCAACACCTCGACCTGAATCCAAAGAATCTACAAAAATTGAGAGTGTCTAGAGCTAGATTTGACCTTGCCATTGTGTCTAAAATGTCAATTTGGTGAAAATCAGCTACAAATAAGCTCATGCTAGGCTAAAGTTAATCATGAGGAAAACAAAATTGCAAACTGGCACTTGAAGCCCCAATTTGCAAATCGGGTATGGTCTTTTAATCGATCTGATTATTTGTTTTTTAGATCTGATTTTTAATTTAATTCTCTAAAATTATTTTGAATTGGGTATTTTCAGATTTTTTTGCCCAGTCAGAGATTTTTTTTAGCAGAACCAGGCTATCAGACCTTGGCCCTGCAATTTGGAGGTATATTCTATTTGTTTGTAGAGCATATTCCCTTGGCTTCAGCAAATATTCTATAATAATGAATTCAGGAGTAGCAGACAATGTCTAGCCACCACCTATTTTCCTTAGGCTACAACACACTAAAATCAACAGCCACAACACACCACAACCTGGCAAGGTTTATCATCTTTCACGTGCCTATTTATTAACCTTAGTGGTGCACTACTTTTTAAATACTATAGTACCTTAGCATGCCCATGACCAATGTGGGATATATAATATCCCACTGGCAACAAGACCAAACTCCCCGATGATAGTCACAAACCCTTTCCCAACCATCGGAGTCCATGTGTCCTCTAGTCTCAAGGTTACATAGACAGAAAAAACTTGCACCACGTTGAGCACCATCCTAGACAAGTAGCGCCATGTCAGTAGCTTCTCACTCAACCAACCCTACCACATAGGCTTTGCTACGTTGGCAGCCATCCATATCTGACTCAACTACCCACATCAGATTCGAGGCAGTATCTGTACCTATGACTCTATAGCCACATCAGCATATAGTCACCAGACATGTCAAACTTTTTCAAACAATTTTGTATACTACCATACAATTTTGTACTATGTGACATCATCACTATGTCACACTAACATCATCATAGGCTTAATGGTTGCTGATGTCATCCAATCTATGCACCTAAATTTGATGGCCATATGACCATCATTCTAGGGAAAATTTTAACTATTGTGATGGTCATATGACCATCAAATTTAACCTTGTCTTTTGTTGATGCAACCCCTCTCCATATTGTTTTTGGTTCTTGCAGTCAGACTTTGGGAGGCCATATCTTAGTCATCCAGACTCCAAATTAGGTGATTTTTTTAAATTTTTTGGCTATGATTTCATAATATTTTCATTGGTGCAGCTTTTTTTTGGTTTTGGTGCATGGTTTTTTTAGAAATTATGTCTTTTAGTGACTGAACCTGTCTAATCTTGCATTTTACAGCTTCAATTGCTCTGTACGGGCACATCTGGACTCGAAATTAGGTTCTATTTTTTTTTAAAAGTACATTATTTTTTGTCTACTTTCTAGATATGCAATCATATTTTAGGGTTGTGTGGAAAAAGTTTCACTTTCAAAAATAGGGCCTTTCTTTGCTTTGTATTGCTTTAGAATTGTAGCACATTGTAAAGCTCCAAATTTATAATCTTTCAAGAGGTTGTAACAAGAAAAATCAAAAGTCCACAAAGGCCAAAATTGGAAAGTGGCCATTTTAATCAAACTACTTATGAAGAGCCAAAACCATCTCTTTTGGGACAGGGGGGTTTCGTGATTTAGTGAAAAGGAAGGGTGTTCTTGGTGTTGTGTTTCTTCTTTTCTACATTTTTCTTTCATTTTCTGCATCATGGGGAATTTTAAGACTCCTAAATTAACTCCTCATAACTATGCTACATGGTCCATCAAAATGTGTTGTCACTTAATGCATAATGGAGTTTCTCAATATGTAGATGGTACCCTTCCTAAACTAGCAGGTGATAATGTCTCAGCAAGTGATATTCAAGCTTGGGAGGCTATGGATAGGAAAGCCCTAGATGATATTTGTTTGGGGGTTGATGAAAAGATCATGTATCAGATTAGGAAGTTTAATACATCCAAGCAAGATTGGGATACCCTCAAGAACTTATATGATAAAGTGTCTAAAGAGGATGTTTTCAAAATTGAAGATGAGCTTGTCTCCTTAGATCCTAAGTCATTTGATTCTATATAGAATTTCATCATCAAGGTGAATGAACTAAGGACAAAGCTTACTGATTGTGGGAACCCTATCAAAGATGATAGGTTGATCTATCTTATTAATAATAAGCTTCCATTAGAGTATTCCAAATTTGTTTCTTCATATAACACCTCAAAGAAAACATTAGGGTATTCCTATAACAAAGTCTCTTTTGATGAATATGCTAATCTATTGGATTTAGAAGAAAAGAAGCTGGTATCAATGAGGATTCTCACTTCACCTAAGTCTAAAGCATTGGTGGCCAACAATGAGGGTTCTCAAAATTTAGCTAAATAGTCTTCAAATGAAGGAAAGGGTAAGAATAAGAAATGGAAGAACAAATTAGAGGATGCAGAAAAGACAACACCACAATTGAATCAACAAGGCAAGTCTTTCTCGAATTCCAACAAGAAGGGGCACAACAATAAGGAGAAGAAAAAGTGTGCCTATTGCAAGAAATTGGGTCATGAAGAACATGAGTGTTATCATAAAAAGATTGATGAGTTAACCAACATCATGAAGAAACATAATGTTCCACAGCCTAATGCTTATAAGGATAAAGGGTCTTCTTCCAATTCAAAGAGAAAAGGGAAAGCACTCATGGCTAATTCAAATTATTTAAAGGAATGGGTACTTGATTCAGGTGCCTCCTATCACACAGGTTCTTTAAGAGAGGATTTTTCTTCATTGAAGTAGTCAATGTACCACACATCTTCATGGGAGATGATACAAAAATAGGAGTTCAAAGACAAGGAAATGTGGAAATGAAAACTAGAGAGTTTCAAGAGGTTATCTATGTTCCAAACCTAAGTTCTAATCTCCTTTCAATCTACCAAATCACTCACCTTGGAGATGGACATAGAGTTGAGTTCCTTCCTGACTCAATATAGCTGTACAGTTTGAAAGATGACTCATTGGTTGTAGTGGGAAAAGTGAATGATGACAAAAGGTTGTACTTTTTCTCCCATTTTGTTCCCAAGTCTCCTTCATAGGCCTTTTTATCACAATCCAATTCCAACATCAAATTATGACATGAGCAGTATGGACATCTTTCCTTCTGCTACCTTCAGTAACTTTGCATAAGTAGAATGGTCATAGGTCTACCCCAAATCAAATTTTCCACTGGTGAATGTTTAATAGGTATAGTAAATATGCATCTAGAGGGGAGGTTACAGAAAGGGAAGTCCTTAAGAGCACCAATTGTTCTTCAAATGGCTCACATGGTATTAGTAGGACCTTTTGCAGTCACAACATTCAGTCAAGGTTGCTACATACTTGCCTTTATTGATGACTTTTCAAGATACACTTGGGTCTACTTTCTTCATCGTAAGAATGAAGTGTTGGAAAAGTTTCTAGCATTAAAAACTCATGTTGAACAAAAATCAAGGAAAGCCATCAAAGTTCTTTGAACGGACAATGAGAGTAGATATGTGAACAAAAGACTTACAAATTTTTGCATACTTGAGGGCATTGATCTTCAAAATCCAACACCATTCAATCTGCATAAGATAGATGTTGTAGCATTGAGGATCTACACTCTTAAGTACATGGCAAGTTGCATGATACAAGCCAAGTCTCTAGATCTATCATTAGAAGTTGAAGCAATTAGAAATGCCACTCACATTCTTAATCCATCTCGTCATCCAGCCTTAGATGCAAAGACTCCTTTTGAGGCATGGTTTAGTAGAAAAGAAAATCTGACACACTTCAGAGTCTTTGATTGTCCTGCATGGGAAAACATATCTTCTAGGGGATGCAAGGCACAGTCACCTCAGCCTTGTACTTTCATTGGCTATGAAGATGGTGTGAAGGCATACAGACTCATGGATCTAGAGAAACATTAGATATTTGCAAAGAAGGATGTGCACTTTGAGGAAATTTCACCTAGCTTGTCCTCTAAGCCTCTCCGCAATCATACCATGTGGAAACTGATAGTGATACCAGTGATAGTGCTTCAATAAATTCAAACACATAGGGTTCTATTGATAGTTGCAGTGAGAGGTCACCGCATTAGTTTTCTCCACATGCCTATATCACCATAGTGATAGATCTATCATAGTAGGGTACATCTCGTGTCTTCCAAGTTCAAATTTAGTGACAGATTTTGGGGATAGTATTGATGATCTGCCTCTTCTTCTTGATGCAACATCACCTTCTTTAGTTGTCATGAGGGCTCCATCTAACCCTCTTGTTCATTCTCTACATGATTAATCATCACAGGTTGAAGTGATTGTGGATACTTATGATTAGCAGTTGCAAAAGGGTTCTTCATTAGTTGCAAAGACATACAATTCTTTGAGATAGGTTCTTCAAATAGTTGAGCAGGTTTCATAGACATCATTTATCCATGAGATTCTTTCCACACATAGTGGAAGTATCTCATTTGTATCCATGGCATTGTTTCCTCCTAAGGGGAGGAACACCATTCTGCAATCTTGGATCACCTTCTTCATCAGAGTAGTCACTACCAAGCATTCTTCTTTAGGGGGGAAGCCTATTCTATCTCTCTTCCTCTTCTTATCATTCTCTTATGTATATACTAGATGTATGTCATAATGGGGGGGTCTTCATTACTCCATCCATCCATACATTGTGTGTTTTTTTCATCTCTCTTTTTGGGGGAGGGTTTTCCCATGAGGTTTTCCCTCTTTCTCCACTTTATGAGAGATTGCATTTACATTATGTACATGGGTACCTAACATGGCCTAGTAGCCAAGACCCATAATGCATTTCATCCTAGATCATGTAAGCTTAAGGGCATTCCCCTAAGTTGCACATACGGGGGGTGTTGGTGTAAATAGGTATTTACTATTTACACTTACTTAAGTTTACTTAGGTTAATACATATACTTTTTTAGTCACCCAGGAGTATGCACACTCTTGTGAGTTGTCATATTGACAACATAGGAGTTTACACTCTAATTATGCACATGTTGTCTACACTTTGAAGTTAGCACATTATTTAAGCACATGGTGTCTACAACATTCTAGACACCTCATCATACTTATACTCTTATTGTGGAGGATATGTGCTTAGTTGTCATGCTTATCTCCTAGTACATTCTAGACACATTCTAGATGCATCTTAGAAGCCTTTATATATAGGCTCTTCTAGTGTGTATGTACATACTTCTGATAATAGAAAGCATTCATATATTGATCATACTCTTGGTCTACAATTGTGCTTGTATTTGTGCTCCTTGATCTTGAGTGATTTTTTCTCTAAGGAAAATTCTTACATAATTTTATAGGCATATTTAAAAATAACATTTTCAAAGTACATGTTTTAGGAAAGTACCATACTCATGTAGAACTACTATATTTTGACATAAATAAATATATTTTTTGAATTCATTTTAGGGATGATACTTGATACCCCATAGATTGATGAGAATATACTTTCTTAATTTTTTAGTGCATATTTTTTATTTTATTAATTTTTAATTTACTAATAATCTATTTTTTGAAACCTTTGGTTTACGACCACCATAATTTGATCAAAATTTTACATTTTTCAAAAAAAAAAATTCAAATTTACAAGCATCGTATGTAGATTGATGGTCCATATAAACAAACTTTTGAAACAAATATAATTTAAAAACTCTTAGAGAACCTCACTTTTTAATATTTGGGTACCACATTTTATTAATAAATAATGCAAAATTAGAAGAAACTCATAACACTATGAAATCTACCTTTCTAAAATTAGGACATTGAGAAATATAACGAGTCTTCATTTTGTCAAGAAATTTGATTGATAAGGTCCTATACAGATGATGGCAATGTTGAAACTTGGCATTCCAATGCCTTACAAAAAATAGACATTAAGGCATAGGCTCAGTCCCAACAAGCTTATCTTGTACCAAAAATAGAGGTAGAGAAAATAATCCCACTCTATATTCTATGAAACAAGTGCCCATTATTTAAATTTTAGAAAATAGACACGTGTTTTTTTAAAAAAAGTGGTGCTTATAAATGAATTTGAATAATTGTTTTTTTAAAAGGAGCATATTTTTTTAAGTAAAAAATGGGCATGTAATTTTTTTTTAAATGGGTTCCTTTTTTTGAATTTTGGATCAGGCTTCTAAACCTCAAATGGTTGCCCATTTCTATTAGTATTTCCCAATTCCAAAAGACTTCCTTGAAATTGAGAGCTAACTTCTTCCACATATGAAGTGTAAAAATTAATCGTTCATATATTATGCTATCATTATTGTATAATGAAAAGACATAATGAGTGGCACCATTGCTATTATCATTCTAAATAATATCTTTGAACTTCTATTATGTTAGACTATATTATGCAAAATCTCTAGCATATTCTTTGGGGTTCATTTTCATTCATGAAGATATAATTATAGGTACAAAATTTCTTTTTGAGAAACATAATTGTGTTTCTTCTTTTGTTCTTCATAATTTGGCATAAAATATAGCATATTAATCTATTTATTTATTAGGGACTCATTTTACTTTTATGGACTTGAGTCTTTATAACATGATACCATTATGTAGAAGGAAGTTCTTTCTCCACACACACAAAAAAAATCAATATTTTAGGGGTTACACATCCTTGGTTGTAACCTTTTCATTTCTTAAAAGTGCATGTCTATTATAAATTATCTCTCACTTAAGTTACATAATGCATTGTCCTTCACTAATTATCTACTTAACTAGCAATAAAAAATGTATGTATCCTTGATTCTTGTTCCTAGTTGACATTTTATTCACACTTGGAGAGAAACAGTTATCACTTTAATCTCACATTATTTTGTTAGAGCATCGTTGTTGTTTCACCAAAAGATTGATTTGTCAATGCCCGATACAACCACTTAGATTATAGTACATAGGAGGTGATTAAACCCTTGTCATGGATCCTAAGGGGAGTGCTCAACAAATTTCTAACAATCTCCCAATCAGCATTACCCAAGGGTATAAGGATTTGAACCTATGAGCAAGCTGTGATACCACTTGTTAGAGTTGGGTTTTTGTTGCACCAAAATATTGAATTTTCAATGCCTGATACAACCACTCAACTTATAGTACATAGGAGGTGGTTAAGTCATTGTTACAAATCCCGAAGGGAGTGCTAAACAAGTTTCTTACATTGTAAGGATCTACTTTCTCTCACATTGGTTGAATTTTTTTTAAATATGGTTTTCCTTTCTAGAATTTATTTACACTATTTATTTATTTTGACAAATTTGTTCTTTTGGAAAGGTCTTAATACTCTTTTAAACCCTCTTCCTTGATTAAAATTATGTCTACCATAAAAAATACATCACCTTAGGGATTAAATTGTGTTATCCTTCTTCAAAAATGTATTTACCTAGTAATGGGGAAGGTGCTAATTCTTATTATTATTTCCTTCTTTTGGAAAAAGAGGTTATTTATATTCAAAGGTATATCATGAGTGGGCATCTTTCAACAAATATGTCTTTTGTTGGAAACTACAATCGGAGAAATCATTGTATTTTCTTTGATGTCAAATCTATTAATGAGACACATCGCTATCTGATCTAAATGTCATATCTATTTGATTAATGAAGAGGATTTGAGAATTTTTTCATAACAATAGCACCTAGACGAAAGGTTGAGTTATGAAAATGAAGCTACAATGGATATTTGATTAGTTAGACTTTGATAAGACAAAGTGATTGTATATATCACGTTAATGCTCAAGTCTTTATAGTAAAATTCAAGATATATCATTAATATAAAGCTTAACCAAGAAATAGAGTAACATTGAGGAATATTAAGTGATGCTAGTGTCAACGGAGCCACAGTTTTAGTACAGAAAATCTAGTGTTGACTAAGAATCAGTATCAGCCGAAAAGATAGTTGAAGCCAAGCCATAATTTTTACAATGACAGTGATGGCTAAGTGACAGTATTTTGAATGCATATAAAGAATCGTGATTTCCATCTAGCTTAGTTAATTTCTTGGGATATGGAGAGTTCATGCTGAAGATAAGATTGACAAGATTGATCATTTAATTCATGGAGATGATTAGGTATCATATCTAATGAATGAATTTGATGATATGTTTCTAGAAAAGAAGGAATTTGGATAGATATAATGAGTCTATTGGATTAGATCATAACCCTATGATGGTGATAGAGCTGAATTTCACATGCACACACAAAGAGACAAAGCTGGAACATAGTTGCACATGGGTAAATGCACAAGAGTGTGAAGTGTGAGAAGCAAAGAGACATAATAGAGAACCTATCAGATTTTTTCAGTAAGAGAAAATAGAGCTACTGAGGGTGATAAGAAAATCTAAGGAGAAGGCTTAATTTTTTTTTGAAGAGAAGAGTAATTTATTGAAGTGTTTCCAAGACAATCAAAGATAGAGGTGTTAAGGAAAGCTTATTTGAGAATCAACACATGAACTAGACAGTGATCTAAAACTACGAAAGTGAGTTGCAATCATATAGATCAAACCCTGTGTTTTTCTTTCTAATCATTTTAAATAGTTTTTTTAAAAAATCCTTTTAATTAAATATTGACCTAACAATCATTGAAGTAACTAATAGTGTATGTAAATCCTTTAGCAATGCAACATTCTAAATGGAATGATCAAAGGCCTCTAACAAGGCCACTCCTAACAAGGAGATTAATTCCTCTAACTAGGTCACATTTAACAATGTGTATTGTAACCTTTAAAAGGGTTGGCTCCTAATAGAGCTCAGTTCAAAATAGTGGAAAAATGGTGGCATGTAGCTAGTGGTTTTTTCCAAATAAGGTTTCCACGTTAAATCCTAGAGTAAATCTTGTGTTGAATATTTTATGATATATTATATTTACATGTTTACATTCAGCGAAGTCTATTATATTAAGATAATGAAATATTAGTATTTATTTTTATCTGTATATATTAAAGACTGAGGTACAAAAAGAAAAGAATAAGAATAAATAAGTAATGTTTGATTATTCAAGTGGTACTTATGGACATTGAGTAATTGATTCACCCTACCCCCCTCTCAATTATTCTAAACATTCTAACAAATAAGATTAGAGAACAATGCTTATAAAGATAAGTTTGAAGGTACTCAAAGCTAAAGATCATGAATCACAAAAGTGAGGTACCAAAGTTAAACAAGGAAAAATTTCATGCATGGAAAACATTGATGAGGCTACATATAGAATGTATTAGTTATGTTGGTATAAAATTTGTGGACAATGAATGCGTGAAGATAACAACTATTCCTTTAACTTTAGAACAACTAAAACAAAAGAAAGAACACAATTAGGTAATGTTAGTGTAAATAATCAATTATTATTACAGTTTACTGAAGTTTAATTAGGAATATGCATATTCATATAAGTGTTCTTGTTGAAAACACAAGAGTTAGCAACTTATTTGAGCACATGGTGTCTAAAACATCTCTTTATGAGATACACCTATGTAAACTTATCCTTTCATCATGGCACAAGCTCATGTGCTCAATGGAAGATAATCCACCTTTGGTGGACATGTGCTGAGTTGTAATCCTTATCTCTTGTGTGACTTCTAGACATATTAGTTTCTCCAATTATCTTATATCCAATCATCTAATATCCATTCTCATTTGATGATCATTTGTCTCTCTTGTGATATATACTAAGCTTCTTGATTGTAGAATTAAATTATTGCCTTAAGAAATTTTTTACATGGTATCAAAGCCATCGGAGTTTCATTTCATAGACATTGGAGAGATATTTTTTACAAGTCAAGATTGGAGCTTGCTAAAAAACCCCAAATTATCTTTTGTTTCATCAAAATCAGACGTTTGAGGTGAAATTTAGAGCCAAAACATTTTTGGAGGTGCAAAAATAGTGATTCAGGAATATTAATTATAGAGGTGATTTTTAAACACTGATATCTCCCTCATATAGACTTTTTTGTGGGGGGGTAATAATTTCATGATCTACACATTGTTGCAGGTTGTTTGCAATCCCTATTCTTGATTTTTTTTTAAATCGTAAATCTCAATTTTTGCAATTTCAAAGGCTTAGTTCAGACTCATCTAGACACATATTTAGGTGCCATGTTTTTTTTTTGAGAGTGCATATTTTTTGTCTACTTTCTAGATTTGGTATCAATTTGGAGTAATTTTGAGTAGATATAGTACTTTCAAAATTTGGTCTCATTTTGGCCTATTGGTGCTTGTAACTAATAAGGTCCTTGAGTGGTCTTGTGCCTTATCTTATTGAGTTTGATATAGCTTCATATTTTTTGTTGCAACCATCAAAATCATAAGTCCACTTATGCCCTAAATTGGCAAGTGGCCATTGTAATTAGACTAAATATAAAGTGCCAAATCATGCATTAGGGGGTTTTCTTTGACTTTTGGGGGTGCATACATTATTTGATTCTCATGGAGTCATGTCAAAATTGTCACCTTGGTTTAAGATTCAAAGTGATAAAAAGGAACTATGAGAAATGGAGTGCTTTGATGATTGATCATCTAAGAGAGCATAAGGAAGTGTTTCCTTATCTATATTTGAATATATTTCCACCTAATACTAATTAGGGAAATCTTTCTCTTCTTCTTCTCTTTATGTATAATAGTATGAGTAATGAATCTTTTGCTCCTCTTAGTAAGGCAAGTATTCCTCGTGACATTTTGATTTGTCTTTGGGAAGCATATGGAGATCCACGAGTCCCTCCATTACCAGAGGACATTCTACCTCTAGTCACTCCAATTGTGGTACCTAGAACTCTAGTTGAGATCATACCTCCTGATGCTTCTATTGCTTCTACTGATCTAGTTCTAGCCACAGATGCTCTTGATTCAGTACAATAGGAAATACCATGTCTTCCCATCTCAGCTTCATGGGATGACTTCCTTCCAGACACTGAGAGTCTTAAATTGAAGATGTGGGAGACATTATGGATGACATCCATCTTCTCTTTGTTGAGGAGAATTTTTCTTCACTTTTTGCAAGGGAACAGTCTGACCCTCAACCACTTGATATATTTTTTGAGATTGACATGATTGTGGACACTTCTTTTTAGTAGTTGGAGGAGGACTCTTTTACTTCAAAGAAGATGTATCAGTCTTTGGAAATTGTATTCCAATTTTCTTAGACATCATATCTTTTGAGGATTCTATATACTAGTTGGGGAGCATTCTCTACTACACCTATGTAACCACTTCTTCCTACAAGGAGGAACATCATTTAGTTTTCATGGTGTAGCTTCTTTAGTCATCAAGGAGCTTCTTTCATGGGTGTGCATTCATCATTGAGGGGATGTTACATTTCTTCTCTTCCTATATCTTCCTATAGGTATGGTTCCTTGTCTTTGGAGTTTGATTTACTTTCATACATGGACATGTTACCTTGTTTGCTACCTTCTTTTGGGCATCCACCAGATTGTCTTGTGGCATCTACATTCATCAAGGACTTGTCAACATATGAGCAGACTTTAGAGGCAACATCCATAGCATACTACATATGGATTCCTCATCCATCTTCCTATCCATAATGGGAAGTATACTTGCACCTATACTTGGCATATCTTCTTCCTAAAGTTAGAAATGTTGTTTGTAAGCATTGGATACTTTTTTGTCTTCATGACATCCTTGCAAGAGATTATTCAATGTTGGAAGATACCATCATGTATTTTTTCTTATGGGGGATATATTCTTGAACATGCATGATGTATGTCATACTAGGGGGCCTCGATTACTCCATCCTTTCATGCATCTTTTATTTCTTTATCTCTCTTTTTGGAGGAGGGTTTTCCCATGAGGTTTTCCCTCTTTCTCTATTTTCAAAGAGATTGCATTGCATTTCATTGTATATAGAGAATTGCATTTGTACATGGGTACCTAACATGGCCTAGTAGCCAGGACCCGCATTCCATCTTGCATTTAGCTTTGTGAGCTTGAGTGAATTCCCCTAAGTTTCACTTAAGGGGGGTGTTAGTGTAAATAATTAATTATTATTATACTTTACTTAAGTTTACTTAGGAATTTGCATAGTCATATGAGTTGTCTTGTTGACAACACAAGAAAATTGGATGACATGAGAATGATGGAAGGTGATAACATATTACAATATTGCACAAGAATCAAGGAAGTTGTTAATGCTATTTGATGAGTAAATAGGACAATTGAAGATGAAACAATGATAAGCAAGGTATTGAGGAATTTACTTCCTATATATGTTATTAGAGTTTTTGCAATACAAGAACTAAGGTGTACTCTGGGTAACACTTCGCCTTTGGAAGGTGTAATTGGTAGACTTAGTACTTTTGAGAAATTTAATTTTGATAACTACACACCTGCAACTATTGAATGTTCTTTTAATTCACAAGTTTTCCTTTGCAAAAGAAAAGGAAAACATGTGAAGAGTGACAATGACACTTCTGATGATGATATTGATGAACTTGAAGAACTTATTGCAAAAGGATTTGGAACAGAGAGGTAAATAAAAAGGTAAATTACCTTTTTTTTTTTTCATGCAACAAGGTTGGTTAGATTGTTGCAAGATGACCCGACAGAGAAGAGATGGATGAGAGAAAGGAAAGTAAGTACAAAGGAAGGAGAGATAACTAAGATTACAAGAAGAACAAGGATGACATAATAAGAAATAATGTTATATTGTTGAAGAAGAAATTGGCATAAGTAATGATGATGAAGTTGTCTATATTGCTATGAATTCTGATGAAGATTGAAAATTACATTAATATCTTATTTGAACAAGAGTGATAGATGGATAATTGATAGTGGATGCTATAACCATATGACTGGTGATAGAAGAAAATTCGAGGATTTTGAACCATACAAAGGTGGATTTTTTAAATTTGGTAATGATATTCCATGTGTTGTGAAAGGTAAAGGTACAATTCAATTGACTAACAAAATAAAGTGTGACAAATTTTAATCTGTAGAAGGAATTGACTATAATCTAGTGAATGTTTCACAACTAAACAAACTAGGATACAGAGTTGAATTCCATAACAGAAAGGCCAAGATTTATGATGCTAATGACAAGTTGATTAGAAATGGTGATTAGAAAAGAGGTAACCTGTTCCATCTAGATTTATAGATATGCTTTTTTGGTTATGGCACAAAAGGTTATGTCATGTGAATTTTGACAATTTGGTGAACATTAGTAAAATGAAGAAAGTGAGAGGGTTTACAAAGCTAAAGAACCCTGCTAATGCTATTTCTAAAAAATGTCAATTAGGAAAAATGACCAAGTCCAGTTTCAGAAGAAAGACATATACATCAATAAATATTTAGGAACTGGTTCATATGAACCTATAAATAAGGAAGAGTATGAAGTGTTTGAGATCTGATAGAGATGGTCAACTCATTTCCAGTGAGTTCAATACATTTTGCAATGATAGAGGAAATAAAATATAGATGTCAACACCAGGACCCCTCCTTGGAATGGGATAGCTAAAAGGAGAGATAAATAAATAAATGATTGTGTAAGAACATTGATGATGGAGAAGAATGTATCATAAAATTATTGGGGAGAAGTTATCAATACTAATTTCTATACTATGTTCAAAGTACAAGTCAAGAAATGTACAAATGCTACACCTTTTGAACTATGATATGGATATGCTCCTAATGTAGAATATTTCAAAATATTTGGAAATAGATGCTATATATTCAAAGATAATAAGAATGGAAAAATTGATGCAAACAGTAATGAAGGCATATTCCTAGGATATTTTACTAAGAGAAAAGCTTATACATGTTTGAATTGTAACACTAACAAAGTTGTGGACAGTGCAAATGCGAAAGTTGATGAATTTACAACAAGAAATGATATTGACTATAAGGAAGAATCTAAAGGTTAAAATACATTCATATATGTGGATGATGTAGCTCCCAACACTCCTATTGCACAAGTAAACCAAGTTGCAATATCATAACTAACAAGAAGTGATGTAGTGCAACAATAGGTTTTCATGCAATAGATAGTGGGTGCCAAGAAATGGGCTGAAGATGTCAAGTCACAAATAGGAAATATGATGAGAATATTGAACCTGAACAAGAAAGGGAAAATGAGCTTGATATTATTTTTCAAGATGAACCTATTGAAAATAAGAGAAGGAGAACACTTGTGCTAGATAAATATGTATGAAGATATGAAAAGCTAAACAAATCGATGGAGATGCAAAATCTTATGTTATGACAAAAAAAACCTAGAGACAATACGTGCTTACTTTGTGAATTGAAGTAAAAATTAGAGAGGGATGCTATAGACAATGAAGATTAAACCCAAGAAATAAATGAAGAAATAGAAAAAATTGAGAAGAATAACACTTGGACCCTAGCACCAAGACCAAAAGTGAAAAATGATATTGGAACAAAGTGGGTTTCTAGGAATAAGCTAAATGAAAATGTTGAAATTAAAAGGAATAGGAAAAGACTGGTATGCAAAGGACATGCTCAAGAAGAAGGATTTGACAATGGAGCAACTTTCTCTCCTGTTGCAATACTAGAAGGGATCAAGAGTCTTCTCGCATATTCCACCTACAATCATTTCAAGGTATATTAGAAGGATGTCAAATCCACATTTGTGAATGGTATACTCGAGCAAGAAGTGTATGTTGAACAACCTAAAGGATTTGTGGATCCCAAAAAGAAAAACATGGTAAGTAAACTGTAAAAAAATCTATATGGATTTAAACAAGCCCCAAGAGCATGGTATGAAAGACTACACAATTATTCTATGAAGATTGGTTTTGAAATGACAAGTGATATAACAATAACCTATATTTGAAGTCTGGTAAGAACAATGAAGTATTGCTGTCTAAAATGTTTGTTGATGACATTATATTTAGAGGTAAATAAGCATTATGAAAATCATTTGCAAATGAAATCAAGAAGGAATCTGAAATGTCAATGTTTGGTGAAATCAAATTCTTTTTTGGATTGCAAGTATGTCAAATGAAATATCGTGTTTTTATCACTCATTCCAAATATATCAACAAGATAATAATTTTTTTTGAATGGAATAATCAAGACCAATGAGCACACCTATGTCTACAGGACATAAGTTATCAAAAGTTGAAGAATCTGTTGATGTGAACCAAACACTGTACAGATCAATAATTGGAAAATTGCAACATGTTAGATGAATAGTAAACCTAATATTGCATTAACCATTGGGATGGTTCTATATTTAAAACAAATCCTAAAGAGAATAACAGGATGATAGTGAAAAGGATATTGATGTATTTGAAAGGTACATAAGTCTATGGATTGTATTATAATAGATGTAATAGATTTGAATTGAAGGTATTCACTGACTTTGATTGAGCAAGACGTATCGATGATAGGAAAAGAACTAGTGGAGGTGCATTGTTTCTAGTAAAGGGATTGGTGTCATTGCTAAGAAAGAAACATAATTGTATTCCTAATCAATAGATGAAGATGAGTATGTGGTAGGTGCAGTTGACTATTCAAACATTATATGGATCAAACAATTGCTAAAATGAATGAAAGAAAAAATTATAGATTCATATTGAGATATCTAAAAGGTACAAAAGACTATAAACTCTATTATAAAAGAAGTGCTATATTTTATCTGGAGGTAGCCATTGAGTTTGATTGTGTAGGAAACATTGATGATAGGAGAAGTGCTAGTGGAGGTTTATTCTTTCTACAAAAGAGATTAGTGTTATAGACAAGCAAGAGAAATAACTGTATTCCAAATCAACATCTCAAATTGGGTATGTGGTAGCTGGAGTAAACTATTCAAACATTATGTTAATGAAATAATTGTTGAAGGGAATGAAAGAAGAAATTACAGATTTAGTGGAATCCATTGTAATAAGACAAGTGCTATTAACATATCAAAGAATCTAGTGATGCACACTAAAACAAAGGACATTTCTATCAAGTATCACTACTTGAGAGAACTAGTTTGAGACAAAGAAGTGAAGTTAGAATATGAGGATACCAAAGAACAAATCTTAGACATATTCACTAAAGCCTTACCTATGGATGCTCATGAGTATCTAAAACAAAAATTAGAGCTAACTCCCTTAAACAAAATAACTTAAGGAGAAAAGGTATGTTGCATCAAATGTGCTAATCAAAATACCTTATACATTGATGCAAAATATTTCTACTTTGGGAGATGCCTAAGGTAGAAAAGTCATGTCAAGTAAAGAAAGAAACCAACATATAACAGATCAGTAATAGATAGATGGCATAATTCAGCTAGACATGTAAATATCTACATAATCCAAATGTATGAAGTAATTGATTGTTCTTAGCATTATTTTCAAAGAGGAGAGAATCATGAGAAAGGGAGAAAATTGAGAGAGAGAGAGAGAGAGAGAGAGAGGGGGGGGGGGGGGGGGGATAGATAAGTATAAAGATATACTATAGAGAGAGTTTCTAAAATTGCATAAATGAGAAATATTTTGGATTGCATGGTAACAAAGAGGGAGATTGTATTGACGCAATGCAATATATTTGATGTATTGAAAGTAATATTGTAAGATGTATTGAGGTGTTGTCATCAATGCCAAAGAGAGAGAAAGTTGGAAACTACAATTGGAATAATTGGTGTATTGCCATTGATGTAAAATCTAGTAATGAGACATGTTTCTATTTGATCTAAATGTCATATCTATTTGATTGACAAAGAAGATTTGAGAATTTTTTCATAACAATAGCACCTACAAGAAAGGTTGTGTTATGAAAAGGAAGCTACAATAGACATTTGATTAGTTGGACTTTTATAAGACAAATTTATATCATGTTGATCCTCAAGTATTTACAATACAAGTCAAGATATATCATTAATAGTAAAGTTTGACCCAGCAATAAAGTAAAAGATTAAGGAATGCCAAGTGACACTAGTGTCAACAAAGCCATAGCTCAAGCTAATCAAATCTAGTGTTGACTGAGCATCAATATTGATTGAGCAAGCTGGTTGATGCAAACCTTGAAGTTCTACAACGACTAAGTATTTGAGAAATGATCAAGTGTCAAAACTTAGTGATGGTTGATTGATTGTATTTTGAATGCATATGAGGAATCGTAATTTTTAATTGACTCAATTGATTTCCTTGGGCTATGGAAAGTGTGTTGAAGATAAGATTGATGAGTTAGATCATTTAATTCAAGGAGAGGACTAGGTATCATATCTAATGAACAAATTCGATGAGAAGTTTCTAGAAAAGAACAAAGTTGGACAAATATAATGAATCTATTGAATCAGATCATAAACCCTATGATCTATAGTGATGATGAAAATGAAAAAATATTAGAACTACCTATGTAAGAAGGTATAGAACCAACTATTAGATGCACACAAAGAAAGCTCAAATAGAGGTGTGCAAGGATGAATGCACAATTTTGAAATATTAGAAGCAAAGAGATAGAATATAGAACCTATACTAGTCTTCAATAAGAGGAAACAAAGCTACTGAGGGTGATAAGAAAATCTAAGTGGAACACTTAATTTTTTTGTTAAGAGAAGGGTGATTTCTAGGAGGGTTTCCAAGCCAATCAATTATAGAGGTTACAAGGGAGGCTTATTAGAGAATCAACACATGAACCCCATAGTGATCTAAAACTGTAAAATGAGTTGTAATCAAATAGATCAAACCCTATTGTTTCATTTCTAACAATTGTAAACAAATTTTATTGAAATAATTTTAATCAAAGGTTGACCTAATAGTCATTGAAGTACTTAACAATCTATGTAAATCCTTTAGCAATGTGACATTCTAAATGGAATGATCCAATTCCTCTAACAAGGCAACTCCTAACAAGGTGATTAAATCCTTTAACTAAGTCACATTTAAAAGTGTGTATTGCAACCTTTATCATGGTATTCTCCTAATAAACCTCACTTCAGAAGAGTTAAAAAGTGGTGACATGTTTTTGGTGGTTTTTCCCAAATTGAGTTTCCATGTTAAAAACTAGTAGCAAACTTGTGTTGAATGTTTTATGGTATTTTACATTTACATGTTTACATTAAAAAATTCGGTTATCATATGACAGTGAACTACTGGTAATATTGTTTACTAGTATAAAGTAGAGACCAAGCTACAACAAGAAAAATATGATAATAAATAGTTATTGTTTGATTGTTCAAGTGGTACTGATGGGTCTTGAATAACTAATTCAACTCCCCTTCCTCGGCCCCCCCAACCCCTCCACCTTCTACCCACACCTTCTCCCCTCCTCCTCCTCCCTCTTCCTCCTCCTCTAAGTAATTCTAAACATTCTAAGATCTTTCTTCTCTCCTTTATCCCTAAAAAGGACCCCTCTATAGTTATTGTGAGATAGATTTTTAATAACTATCTTTCCTTTTCCCAAAAGACGAATTACTCTATGACTATTGTTTCATTCACATAGTTTCCTAAAGGATTTTTAGTGTCTTTTGAAAGTGGGTATTCATGTGCTTCTTCTCCTTAAGGTGTCATCTTAGCTTAGTGTTTATAGCATAATTAGTAATGCATATAAGTAACTACCTTTTGTATTATATAGAATATATGATTGGAAAGATTTTTTTTTCTAGTTATCATTTTTAGAGGATCTAATTGGATATAATTATGACCTTCGTTCTTATTTTTAGATTATTTATACCATATTTTTCATGATTATATAATGCTTTATTTGGTTATCTGCTTTGTATTATTCTTAATAGATTTCATTGGATAAAATGATTTTATTAGTTATCATTTTTACATTATTTTTACTAGTTTTCCTTTTATATAATAATTTCCTTTATTATCCTTTTTGAAAAAAAATTAGTATATATTATTAAAAAATTCTTTCATCTTTTATTCTTGAGATAATTTCACTAGCATAACACAATTTCCTTAACAATCTACTCAATCTTCACATTTCTCTCCCTCTTGGAATAGGTTGAACTATAATAGCATAACTTTCTAGACTCTATGTATTTAATGGATCAGCTAGCATGGAATTATTTTCTATCCTTCTCTATTCATAATTGTATTTCTCTCTATCCTTTAGGATTCCATAAGCATAGTACACCTTGCTAGTTTATTCATTTCAGCATACTATTCTCATCATTGATGATTGCTCTCATTCTTTCCATCTGAAAACTTGTGAATTTGGAATAAATTATAAGAATGATATTATCCATCAAGAAATTTTAATTACACATTTCTTTTCAATTAGGGGACATGAATATTTTAATTTTAGTTTAACTTTTCTTTGTTATTTTTTGTGTTCTATTGAAAATGGTTTTCATAAGATCCTTGGTCTAAGGGCTTGTTTCATAATCTTAGTGGTGTCTTATGCCTGCTCCCTCCCTCCCTCTCTACAATTTATATGCATGAAAAAACATATTTTTTCTACCTTGTAGTCTAAATGTAGCATGGTAATTTGCACCACTACACAATTTCTTGATTACTTATGCCACATTTTACAATGCATAACCTCCCACATCTATTAAATATATTATCAAAAATTAATTTCATAAGTATTCATAGCATCATATCTCTAAATACGATGCCTAGTCAATTTTTTTTTGAGTTAACAAGGAAATATTTGGGTCACTTCTATCTATTGTTTCCCCCCAAATTTAATTAATGTAATGATTTTTTATAGTAGGGTCTCTAGATCCATGCTAGTCTTCTTTGATATTATCACTCCAACATGGCATGCAAATGTGTATAAACACATAAAATTCCCTTATTTTAGAAGCCAATCAATCAAATCTATTCAAGTAAGATCAAACCATTCATGTAATACATAAAGAAGAATAACACTCAATCATCATGAATTCAAGGAATATTGTCTTGCCATATTCTTCATTGTGGAAAAAATTAACAACCTTCATTAAAACGTTTAATTTTTTATTTCATATTAGGCTATTATTTAGCATATTTTTGCATTGACACATGTGATCACATTAAAAAAAAAATGTATCATCAAGATATTAGAGATTTTGTTTCTTGTATATTGTCTTTGTTATATATGAGAAAACTTTAAATTCATGAATAATTCATTTATGTTTTATCAGTGATTCTAAAAATGGGGTTTTTCTTAGGATAAACCCTTTCTATACATCATTTATCATATTTTAGTATGTGTATGTACATGCAAAGACTGTGCATAAAGAGCTAAAAATAGATTACAATAAGGACTATTGTTTACACATGAATTTTTTAGAATTTTCTAAGAAAAGGAAAGTGAGTCACTCCTATAGTGGACTATGAAAAGTTATTAACCTATTTGATATTACTTTGGCTTGAAATTTGGTTTGGCGTCAATTCTATTATCAGGCTCTAAAATCTAGTCCAGAAAAATGGCTTCTGTACTAACTAGTTGAAATCTAATACTTCATTTTACACTTGAATAAATAGCTATCACATGAACACTTTATATTTGTATACTAACATGAATCAAAATTTACACAATCATTCTAAAACATTCAAGCACTTAGTTTTTCCTTGTGAAACTTTATGAAAATTATACAAGTCAAAAGTCAATTTAAGAGTATATAATTGAAATAAGGTGTCTTCTAGACAAATAAAAAATATGAATCCTTAATTTTTAATGAAAGGAAAAAATTACTGAATAAAATAGAGAGAACATATAATTAGAAACATCAAATGAAATACTTACAATCTAGATTCAAGTAATATAAATAATCTAACTATTACAAATGAGAGCCAAAAACTACTATCAATTAGACTAAAACTTCACATAAATAAGACTAGTAAGATATATGAAATTAAATATGTTAAATTAGTTAATTAAACATATTAATCTCTTTATATTAAACTCTCTTAGCTAATATTTCTAAATTATCATAATAAATTAGTCAAATTTAATTTTTAAAATCTTGATATAACTAATTCTTCATGAAAATGATTATATATTTTTTTACATTAATCATAAAAAATACACCTATATTAGATCTAATGAAATTGAAACCCACAATCCATGCTCATGTCTTATGGAAACCAGTTCTTTAACTAGAAAGAGAGTGAGCCAAACTACTTATTCATTTCATTTATTTTCTTTAAATTCTCTCTTTCAAAACACTTACCTCTTTCACTAATTCTACATCCTCCACCTACTCATTCACTGCCCAAATATTGTAATTGAATATGCGAAACGGGTTTTGTTAAATTCCCCTCTCTATTGTTAAATAGTTTGTAACCCTTCGTCATTTTTTGCGCTCTCATTTTCTTCATCGTCCTGTCAGCTAAAGCTATTATGTTTCATGCCATTGGCTAACAGTCATGAAATTCAAATAAATATTGGGTATATGCTTTTCATATATTGCTCTTGCTTATTCTAAAAAAATTTAATCCAAAGCTTATTCTGCAACTTTTCAATCAAAGGCTTCTTTCTGACTGAATAATTTTTCAATTCCCAATTAAAAGTGTTTTCTTCCTTTTAAAGTGGATTCCGGAAGTTGTGGGAAATGTTCATTCGTGCATTTACAGTAGATTCCAGATGTTCCGGATAATGTTTATTCATGCTTTAAGACTGGATTCGTGGTTTCTACTATATAAAAATCGATCTTAGCATCCATGACAATGATATATTCTTCTGATCTTTCATTTCCTATATTATTACACTCTTTTAAACACCTTTCTACAAGATTATTAAATGTAATGTTCGGCAGAAGTCAAACCGTGGCTTATCATACTTTGTAAAGAGTCAATTTTATGCTCATATTCTGAAAAATCTAACAATGGTGGGTATCGGAAATGATTTCCTTTTCCACTACAATATTAAAAAAAACAATATTTTCTTATGGACTAAGATGAGTCTTTAGTTTTTTCAATCAACATTTGGGAAACAGAAAGCATTTACGAATTTCATGATTACAAAGCTTATCGAGACACGTAACATTAACAAGTGGAGTACTGGAATGAAATCGGGCTCGCTCGCTTAAAAGCAGGATTTGATTCTTGAACGACGGGTGAGAGACCATTCACTGTCACTGAAAGAATTTGTAACATTAAAGTTGGCGCACTAGTTTATCCCATTCAATTAAATATTTTACCAAGCATAAAAAGAGATAAACAATACTGAAAAGAAAGCGCAATACAACTGCCTCGAAGCCTATGGCATTTGGACATATGTCATCTAGTCGTGAATCAATGTTTTTGTTGAAAAATTTTAAATGCTTGCAAATTCGCAACGTATTTTTAAGTTCTTTTTTTTTTTGACTATTTGTATTCTACTAATTAACTCGGATTCTTGTACATGAAAAGGAGAGAAGAATCATCAAGAAAAAGAAATCAACGGTACATGTGTAATAGATGACTTATATTCAAACTTTTTAAAAATTTTGTATAATTTTATATGTATGATGTCAGTTATATTAAACGGATTAATTTTATATAGTAACTCCACGTTTGGTATATCAAGATTCCTTCTTTTCTTCATTTTATATTTTCATAAGAGCTGTTTATCAACAGGTTTTCAGATTTATACTTTCATAAACATTATTATTTTTCTACTAACTACTAAAATAAGTATTTAGGTTACTAATAATGCTACTAAACAATTTTCTTTAGTAGAAGATTGCTAATTTAGTTCATACAATAGATTGTTTATATATCTTTTACAATAGATTGTATATATAATATATATCTTTTGTCCACCAACTAAGTGTTTAATATGTTAGGAAATTAGTAAATATGAAGCTTCTTGTTGTATGATATAATTTGTCATTATAATTACTTTAGAAATGTTTTATTTATTGACTATTCTTTTGTCTTGATTTAAAATGACACAACTATAACTAAGAGTATCCACATAGGAACTCAATCTCAACTACATGCATGTGTTATAGCTCAATGTAATGAGTTTTGTTTTAAAGCTAAACACTAGTTCAATACATTACATTATAAAATTTCAAGGTTTAAATTTGAACCCTATTTCAATCTACTATGTTGTTTTAAGTTACATTTAAATTACTTCTATAGAATAAAAAAATAAAATTTAAAATATATTACAAAATAAATACTTTAACCAATAAATCATTAAAACTATTTTTCTCTACATTTCATTTAAAAACTAATTAAAAACTATATATTTTTGCTATTAAAATTGTACAATATTTTTTTTAAAGTATACTATTACAATTTTTTTCTAAAGTATACTATTATTACACTAGAATACCCTTTTTAAAGATTAAGCCAAGAGATATCCAATTTCAAGAAATCTAAAATTTACAAATGTAAATAGTTGATCAAATGATGTATTCTGAATGTGAGAAGGTTGTAAAAGAAAGGTTGCTAAAATAATCAATTTCACTATTTTATGTTTACAATATACATCAAATAAGAGTCAACATTTTGGAATTGTAGTGCTTGCCCCTAGGTCACATTTTTGCTATCATTGTCGAACTCTGTTAGACTAGTTTTATGATGATGGTAAGTAGCATTGTTTTGAGACTGTCAGATATTGTGCTATGGATTCAGTTAATGTATGATGAGATTACTTAGAATCTACATTTCATGTATGCATAATGCTTATTACATTATTTCAGTTATTGATGATGATTAGTTAGATGGTTTATTATTACATATGTTTTCTTATGGATACTTACCCCATACTCACATGTGTATGGTGTGTGTGTTTGTTTCTTATGTATGGCGTTTCTAATGTGGTTAAGGAAGGGAGTTGTAGTCACTTGCTAGTCGGTGTCTACACGATGCACCACTTCCTGCTATTGCATGTTTAGCTTAGCATATATATATATATATATATATATATATATATATATATATATATATATATATATATATATATATATATATATATATATATATATATATATATATATATATATATGGTATGCACATGCATGGATTTGATGCATGTTGCAAGTACCGGGTATCGACTTCTTTGAATTGCCAGGATGAGCGTACCCTCTCGCACTATCTTAATGGTGAGAGAGGGGAGATAAATTCTCAAGTCCAAATCCTAAACTCTTAAACTTTTTTGTCCTAGAAAGATAGGACAATTATTCGAGATATTTTACCTTCTGAATGTGTCGGATGACATAATTCGTGATTTTAACCCTTTAGACTGATTTTGCATCGATTGTTCTGTGATGGGTTTTCATATTTTATCTTGGAGGTCTATGGTGAATTTTTTATTAATTAAGTCTAAAATTAAAAGATTTAATTAATAATTTAATTATTTTAGAAAAAATTAATATAATATCATGATCTTTAGATATTTTTATTTTAATTAATTAAATAGGAATTAATTGAGAAATAAATTAAATAAAAGAAATTAAAATTAATAATAATAATAAAATAATAAATAAATAATAAAAATAGAAATAATAAAAGAATTAAATAAAAGTTATAAGTCTACCTAGGAGTAAACACATCTCTTGATTGCACATATGTCAACAACACAGGAGTTAGCGCACAAATTAAGCACATGGTGTCTACAACCTTGTGACTCATGTAGGAGGTTGGAAAATACTCATGCTTAGTTGTCAACACCTTCTAGTTGTTTCTAGAGACATTCTAGGTGCTTCCAGAGAGTTCTTTATATTCAAGCACTCCTAGAAGCTTACAGAGCATTTTTGGAGGACCTGGGAATGTTGGAGAAGGAAGGAGCTTGCTCTGTAGATTATAAGAAGAAGTGATTTAGCATCAGTGTCCAGGTAGACACATGTGATTTTGGCATATGATATTTTGCTTCTTGCACTTCTTGTCTTCTTCGTGTCTTTTGAATGCTTTCTGAAGATTTTCATATCTTGGTTGTATGCATTTTGTTGTGGGTAGTTAAATTCTATATAAGAAATTTTCATATGCATAGATCTGAGCAAACTATGGGGCTAGGGTTTTCAGATGCATATGGACAAACCTATTTAAAAGAATTAATGGATAAATTTAGAGAACAATTAGTATTTAGGAGAAATTCTCAATTCATCAGATTGGAAAGTCTTTTTGTTTTAAAACTATGTAAATGTTCTTTTTTTAAATATACAAATCTACGCGCGTGCGCACACACACACACACACATCTGTTTATTATTGAAATACTGTAGTGCTTAATAGTATTCTGTGTGTATATACATACATACATATATATACATATATATATGTATATATGTATATGTATATATATATATGTATATATGTGTATATATATACATATATACATATATATGTATATATATGTATGTATGTATGTATGTATATATATGTGTGTGTATATATATATATATATATATATAAATGTTGTTTATAAATTAATCGCAATGGAAGAAATCTTACAAATCCGAATCACGCATGAGAAAATGTTTAATGAAAAATGTTATAATAAAAAAATAAATATATAAAAATATGGATGGGAATGGGGGGTTTTACCCCACCCTGTCCCCTTTTAAGATTGCTGACAGTCCGTGCCTGCTGTTACAGGTACTACGAGTACCGTCATAGGCCCTGTGACAGAGGCAGGACCAAACGACATTGTTGTATGTAACGATGTGGTAGCAGCTTGAAGCCTGTGCCCATATTTAAAATCATAGGTACGTTTTGTTAATTTGCTTTGTTTAATAGTTATAACATATGCATGTTATATGCTATTTAACATTAAAAAGGATTTAATATGATATATTTTAATATAGTTGTTAATTAAATTATTATATGTTAATAACTTTTAAATATTAATTGTTATATATTATTGATTTTTAATTATTATATAATATTAATTAATATATATTGAATACAAATAAAATTTTATTAATAGAATATTTCTTTTAGTAATTTTGTAATATTTTAATTTAGTAATATAAAATTAATTTAATCGGATTCAAATGAAGGATAGAAAATAATGGAGAATTTTTTATTTAATTTAATATAACTTGTTATTTGTTATTAACAAGTTATTATTAAACTATTAATTCAAATGTTAATGGAGTTGTTAATATAGTTATGTAATGGCTATTTAATTTAATTAATTATAAAATTAATCAAATTTATTTAAGCAACGGGTTTAATTCAATGATTATTGATAATATCAATGTTAGGGAAATTGCAAATTAGTTAATTGGAAATTGATTTTGAATAATGGAAGTTGTTTTTGAAATCAACATGGTTTTATTTAATTGTTAGTAACACTAGTTATTGTAAACTTTTGCGAGTGATATTATTGAAAGTCAAAAGAAATGAGTTCAATGGCTTAAATAAGTAAATAATTAACTTCTGATTATTTTAGGAATTGTTTTAAAATAATAGAGGGATAATTCTATGCTTAATTCAAAAGGGATAGACGGGTTGACTTGTACTTAAACAAAGACCCTTGTACACTTGAAGTATACTTGCAAACTGAAAATAAAACCTCCACATTTAATTCAACTATGCAATTTTAACAAACCCAAACTTGTGCTTGCATTTTGTATTTTCTCTATGCTTCTTATTTTGGGTTTGGGTTGACTAGATTTTTGACTAGTTAGGATGTCTACCAGAGGCTCAAGGGTTATGATTGTGATGTCATGATGATGTCTTTTGATCTCGATTCTTTATAAACCCAACCATGGTAATGTGATGGTATGCTCTATGAGATGTTTGTATTTACTGATTGTTATTGCTCATCTGTCTTCTTGAGTGAAGCTGAGTTATATGTATCTGAGACACTTGACTTAACCATTTTGAGTCATCGATCAGTTAACTTTGGATTACTTTCAGTCACTTGATGGAATTGAATTGTTTATCTAATCTTGATGATGTCATGTTTTGACTCGACCATTTTTGGAGTCTTCAATCAATATTACTTTGAGATACTTTTTGGTTGCTTTTTGAGAACCAATGAATATTGTGGTTATCAATGAAACCTTTAGTTTCCAATAGAGAATTGTTGTGGTCATGATTATCTATGGATGCTTTTCAGTTGCTCATGGAGATTTGATGCTCTTATTATGGATTATTCTTTTGGTATTTTTCCAGTCGCTTGTATAGGACTGAGGTGATTTTGTGATTTATGATTCCATGAGCTTAGGGTAGGTTATCTACTTGTAGTGTTGAGAAGTGGCTTGCAATGGGGGTCAGGGCCTTAAGAGGCTGCTAGGGTAACTCAATGTAAGTTGTTTTAATAAGTGAAAACATTCACACCTAATACTATCTTAATGAACCTAAAAAAAGATAATTGTTTTTTCTCGCCCATGCCTTGAGTTCTAGTACAGAATAGGATGGGAGTAGAGAGAATGCTTAGTTGTGACCTTGCATTCTGTAGTATGCCTCGTCTATATGAGAGGATACTAGTGGCCACATAGGGATCACTAGGGGGTCGGGGTCTATTGGGAGACTACCAGGGTAACTCTAGCATGATTCGTGCAATGACACTTTCCCACTTGCATAGTAGGTTCCCTACATGTCTTTGTGTGCCTCTAGGATTAGATGTCGATTTGTGATTGGAGCCTTTGAGTTAGTATACTTTTAGGATTCCTGGACTTAGAATGTATTTATGCTATGTGATTTAATATCCTATTTGGGACTTGAGTTTATCTCCTCAAGGTGGTGGGAGTGGACCATTTAGGTTCCACATGGTCGGGTGGTAGTGCTTTATCACTCTTATCATTTGAGATCTGTCATAGACATCGTGGTTGATGCATTCTTTGTTGACATCTATCTTCATTCTATTCATGGATTATGATGGTGGACATGTATCCTTATGTTGATGATTAGCATCTATTAGATGATGTTATCTTATGCTTTATTCTTGCATGTTAGATTTCTTTATGCATATGTAGTAGCATGTTAGATTGTTTTCTGCATATGTTGTAGTATGTTTTAGGAGTGACATCCCTATTACTATGATAATACTGATGATCGCTTCGGTGATTTGGAATGTTACGCATGGAGGGATGGCTAGGGCCCATGATGGTCTAATGAATCTATTTATGGTTGGGAGGAAATGTGCACTTAGTTAGTTATGTTTGTGATGATGATGTTTCATGTATGACATGTGGTTACATTTACTTTATTGCATCATGAACTAGAATAAGGATGATGATATACTTTATTTTCACAAATTTATATTCTTTTAAGCCTTTCCTACCCTGTGGCATGTACAGTGGATGATCGAGCAATCGAAAATATAATGTATGAACATTGGAATTTTCATTATTATTTTATGTGGATGTAGTATTAGATGGAAACATTAATAGTTATGTTAGATGTGATTTAACATTAAGGGATCCTTAAGAATGTAACCTGTTATGTATGTATGTTTAATTTCAGTTGAATGTTGTTATTGCTCTCGCTATTATGTTAAGAATGGTTTTACTTTCATGTTTAAAAAAAAAAAATGCTACCAAACTTAGTGAAACTTTAGGTTAATTCTTTGGATCCCTTGGCAGGGCATTACAGGAATGATATGTAGGTTGTATTGTTCAAATTTTGGATGTGCTAACTTGTACATATCCAAGTATTTTATTTGAAATATTTGAAACTATTTTTAGCTAGAAGCAAATATATAGAAGTAAATAAAATGGTAGAGCCTAAAACAAGATAGTTGAAACTAATAATACTATGCTTTCAAATGCATAGTCAAACAATTCTGCTTTTATGATAGTAAACTTATAAAGGTATTAATTTATTTTATTTAGTATCAGGATGGGTGGAAAAAAAGTTGTAATATATATTGAATTTCTTCGAGGCATTTCAGAACTACATATTTTTCACATTGCCACTTTTTGGCAGACCACGATCCTACACATACCCCAAATCGAAACTAAAAATATTTCCCTCTTCTCTTTAATTGTTGAATTGACTAAGATGATTCTTTGTCGTAACTCTAGTGTTGATTGTCCATACACTCCTATAAGGATGCAATACTGCAATAGGAATGATTTTTGTGACAACTTTATTTGTTGCAACATTTAGCTAATCATATGAATTATTGATAAATTCATGGCTGAATCACTGTAATATTTTTTTGTTTAAATCAATGTAGTAACATTAAGAAATATTAAACACAATTAGATTTATTTAATTTGTTTTCACTTGTACAAAATTATCTTTGAAAATAATAAAAAATAACTATATAGATAATGACAACCTTATGGAGAATAATTCCCCCATATGTCTCATGGAAAATTTGTAAGGAGTGAAATAACAAAATCTTCAGGGACAATGCCACTCCCAATTTGGTAGTGGTCAAGTAGGTTACAAGACTCTTAAAGGAATGTAGTGGGAACTAGCGATGAAAGTCGCACCTGAACCCCTCGAGAAGAGAAGATATGAAGTGGGCATTTGATTGGGGCTTAGGCCTGATGGTGCTAAACTTTGACAACTCCAAAGCTATGACTAGGCATAGAATGATGTGACACCCCCTCTTGAAGCATGGATAAAATTTAATTTTGATGGGTCAACCATACTTGGGAGCACAACAACTATGGGTGTCTTCTGGAATAATACACGAGAGTTGGTAGTCACCTATACTAGGAACTATGGAGGGGGATTGAACAACATAATTGAAGCCCTAGCTCTTCTATGGGGTATTAGAATTGCGAGAGCTAGAGGAATTAGTAGATTGGTAATTAGGGGGATACGATGTTGATTATTAAAGTAGTGAAATGAGAGGGTTGGTGTAGTTGGAAGATCACAATGATAATAGAAGAAATTCACAAGTTAATGGAGGGATGTCAAGAGGTGTGATAGATGAGTTGAAAAAATTTGTCCATACGATTACACAAATGATTGAATCAAAGCATGTCAACCAAAATCCATTATCAACTCATGTGATGATGGAATGTGAGTTTACTTCTCACAATGTTGTATAAATCATTAAAAAAGGTGGTATGTCTTTATGAATCTAGGTGGGCAAGAATGCCATCAGATTTATTTTCATAAAGTTAAACTTTGGCAAGATTGTGTGAAGATTTTATTTTGTGATACTCCCATCATTAGCATTAATTACTTTAGGAAAAGGATGAATGGCAAAAAATTGTTAAGATGTAAAAGTTTGACAAGGTTGGATGACAAGGACACTTTCACCAAACCTCACTCTAACTATAGCTAGAAATGGTTAATTTTTGAAGGTAAGGTATTGATCACACATGCCACTAAGAGAGGGATTTTGGAAACTATGAAACCTTGTGATCTTATGATGGGTTTTGGTTGCATTAACAATTTAAGCTTAACTATGAATTACTTAATCTTTCATGGCTACATAAATTTGGTCTGCAACAAGCGGATATCAAAGAACTCTAAGAAGTTGGTGGTTGAGCTTGGTGAAGAAATGGCTGCCAGTGACTACATTGAACCAATGAAGGTTGAGGATTATATCAAAAAAAGTGAGGCTTCTTGGGTTTATCTACAAGAAGGAGGATTGTTATCATTCATGGAAGGAATGGAAAAGCATAATGAGTGCATATTGATGAAATTCATCAACTCTTGGACTGATAGGAGGGTAAACATTAATGGGATGACATTTGAAATAATGGAGGAGCTTGTTGCTAGGGTTGGGGATTTATCCCTAGAGGACAAGAATTGGCACAAGTAAGCCAAGGTATCTAATGAAACTCATCTAAGGAATTTCTTTAAACCCAATGAGGAGCCAATCGACATGCATGGTGGGTTTTCTAGAGAGAATCATTTGAATCCCTGGGATGTGATTTGCTATGCCATTATGATGTATATTATACTTGAAGATCAGTTTGAGGTACTATATTGCTACCATTTCCCCATTCTCAACATTTTATGACCATGGTCTAATTTCGTTTCCATACCTTATTTTGTATTCCATGGAAGACTATGTCTTCAAGGCTAGGAAAAAGAAAGAGGAAGGAAAACCTTTTTACATCACCCATCAGGGTTTTAGGAAGAAACTTTTTTTTTTCAAAAGTGGGTGAACCACTATATATATAATTATTTTATTTAAAAAATATATATTCTAAAAACCTCAATCGAGAAAGAATTTGAAAGAAAACCTGGCATCATTGCTCATATAAAAAGATCATCGATATCTACAACTATTTATATTGGTGATTTGTTGCTCAACCTAACAATTCAGAGATTATCCTTCCTCCCATATTTAAAAAAGGTTTAATCAATTAAATACATTTTTTTTCAAATTTTGACAATATTTAATCATAATTCAAAATATCAAATTTTTTTGCATAACCATTACTATTCCTCCATCTCTGCACATTCCTCTACATGTGCAACCATCAGATCACTTGATGTTTTAGGAAAAAACTTTACAAACACCACCTTGCCTTAAATCTATTGCTTGTAGTCAACCTGCTAGCTACTGTTACTCCCCAAGTGTCCATGGACCCTACCCGCTCAAGTCATAAAAATTTCAAAAAATGTTTGCTTCTAAGGTGAAAATAAGTCTTATTAAGTCTAACATGGACACAAGGAGGAGCAAGAAAACTATTAAGAGAGATAATAAATGACTCCAAATGGAAAATTTTTAAACCTCCTATAAACATGACTTTAGTTCTAAGTCTATTGAGAGTGAGAAAAAGCCCACCAAAAGGAAGAGTTCATACTTAGATACTAGGAAGAAGGCAGTTTCTAGCCCACCTAGTCCCTCACATATCACGGACACCCTGGAAGTTGTGCCATCCCTAAGTAGAAATAGGGGGAGGATGTCACCTCCCCCATGAAAGATACTCCCAAAGGTGTGTGGAACCAATGGAGACATAGCCATGATCAAAGCCAAAGCAAGGCTCAACTAGAGAAGCCAGAGAATTTGATGAAGGAGCTTGTGGATAACCACATTAGCATTTGCCAAAAAATTGACACCTTGGTGAAATTCACCATGAAGGTCATGCACTCTTCCGCCACCACTCTCTATTTTTTGCAATCAAACAAGGATGAGAACGATACATGGAAAAAGAGATCAAAACTACCCATTCCATCTACAGCTTGCTATGAAAGGATTGGTTGAAGATGCACCAAGGAACACTATTTTATAGTGATCTGAATCTAGCACCCAACATTACACTAAGATATTGAGTGCTAGACCAAAATTGACAAAGCTCTAGGAAGATGATATCAGCATAAAATCAATGTTGATCTCTATTAAAACAAAGTTGATACCTCATTTGGAGGTTATGCAAAAAGAAATCAAATCAGCTTAAGATCTTATCAATGAAGATAATAAATTTTCATTCCTAGCAATTAATTGATTTGGTAGCTAGGTTATAATTGAAAAATCACACTTTGGAATTAGCAAGAACCAATTGGGATCATGCACATTCTATAATCACCCAAATACATAAACTTTTTATTGAAAAATATGGTTTTATTCCACCCATTCAAACCCAACAAGAGTCATAAGTGACAAAATATAAGGGGGAAGTAATGATGATTATATATTTTGAATGAAGAAAATAAATATAGAACAACAAGAATGTAATGAGATCAAAAGACTTAAGAAGAATGAAAAAGGAAATTAGAATGCAAAACACAATCAGAATATGACACTGACACAATCAGACTACTTGTAGTCATGTGTATATATTGTTTGTTCATCATTAGTAAAAGTTTTTGTAAGTTCTATTTTGAGCTAAGTCACAGGCTTATAGGGAGACTATTCTTCTCTCTAACTTGTTGTTGTCTATTATTGTAAAACACTTAGTAATTTACTAGTTAGAGTCAAACAATCATCACTATGACTGATCTACTCTATATAGGTCAAGTCATGAGATAGACTTCATATGTATCGAGCTCTATAGGAGTCGAGCAAGTATGTGGTCACCAAGTATTTTCATTGTAAGAAAAGTCTAATAATAACTGATTAGTTCAAGCATATTGATGCCAAATCATACAAAAGGTGATGAGCATAGTAGAGACTAAGTATCAGCAACATATATAGTGAGTCTTGAGTATTAGAAATAGCGTGTACTGAGAAATGCATAATTTACATTCAAGATAGGAGTGATACAAACTTTGAGGTAAATCATTTCAAAGCCAACATGAATGTGATATTTAATAATTTTAGAGTTTTTAATAGATTTTTTTTATGCATTTATGATGTGGATCATAGAACCTTATGTTATGTAATGAATGAATTAGATGGAGAGGTGAGCCAACAAAGTATCTAGAAAACTCTTTATGAAATCTATAAATAGGGAAGAACTTGACCTAATTCAATATGATAATGAAGATAGATAGTGATGATCTGAAGGAGTGAACATGTTATTCATTCAATCAAATGTGAATGAGTGGACATTACAAAAGAGGTAAAGTGTTCTCTTATTCCACAATAGAGAAAGCAACCTAGTCAAGTAGTGAAGGAAAAAAAATTTTGTCAGATCAAAGATTGAATTAGATTGGAGATCCAATATTAGCTTATTAGAGAAAGCTAAGGATCAGGTACTAGTTTAGTTTTAATAGATTAAGATAGGGAAAATCTCTTAATAGAGTAATCTTAACAAATCTTTGTAAATATCCTAATAGAGTCCTTACTTTTTTGTAAGTGTGAAACCATCTAGCAAGCTAATATATAATAGTCTCAAAATCTTTTGATATAGAAGAACCCTTAGAATTTAGATCATTGGATATGGTGAAAAATTGTAATTCTAACAAGTTATCTCTATTACTATAGTAGTGAACATTTTTGGATTTCATCCCCACCCTAATTTTACTTTCATTTTGAAATATTTCTGGGTAACAAAAATTATTGAGTCATGTGATTACTTTTCATTCATATGATTGATGTATTAGATCTATATGTTATTAAAATTTAATTTTATAAGTTAAACCTGCATAAGCAATTGGATATGAGATTGTAAATATGGTTTTAATGTATTATAGAATTATTGAAGAGTTTGTGTTACAGATCCTAATCCACCCACCCCAAGCAACAGTCATAAGTGACAGAATCTAGGGGGAATGCAATGATGATTACATATTTTAAATTAAGAAAATAAATATTGAACAATAAGAATATAACTATATCAGAAGTGTTAAGAAGAATGTAGAAGGCAATCAGAATATAGAACACAATTAGGATATGAAACTAGCATAATTAGACTACTTAGAGTCACGTGTATATATTGTTTATTCATCATAAGTAAAAGTTTTTGTAAGTTCAATTTTAAGCTAATTCATAGGCTAGGGGTGACTATTGGTCTCTCTAACTATTATTGTCTATTACTATCAAAAAAATATTCATTTACTAGTCAAAGTTAGACAGTCATCACTATGACTGATCTACTCTATATAGGTTGAGTCATGAGATAGACTTGTATATCCCAAGCTCTATAGGAGTCAAGAAAGTATGTGGTCACCAAGTATTTTCAATGTAAGCTAAGTCTAATGTTAACTGAGTAGTTTGAGCATATTGATGCCAAATTATATAGAAGGTTTCAAGCATAGTAGAGATTGAGTGTCAACAATACATACAGTAAGTGTTGAGTATCAAAAATAGTGTGTGTCGAGAAATGTTGAATTTACATTCAAGTAAGGAATGATACAAACTTTGAGGCAAATCATTTCAAAGCCAATATGTACATGGTATTTGATAATTTTAGAGTTTCTTATAGAAATTTTTACACATTTATAATGTGGATCACAGATCCCTATGTTCTATAATGAATGAATTAGACTGAGAGGCAAGACAAGGAAGCATCGAGAAAACTCTTTATGAAATCTATAAATAGGGAAGAACTTGACCTAATTCAATATGATAATGAAGATAGATAATGATGATCTAAAGGAGTAAACAAGTTACTCATGAAATCAAATTTGAATGTGTTAACATTCTAGAAGAGGCAAAGTGTTCTCTTATTTCAGAACAGACCGAGCAACATAGTCAAGTAGTGAAGGATAGAAAAGATTTATTATATTAGACATCAGATTAGATTGGAAAGAGGAGATCCAATATCAACTTATTAGAGAAGACTAAGGATTAGGTATTGAATTTCTTTTAACAAATTGAGATAGGAAAAATCTCTTAACAAAGCAATCTTAACATATCTTTGTAAATATCTTAATAGAGTCCTTACTTTTTTGTAAGTGTGAAATCCTCTAACAAGGTGATATCTAATAGTCTCAATATATTTTTTTATGGAAGACCCCTTATATTTTAGATCATTGGATATATTGAAAACATTGTAACCCTAACAAGTTAACTTTATTACCTATAGTAGTGAACAATTTTGGGTGTCATCCCCACCTCAATTTTACCTTCACTTTGAAGTGTTTCTAGGTAATGAAAATCATTGAGTCATGTGATTGATAGATTAGATTTATATATTATTATAGTTATATTTTTTAACTTAAACATGCATAAGTAATTTGATATAAGATTGTAAGTATGGTGAATCCATTATAGAATTGTTGAAGAGTTTGTGTTATAGATCCTAATTCACCCACCCCCAAAAGCAATCATAAGTGAAAAAATCTAGGGAGAATGTAATGAGATCATAATAGTGAAGAACAATGCAAAAGGAAATCAGAATGAGGAACACAATTAGAATATGACACTAACACAATCAGACTACATAGAGTCATGTGTATATATTGTTTATTTATCATAAGTAAAATATTTTGTAAGTTCTATTTTGAGCTTAGTCATAGGCTTAGGGGGAGACTATGGGTCTCTCTAACTATTATTTTCTATTACTATCAAACACTTAGTCATTTACTAGTTAGAGTTAGACAATCATCACTACAACAAATGTACTCTATATAGGTCAAGTCATGAGATAGACTTGTAGATATTGAGCTCTATAGGAGTCGGGAAAGTATGTGGTCATCAAGTATTTTCAATGTAAGCCAAGTCTAATGTTAATTGGTTAGTTTGAGCATATTGATGCTAAATTATATAGAAGGTGCTAAGCATAATAGAGACTAAGTGTGAGCAACATATAAATAGTGATTGTTGAGTATCAAAAATAGTGTGTGCTGAGAAATGCAAAATTTACATTCAAGTCAGGAATGATACAAACTTTGACGTAAATCATCTCAAAGCCAACATGGATCTGATATCTAATAATTTTAGAGTTTTTTATAAATAATTTTATGCATTTATGATGTGGATTACAGATCCCTATGTTCTATAATGAACGAATTAGATGGAGAGGTGAGACAAGGAAATGTCTAGAACACTGTATATGAAATCTATAAATAGGGAAGAACTTCCCATAATTCAATATGATAACCAAGATATATAGTGATGATCTGAAGGAGTGAAAAAGTTATTCATGCAATCAAATGTGAATGTATGAACATTATAGAAGAGGCAAAGTGTTCTCTTATTCCAGAATAGAGCAAGCAACCTAGTCAAGCAATGCATGACAAAAAAGATTTATCAGATTAGAGATGAGATCAAATTAGAAAGAGGATATCCAATATGATCTTATTATAGAAAAATAACTATCAGGTACCAAATTAGTTTGAATAGATTGAGATAGGGCAAATCTCTTAACAGAGTGGTCTTGAAAGATCTTTGTAAATATTTGAATAGAGTTCTTACTTTTTGTAAGTGTGAAATCCTCTAACAAGGTGACATATAACGATCTCAAACTCTTTTGATACGGAAGATTGCTTGTAGTTTAGATCATTGGATATGGTAAAATATTGTAATCCTAACAAGCTAAATTTATTACTATAGTAGTGAACATTTTTGGGTGTCATCCCCACGTCAATTTTACCTTCATTTTGAAGTGTTTCTAGGTAACAAAAATCATTGAGTCATGTGATTTATTTTAATGCATGTGATTGATAGATAGATCTATATTTTATTATAGTTTGATTTTAAAAGTTAAACATGAATAAGAAATTGGATATGAGATTGTAAATATGGTGAATCCATTATAGAATTGTTGAAGAGTTTGTGTTACAAATCTTGATTCACCCACCCCTAACAACAGTCATAAGTGAAAAAATCTAGGGGGAATGTAATGATTATTACATATTTTGAATGAAGAAAATAAATATAGAACAAGATTGTAATGAGATCATAACAGTTAAGAAGAATGTAGAAGGAAATCAGAATGAGAAACACAATTAGAATATGACAGTGACACAATTAGACTACTTAGAGTCATGTGTATATATTGTTTATTCATCATAAGTAAATTTTTTTGTAAGTTCTACTTTGAGCTAAGCCACGGGCTTACGGTGAGACTATTGGTCTCTCTATCTATTTTTTCTATTACTTTCATACACTTAGTCATTTACTAGTCAAAGTTAGATGATCATCACTACAATTGTTCCACTATATATAGGTCAAGTCATGAGACAAACTTAGACCTATATTTTATTACAATTTGATTTTATAATTTAAACATGCATAATCAATTGGATATGAGATTCTTAATACAGTGAATCCATTATAGAATTGTTGAAGAGTTTGTGATACAGATCCCAATTCACACATTCCCCCGGCCCCACCTTTTAGTTGCTTATTGTCCAATTACGACTTCCAATAGGAATCATGTCTACATTGAGTCATAGGTAATCCTTAGATGAAATATGTACCAATAAATTGCTACTTATCCTCTAGAATCTTATTCACGTATACCAATCTTGCTAGATGGACATGGTAAACCTTAACATGAAAGTATTCTAAATACTAGGCTACATACACTATCACGTTGTTCTTAAGCCCTAGCCAAAATATTAGAGGCCTCTCATCATAAATTATCTTATTCACCCATAGATGGCCTTAAAATGAATTTTTATGCATCTCCTAAGGTACCACATTCCTCAACACTTCTTAGTTGGGAACATATATCTCATTTTGATATCTTAGAAGACCATGATCATCAAAAGAATATCTACTAAAATGGTGATTTAATGGATTGATATACAAGGATGATTTGACTCACTCATAATGGGTATCACTTGGAAGATACTATAAATTGTACTCCCTCAAGCATGTCCTAGAATTAGAGATTGCATTAATGTACCTTTTCCTGTTAAGAGCATTATGACTCTATTGCCCATTCCTTTAATGTACTCAATGCAAAAAATTTGCACACTCAGTAACACAAACCACCTTCTCTATTTGGCATTGAGGATTGGATGAAGAAAGATGTAACTTAGTCCTTCATGATTAGTATTTAGCTCAAAAGGCTTACCTAGAAAGTAATACCTCCATATTGTAATGCATGAACAATCAAATCCAACTATAAAATGTGTGGTCTATAATTCTCCTCATTCCACTTCAATTTCTTGGGCTTATAGGTGTTAACTCTATAATATTTCATTAACAAACCATCAATTCTATTACAAGAATAATTTGTAATCATGGTGAAACACCCATTTTGATCAAGTAATGATCAAGATATGAGTTGAAGTGAGTTTCTATTTTAATAACTAAAAATATTTATCACATCCACTCATATCTCTTCCATTTTTGGTGAAGAAATACAATCAGAGTTTCAGTCTTGAATAATTCCTGAAAAAAATTCTTATAATAAGAGTCCCATGAAACCTACAAGTGAACACTCACAATCTAAGGGGTTTTCCAATCTCGAATAGCCTTTTTCTTAGTCGGATCTACTATAATGCCAACTATGGAGAGATTGTGACCTAAATAGTGTATCCCCTTTTGATAAAAGGAACAATTTGATCTTACAATATAACTTCTTTTCCCTAAGAAGTTTGAAGACTATACATACTTGTTCCTCATACTCCTCCAAATTATTGAAATAAATGAGAATATCATCAATAAAGATATCAAAAAAATTATCCAGGATATCCCTATAGATGTTGTTCATCAAATTCATAGACGATGCAAGAGAAAATATCAACCCAAAAGGTAGGACAAAAAACTCATGATGTACATATTGTGTTATGAAAGTTGTTTTTACTATGTCCTCTTCTGTAATCCTAAGATGATGATATCTAGATCTCAAATCAACCTTTGAGAAAAAAGTTGTTCCCTTCACATGATCGAATAGTTTATCTATCCTCATAATGGGTAATCTAATCTAATGGTTAGCTTATTCTATATTCTATAGTTGATGAACAGTCTTTAAGTACCATCTTTATTTATTTTTAAATAATTGGGGCTCCCCATGCTGAGATACTAGGAGTAATAAATTCCTTATCAAGAAGCTCTTTCAACTACCCATATATCTTAGTTGTGTTCATCCAGCAAGGAAAATTTCACTAAGATTTAGTTATGAGCATAAGACCAATACAAAATTTGGACTCCCCATTTCAAGGTAACTCATGTAGTTTATCTAGAAAGAAATCCTTAAATTAATATAAGATGGGATCCTCTTTAACTCAAAGAAGATTCATCCATATCCTTAACATGAATAACAACCTACAACTAATACTCCTTTTTCTAGCCTTTTGCAACTGCATGGAAAAGATCTTTCTAAGCTTGATTAGATGCTTCACAACACTTATCACTACATGTTCTCCTACATCATAAAGGAACTCAACCAACTTGTCCTTGTAATTTTATCTAGTTGATTCTTGGAATGAAATCATAAGAAGCCAAGGGGGATACATACATATTTACTTTCATAGAGAAACTAAAAAGTTCCAACATGAGGCAAAATAAAAAATTCTCTACCTGATGCTCTTTCTTATTACCATATTTTAAATCTAAGGGTTAGTTATATTACTTGATCTAATTGGAATTCAAGCTACAACTTTAGGACCTAAAAAACATTATCTAGCACCAGTATCAATCAAAATAGAGATAGTGTGACCAAATAGTTTACCAATGATCAAGATAGTTGTAACCTAAAAATTTCCATATCAGTGTTCAATAGTAGCATGAATGTGGTGTCGTGCCTAAGGATCTTTTCTCTCAAAATGCTAATGACATCTTGCAGAAGAGTAATCACCACTACATAGATAGAATCCATCACATAGTCCTCTATTTTCATCATCACTATCCTTTCTATACTCATTCTAAAAATTACCATTTCTATTCTTGTCATTTAGAGTATTTTTATTCCTATTATTATTATTATTTCTATTGTTTCTATTATTATTATTATTCACATTTCTTTGCCCCTTTACTCTCATATTTTGTATCTATTTATTTACATCACCTTTATCCTAATCATCTTGATACTTTGTCTTCAACCCTAGATTAATATTAGGTTTCACTAAAGCCATACCTCTTAACCTCTTTTGCTACTTTAGAGCCTTTCAAAATGCATAGTTCATTATTTCTGGCTCATATATCTCCACCTGAGTAAAGATCTCAGTGCATAATCCCCTAATAGCATTTTGATTCATGAATAACTCATCATGTTGGTACTATGACACATGTTGACCAAATAATAAAAGCTCTTGTACTAAGCAATTGACATCACACCCAAGATCAACTTCAAAAATTCAACTACCTTTTTATCATAATACAACTTACTAGGCCACCTATTGTAAAAAATTTGTAAGAGGTCCTCCCAAGACATTAAATATTGAAATATTTTTATCAAAATGGAATACCAAACCATTAATGTATCTAGCTACCTTCTACCCAAAAAATCCTTAGTCTCTAGATTTGATTATCATCTGGTATAAATCCTTGATGTATCCACCCACACTCAAATCCTTCTAATTTAAGATGTACAACTTCTTTAAAAATTATACTTTATCCTTCAATATAGAAACCACCACCTTTCATCTAGTGATTTTAATTTTACCATTATCTTCTCTATCCTTTTTTATTTATTTTTGCAAGATACAGTATGACCCTTTTTAACTCATTGTATGCTAACCAATCCCTATATGGATCTATAACATCATCAAAGATCAAATCAATATTTTAGTTCTCATATCCAATCTATCAAGTCCTCTAGATTCAACAAACAAGAAAAAATAGAAATTTTCCTGTAATGACTCTTACCCATCTCTACCACACCTCATAACCATATTTCCTCTTTTGAAAGGTTCGCAACATTTCAAGTCTCAAGATCATTGTCATACTTTTCATAGTCATCCCCAATCTCAAGATTTCTTGAAAATATATTCAAACAATTTTGGATCTCAAACATCATCTCATTTCTAAAATCATCCATTAGTTGTTCTAACCTCCCAAGGTTTGTTCTTCTACGTGTGGTATCTTCAAATCCTTTATGAGATTTCCTCAACTTTAATGGTCTGACTAGCAGATGCCAATTTCCTCTAACTTAATGATTTATGAAACATGCTCCCAATATTCCTCCATCTATGTGATCTTTCTACGATTTAAATTCTCTCTAAACAAGGTCTAAAACTATCTTGAAATCCCTTTATGATGCCCTTATAAAGTCCTTTATAATTTCAATCTAGATCTACACTCTTCTGCTACACAACCAACACATCTAGGGATTTATAAGCTCATGAGTTTAGACAATCGAACACAAGATCATAAACTTTATCTAAGATCACCTAAAAGAGTCATGGTAGGAGTGTCACCAAGGGAGATGGTCCAAACCATGAGGGATGAGTCAGTATAGTGAAAAGAATAAACTTAAACACATAAGATAAACAAGATGTTATACCAACCTTTGAATTATCACATAATAAGGATTTTTGTTAAATTAGATTGCAACATACAAATACATTCTATGAAAAAAAGATGGATGATAAGAAAAAAATCATAATACTAACCTTCTATCGAAGAGATTACTTCATTCTATCACCCATACACTCCTTGGAGAGATCAATTGTAATCCTTCCAAAGGTTCACAACATGCAAGTCAACCAAGAATAGATTACATTCTCCAAGAGTTGGAAAAACATGTTATAATATAGATAATGAACTAAAATTTAGAGATCTTATCACACATGCTATGAACCTCATTGTGGTCTCGTATTAATTCATGTAAGGTCAAAGAACATAAATGTATGTGCCGCCATATCTCACCAATAAGAACAGTGCAACACAAGATTGGAAAACATGAACTTGTTGAGAAACTAGAAATAACATTAGTAACTCAAGAAGAATCCAACATAATCAAATAAAGTATGATCTTAGAAAATAATCGACAACCAAGTTGAGACACATCCCTAGCTAGGCAATAGTTAACTTTAAAAATAGAAGGATTGTTGCAAGAAGCACTACAACTATACAAATATGAAACCAAATAAAAATAAAACACAAATAGTGTATTTTCTATGCAATATCTTCAATAACCCAAGAATCCAGCTGCATCAAATATATACTAAATTTCAATTTTAATCTTGTAAATGTAGTGGTACTATAAGAATGATGTGATATGTAATCATATCATTATTAAATTCAAGTTCAGATTTTGAAAATTAGAATATATATTGTGTTCTATAGTAACTTTTCATGATTCACAAACAACTTTAACTATGCATTCCAATATCAATTTTTAAAAATTAGAAAATATATTTTTTCTATAGTAACTTTTGAAAATTCACAAACAACTCTAGATATATGCATTTAATTTTATCTAATGTTCATAGGTTTTATTTATTTTATAATGTTCTTCCTTTTGAATTGATACATCAATTAAGTTTAGCACAATTTAACATATTTGTTCTTAGACATTTAGTTTCAAGTTATCATATATATATATATATATATATATATATATATATATATATATATATATATATATATATCACTTTTCAATAATTAAAATATGCGTTTGTCTCAAATGTTTAAAAAAATATTTAGCTATAATCCTTATGAACATACAGACTATGAAACAATTAATTTGAGTATCCTATACTCATAGCATTTTGCTAATATGCTTCACTCGTTGAGAAACATTGGCCTGATTGTTCGGATTTTAGGGAAATCATACACTACAAAAAATGTGTCATGAAAGTTAAGTGAGAGGAAAACATTGTGTATGCATGTGACTTGGAAGTCAAGTGTCATTGAGAACAATGGTTACTCTTCGGGCTTCTTGATCTACAAGGCCACCCTTATTCTTCTTCTAGTGCTTGATACCATTTTGGTTTAGACAATCTTACAGAGTACCTTATCAATGTATCCAGTTGATGACTAATTTTTCATTTGTTTTTCTAATTGATAAATTTAGGACAATGCTCGTCCATTTCGTATATGAAAGAAAATATGCGTGGCCTTGCCAAAAAAAAATTGTAAACTCACAACTTAAATTATTTAACAATATTTGATGACAAAATTGTATGGACTAGCTTGTTTGGGAAGAGTGGTACACCGAGGTATGAATAAAATTTTAATACTTTTTGAAATTATTTATATATTATTAATTAAAATGTGACTATGACAGTACCTCAGACTCAAGATTTCAATACTACTACTATGATGATGACTACTACTGCTACTTCTATTATTAAATATAGATAAAGGCTGTAAACTTGTGACCATGTGATTGGGAGATTGGTAATCCACCATAATTTACATATTATTCTCAAAGAGATTGTAGCATTACAAGGATTGGAACAATTATCTATATGAAAAAATTTAAATAAAACAAATTAATTTTTAATCCTAAATAACTATTTTTTTCAAGTGAAAACTACTTTTTAGTCAAAAGAATCTAATGTTTATCTAATGTAAATGCAAGAAGAGCCAAATTTATGTACATAACTACATTTGGAGGTGCAAAATTGTATTCAACTACCTTTATTAATGTATAGTCTCTGTCAATTATGGAAGCCTTTGACCACTTTATGGACTAATGGCTGCAAAGTTAGTAACTTAGACACATTATGGATATTCTAAGCCACTCTAATGGCTGATATGCTAGTAAAATATTCTCATTTCCTCATATACAAATTATAATTATAAAAACAATTGTATTTTAGATGTGCCTTAACATTCATTCTTTTATGGAGTTCGATAACTCTTCACATTGTATGTAATAAGAGTGATAAAGAAATTCATACTGTTTATGTTTTCTTTTAAGAACTTTTTCATTTGTAATCAAATTTATAATATATTTTTAAAGATCTATAAAATTTTATTTTTTAATTATTTAAATTATATAATTATCTACTTTCAAATCTAATATTATTTATAAAAGTGAGAAATTTTGTTTTGTTCAATAAATATAATATGATTATAAAGTAATGGATAATAGTGTAGGTGAGGGAAAAAACAATGTAGATGATAAAATAGATCCAATTTTGAATTGTTAGTTTCATATAAAATTATAGCTAGATGAATAAGGAGAAGTAGGGTGAATAGTGAGTAAAATAAAGTATAGAAAGATAGAAGGAAGATGTAGATATGAAAAGATTGATAGAGATATAAATAGGGAAGGAAAAAGAGAGAGTGAGGATAAATGGATCAGAATCAAATACCAAAGTTGGGAGGATGAGAGTGGATGGGGAGATGAAGAGATAAAACAATAATGATTATGAGGTTATAGATAGATAGATAAAAGGAAATAGAGGAAATAGAGTATAGATGTAAAGTGGCTAAAGGTAAAGAGATTGGGAAATTAGAAATAGAGAAGGAGAAATGTGTCTATGTGTGTATGTAAAAGAAATATATAAAGGAAGGGATAGGGATGTGTATATAGAAATTGTGACTTAAAAAGAGACACATGGATATGGAAATAGAGAGGTATATAGATACATTAATTTATCTAAATATAATCCCTTGATGTATATATTTCACTACTGGCATAGCCCTTGCACCCCTCAAAGGTGCAAGTGCTAGTTTCAAGATCTTCCATAAACATTTGACTTTTGTAATGATACAATGCTACTCTCAAATTTATTAGATATTAGAATATAAATTAAAGTGAAAATAACAATTGCATATCTATTCCATTCATACTACTAAATGTATGTAAAAAATTTACAAACAAAAATTGTAGCTTACAAACAAATCATTTACCTAAATTCATGGATGAATTCCAAATAAAATAAGAATAAAAATTACTAATTCATACGTAATATATTATAAATTATATTATTATATCTTCTATGTATGTATTAAATTGTCCACTTTAATATATTAAAATGTATGGACAAATTTTCTATTAAAATAATTATAGCTTGGAAAGAAACCATAGCTTCAATTTATGGAATACTTTTAAAATTACAAAAAGAAAAAAATTAGTGTCTCATAGATAATATATTGTAAATAAAATTAATATATCTACTATGCATGTATTAGAGTGTCCTTTTCAATATAGTAACATGGATGAATAGATAAATTCCTATTGACTTACAACCCTTGCATCTTTTTTAGATGTAAGCACTAGTTACAATATAAGGAACTATGAATCCTATTACTACAATAATATATTGGATCAATCTTGTGAGCACAAGAGAACTAGAGCTAGCACTTTCTCAACAATTCATTTAGATGCAAGCATTGGTTACACTATAATTAAATATGAATACTAAGACACCAAGAATGCATTAGATCAACCTTGTGAGCACTTTGATCTTGACACATACAAATTACCCGATTATTAGTGCACTAAATGATCAACCTAGTATTATGTACCATATGAGCACATCACATGTACTACTTTATAGTACTACTTAATCACCACATTTGATGATCAATGATACAATCTACTACTATAAATAATGAATGACCACTAGATGATCATTGAGAAACCTAGTATTATATAATATTTTTAACCTTGCATTATGTACAATGCTAGATGATTAAATTGTAATATTAAATTATTTAAATCATTAATACAAATAGAAAATTAAACAATAAATTTAATTATAGATAAATTTTTCAGGACAACACATCTCTTTTTAAGAAAATAATCATTTGGCCAAGTTAATGTCCATGACTTACATCTTTCAATTTGGCCACCCTTAAATAAACTAAACATTTTCAATCAGACCACCATTAAAAAAACAATTAATTACACCACGCTTAAACAAGTAAAACATGTGTTGCTTACATTTAATTCTTTTACCATAGCACATCTCTTTTTAAGAAAACAACTTATGAACAAGTTAATATCAATGACTTATGTTTTCAATTAGGCAACCCCTAAACAAGTTAACATATGTGGCTTACATGTTTATTTAGGCCCCTTAAACATCACCCTTAATCTAGTAAACATATATGGCTTACATTTTCATTTAAGCCCCTTAAACATCAGACAATATGAAAAAAAATTAAGCTTAGAAAAAGGAAGTCAACTTTGACTAAACATGTTAATATCTATTAAGATTAGAAAAAGAAAGTCAACAAAGTCAACTTTGACAAATCAAGTTAATATCTATGGCTTGCATTTTCCCCATTTGAAGCCTAGAATCAAGTCTAATCAAGTTTGATCAAGTTTTAGCCTATCTTAGTCTTAGTATATGATGTTAAAAAAAATCTTTGAATCAAAAAATAAACTTTGAACATATAAAGTCTAGAATCAGGTTTCTAAACAAGTTAATATCATATCAATTAAGCTTAGAAAAAGAAAGTGTACTTTGGATTTTCACAATCTAAAGACTCAAATCAAGTCTAATCAAGTCTTAGCCTTAGTATGTGATGTTAAAAAAAATAGTTTAGAAAAAATAAGTCAACTTTCAATATTTAAGGTCTTCTAACTATTTAGGGACTGTAATGAAGTTATCAAGACTTAGTAAGTGGCCTTGACTATTTATATTCTGGAATGTGATTAGGCCACCCTTAAATAGTTAATCATTTTCAATCAAGCCACCCTTAAATAAATTAAAATTTTAAACAACTTAAACATTTTTAATTCTGCCACCCTTAAATAGGTTAAACATATGTGGCCTACATTTTCAATTAAGCTCCTTAAACATCACATAGTATAGAAAAAATATGTTGAGAAAAAGAAAGTCTAATTTGACTAAACAAATTAATATCTATTAAGCTTAGTCAAACTTAGAGAAATAAATTCAAGAAAGTCAACTTTGACAAAACAAGTTGATACTTGTGGCTTACATTTTCACTATTTTAAGCCCCGAATCAAGACTAATCAATTCTATGTTGAAAAAAGTAGTTTAGAAAAAGTAAGTCAACTTTGAATATTTAAAGTTTGGAACTAATGTAGACAAGCCTTACTATGTGACTTTCATTATTTAAAATGTGCAATGTGACTCAAAGCATGACTATTTAAAACCTGGAATGTGACTCAAAACCTGACTTTGTCTATTTAATCCTTGGAATCAAATGTGACTTTAGGCCCCATTTGATTGTAGGAATTGGGCAGGAATAGGAAAATCTAAATACCTGCATTCACTAATTTGATGTCTATTTGCAAAATACAAAATAGAAATTAGATTCCACCTATCCTAATATGACCCCAAAATTAGCATAACAAAATTTCTAAAAAGGGATTAAATAAGACTAGCTTATTCTTTTCTAGTTTTTAATAAACTCAATTTCATGTGTTGTCGGGTCTGTGACTTTGCCATTTGATTGTATTTTGCCTGTCAACTGCATTTTTGAACTATTTTCTTTACTCATCATAAGATATAAACTAGGTCAACATTATTTAACATTTAATATGTGTTTTTTTATAAATAACAAAAAAGACTAATATTAGATTTGATATCTTTTCTAAACTTTCATAAAATTATCTTTAAAAATAAATCTTGTGTTTAGTCTTATAATAAAAATCATGTTGAAAGATCATTTGATCTTGACTTATTTGTATTTTTAATTTTCTTTAATATATTTAAAAATAAAATGATTTTAGTTTTGATCTTATACACATTAAAATAATTTGATTTGATTTAGAATTAAATTTATGATATACAATATAATATGTCTTTTGAATTTTGATGAATTTTAAAGGTTGTAGTATATTTTTCACTTATAAAGTCAATTTAGAAAATAATACAAAGTCAATTTAAAAAATATAATAAAGGCTAATTAAAATAATTTGACTTTTTAAAAATTTAATAAAAAATGAATTTTTATAAATAAATTTTTTTTGTTTACTTAAAATATTACCAAGCTAAAATAATTTGATTATTAAAATTTTAAAACAAAATTTATTCCAATTCCTATTTCAATTATTGCAACTAAATATAGAATATACATATGGACTCCTCTTCCATGTCAACCAAACAGTCCAAATAATATTCATAACTTATTTTAAGAATAAGGAATACAAATACTAGAAATAATAATTTGATTATTAAAATTTTAAAACAAAATTTATTCCAATTCCTATTTCAATTATTGCAACTAAATATAATTCAATTATTGCAACTAAATATAGAATATACATATGGACTCCTCTTCCATGTCAACCAAACAGTCCAAATAATATTCATAACTTATTTTAAGAATAAGGAATACAAATACTAGAAGCTAGAGGAGAACTTATTCTAGCATAAATGAATGTTGGATTATGAATGTTATGGAATCAAATGTGACTGTGAAGGAAAATGAATGAAAATGGAGTGAACTTTAATGGTTAAATTGTATACAAATCTCTTTATAGGTCGCCCAAAAAATGTACAAAGCCATTAATTATCCCGTAAAGCTTGAAAGCCAACCAGACCAAAAAGAGCAACAGGCAATCTCACAATCACCGAGTGAAGTTGCAATCCTCGTGAATTAAATCCATCAATCTTCTCAAGTCCTCTCGTTTCTTGACCTCCTCTGCACATAGAGTCAGTTCATTCTCAAGTTTATTGTCAAGGGCCCAGTTGGCCAATTTGTCAGCTGGTTTATTGGCACAACGCTTTATGTGCTGAAAGTCGACATTCGAATACATGCGAATACACTTCCTCGCTTGCTCTATTTTTGGACGCAAGACCGCATTCTTCGTTTTCCCTCCCTTGAGAGCATTAATAATGGTCTGCGAGTCTCCTTCCACAATAGTTGTCCCTTTCTTTGGACGCAGATGAAGACAAGCGTCTATACCCCTCAGTAAACCTTCTGCCTCAGCAAGATCGCTGGTGTTGTGGCCGATACAACCAGCTCCAATGGCAATGAGAGAGCCAACATAATCCCGCAAGAGCCAACCATAAGCTGCCGGACCAGGATTTCCTCTGCTCGCACCATCAAAGTTGAGTTTCCACAAATTTTTAACAGCATTTATCGTAGGCATGTTTTATACCTTTCCTGCTGCTGGGAATTCCTGCGGACAAGTTAGAAAAGTCATTTAATAATAATAAACCAATTCCTGTAGTCAATCGAAAGAGCAAGATAATTGGAACAAAATGTTTGGTAGCCTACATATCTTAATAATTCAACTACTTTAGTTGAAGGAGATGGCAAAATAACTAAATCACTGTGGTATTGTTGTAGATATTCTTAATTGTTCAATTATTTTTGGTAAACCCAGATATACCGTTGTTTTGTGTCAGCTCTCGTAGTTTTACATAAAATGTCTGCAACGAACGTCCTCAAAAAAGGAAGAAAACATGGGTAGTGTGAAAAGGTTTTTGTAAATCAAAGCAAGGAGAATGAATGAATGCAGAGAAATAAAAGGTGTTTAATCTTCAAGATGCAGTATTGATGGAACGATGAAAAGTATTGCGTCCAACATATACAACAGTTATTTAAACAAGTGCATATAATTTACCTGAGATAAGTTTTATGTCTAGACTCCGAGAGAGAAAATTCTGAGAGACATAATCAAAATTTCTGTATTTATAGACGGAAAGATGTTGGTAGAGGCGGCAACAGGTAACAAGGTACGTGAACGGTGATTGTGTTGGCCACATACGAAGGCTGCCGGGTGTCCATCAGAGTTGCCACTTAGCTTCTTTAATTGTTACAGCAGTGGGTGGCTTGCAGTTGTGAATTTCTCCGACTCTATGAAAAATGTCTCAACAGTATATCTTTACATTGATTAGTCACCAAATTGAACTACTTGCATAGAACCGTGTAGAACATTTCGGTGTAAGTTACCTTAACGGATGGGAAATGTATGAAATTAATTTCAGCTGACATATTATTGATTGATTATTGGGCGAAGCCATTGTTATTTTTCTAACAATAGGATAGTGGAACTCAGATCGGTTTATAGTGTTCGGGGCATATTTTAAGAGAGCAGAAGAACTATTGCCATTGTACAAAAATCTATGGTAGGTAAATAAAGAGCGATTAAAAAAGAAATTAAGTTTGGAAAAATAAGTCAATTTTGATTAAACACTTTAAATCTAAGAATAAAGTCTGTGATGTTTAAGCGGTCCCAATAAAAAGCAGTTTATTATTCCCTTCTTAGTATGTTAAATTTGAATACTCACATAAGATATTTTTCTTGAAATCAAATTAGCTAAATGAGATTAATGCAACAAGAATTATAATTGTAGAAAAAATACATATTTAGAACGGGTTGTTTACGAAGGAGAAGAAGTCTCTTAGATTTCTTAAGGTGTATATTTTGTTCTTATCATTATATATTTAAAACAATTTTTTTATACTTATTTTTTATTGATGTTTAGTAATTTTTGCCCCACTTCTATGATTCAAAATCAAGGATTGAGGTGTACCCATTCTGTCAAATTTGTCAAGGCACGATCCGGGCCTGATCCCTTTTTAAATGTCAGGTACCTTGCTCCATGATGGACTCTTTGTAAGCCTTTCAATTTCACCAGTGAACTAAAGACCCTTTGACTTTTTTCATACTTAAGTCTAAGAAATATGTTTCTTATCTTAAACATTAGAAATAAGTAGTCATCTCTAACATTTTAATTTATTTCTTTTTGCAAAATCTACAGATAGTAAGCATACCTAATATTAATTCTTTAAATAGAGAAAAGCTCCCAATGATTATTCTTGTCTAAGATTACTTTTAATACTTCTACCTCATTATTTTCACTCTTCTTCATTTCCCTTCTCAAATGTTGGACTTGCATTCTAGAGGTAAACTCTACTCATTTCTAATAAGCATTGAAAATTATATTAATATTATTATAGATTCTTATGGTTACAAAATTATTAAAGATGTGTTAAAAAAAGGATTAGAAACAAGAAAGATATAAAATTATTATAAAATAATAATTTTAGATTTAGTCCTAACCTCATAAGTGTTCTAATATAGATTCTTAAAGTCGTATTTTACTTCAATTTTTCAATGAGTTACACTTTAAAGTAGAAGGATAGACATAAATATTTTAAATATTTTTTAGCCTAAAGTAAAACAGAAACTAGAATACTTAAATTTGAAATCTTACAAGACAGTTGTCCCCTCTCTAAAATATGTGCCCCTTCTACAAATACATAAATATGTAGTCTAAATAGAAATATGTATTATTTTTAAATGAGTACGCGCTCCAAAATTTTTAAATTTTTTTTTTCATATGTTAACTATTCTAATACTCATTTAGAAATGTGTAGTTACATCCATAATAATAATGGACCATATACAAGAAGTCCCTATATGAGGAAAACTTTAATTTGAAGCACCTCTTCTTCAACATGTTTACATATCTAATAAATTATATTTTCTTGTTTTATTAGGATTTTCTCCATGATACTTTGAGTACCACCATATTCTTTAACATACCTTTCAAGACATTATCACTCAAATTATGAATTTTTATTTTAAAATGTTAATTATAATTTTTTACTTCTCTTTGATGTAACACTAGGGTAGTTTGCTCCTTTAGTGCCTACTTTCTCAAGGCATTTCTTAGGCTTTGACTTATTCTATTAGGGTTCATTTGATGCCCTAATCTCTACCTCATTACACCAATGGCTTTAGTTCCTTCCTTCTCCAAATGCCTCTTCAAGCTAACTTGTTGACTTCCTTCCTTAGTCTTTCTTGATCATTTTTCTCAACCTTGTAGACTGAGGTAATCTTACAAGTGATGTTAGGCTTCTCCTTTCCTTTTGAACACAAGTTTCACAAATTTCCTTCAAGTTCTTTACTCCTACTCCAAAACTTCCAAAAATAGGGCTACTAGAATTAGCCCTCCAACTTGAGTTATTGGACTTCAATCCTAATTTTCTCTAAATAAGGTGGCAAACAAACTATGGTTTAGAGTACTCTTTAGGAAAACCTTAAGGATTTTGTGGTTCTCAGGTTTCCAAGCTATTCATACACCTAAAAGTATCTTTTTATGCCTATATTTAAGGGTTTCATAACATGTATGGAAGGGTTGATTAAGGTTTGATGATTCCCTCAAAAAAAATTGTCATTGGACATTCTCCTTTATCATATAGTGACATGACTCACTCATCCCTCCTCCTTCTACAATACTTTATTTAAAGCATTGGTCACATTCAAACCTCAAATCCTTCCTTTCTCTATTGTGACCGCCCAACCAAGTATCAAAGACTTGCCTAGAGCATCACATTTAAATTGCTTAACACACTTTCTAGGGCCCTAAAAACTATGTACACTATGTTCATAGTCTCTACTCCCATTCCTCCTAAATGAATGAGGAACTCACAATAGGAACTCATGAGTCAGAGGAGAGCCATTATTACACAGAGAGTCAAAATTGAACCAACACGTAGGAAATTTGCAAATGAATTTCAAAACCTTCTTAAATGAATACCTAAAAACTTGAATCCTAAATGGAAAATTACTATAATAGCATAAGTAAAAAATTTCCAATAATAGAATGAAAGCTTCAATCCATTATTTTGTACAAGCAATAAAAAAGTCAAAAATTGTTAAAATTGAACTAGAAATTATGGATCTAACTGCATAAAATTGTTGATTTTCATTCCCAACCCTTGGGATGTGTTTTCTTCATGGTTTTATAATCTCCCAAAGAGGTTTTAGGAGGTTGGAATAACCATCAACCTCTTTCATTCATTTTGCAACTTTTTGTCAAAAAGTTGTCAAGCAACTTTTCAAAAAATTGCACAATTTTGATAACATTTTACATCTTTGAGTAATTTTTCTTTCCTTTACTTGAGAACTTCCAAACCTATCTACTTTGATCCCTTAATGGTGTCTAGGCATGATTTGCCCTCTAGGACATCAATTTGCATGATTTTGTTCTTTTTTTTTTCCCCAATGACAACTTTTGCACAACTCTAGCACAATTAACATCTTTTTTACATTTATTGCTCCAAATGACATGTTAGGAGGTCCAATCCATGCAATAGTATATAAAAAATCATGTTGGACAAGATGGTTTACAAACCATACCTTCCTCATTCTTTTAGGGTCCTATACCCATGACCCCTAACACAAGCTACACTCACAAACACACCAAAACCACCTAGGAGTGAAACTTCACCTAGAAACAACTCAAACAAAGGGATGGCCTTCAAATGGTGCAAGTTCACTCACACACGTAACTTGGCTAGAATCACTACAAGCAAAAATACAACTAGAAATAAAATTGAGAAAGAGGGGATTTGACTAGGTGCTCCTTTTGAAGTCAATTCTCAACCTTTCAAAATTTTCCTCTCTAATCCAAGTAGCATTAGCATCATCCTTGCCAAGCCAATTGACAAGATGTTCTAACTAGTCCTTCTTCATAGTTTTTTTGTAGACTTTTGAATATAGTATCCTATCTGCTTGTAGGGGTGGAGGAGGGCTTAGGTGGAGGTTTGATATATCTTGTGTGACCTTTTGGAGACCCTTATCATCATTTTTGTAGGGTCTTTGTAGGAAATCAAATCCGTAATATTAAAGATTGGTGACAAACCTAAGTATGCAGGAAGCTCAACCTTATAAGCATTATTCCCATATTTGGAAAGGATTTTGCAAAGACCCAACCATCTCATCTGGAGCTTGTGTGGTATCCCTTTGGGAAATTTATGTTTGTATTAGTGAACCATTACAAGATACCCTATTTGAAAATATAACTCCTTCTTTAAGGCATCCACCTTTTGCTTCAATTCATCAACATTTTCAATTATTGTCTTCCTGATACTTTCATGGAATTCACTTATGGATTGGGAAAATTCCTTAGCATAGCCATTACTTGGGACTAGGTCCTTCAATTCTCTCAACTTAGAAACCCCTCTAGGATGCAAACCATAAACTATTTCAAATATACTCGTACATGTGGATCTATTTATTGTATCATTATAAGCATATTCAACTTGCCCAATTAGCTTGTCCCATGTATGTCCATACTCCTTTTTGAGACACTGTACTAGGTTTTCAAGACTCCTATTAGTCTTCTCTATTTGGCCATCAATCTATGGTTGATAGGAAGATCTAAAAGATAAGTTAGTCCCAAGCCTTCTCCACATTATTTTCCAAAAATGGCTCATGAATTTGGTGTCCTCATTAGAAACAATGCTCATAAGTAGACCATGGATCCCAACCACCTCTTTGAAAAAAAAGGAGCAATCTAACAAGTACCATGTATGGTCTTGAAAGGTACAAAATGTGTCATCTTACTAAACCTATCAACAAGCACATAAATGTTATCATATCCCTAAATTGTCCTTGGCAGACCAACTACAAAATCCATACTTATACACTCACATGGATTGATCTTTATTGAAATTGGTTTGTAAAGATAAACATTTTACGATGTTACCTTAGCATTTTGGCAAACTATGCAACCCCCAACATATTGTCTAGTATCTCTAGTCACCCTAGGCCAAACATAGAACCTTGTGACTAAGTCTTGAGTCTTATTGACTCCAAAATGGTCACTAAGTGTCACATTATGCTTCTCTTGTATCAATTTTTTTCTTATTGACCCTCTAGAGACACGAAGTTGACTTACCCTAAACAATAGATCATTCTACAATGTATAATCAGAAAAATCACCGTGAAATTTACTTTTGAACTCCTTGCATACCATGTAGATTTGAGAAAAATATTCATCATCAGCGTATAGGTGTTTGAATATTTCAATTCCTATGTGTTGTAATTGGATTTATTGGACTATGAGGAGTCTCTTACTTAATGCATCAACTACCTTACTCTATACCCCCTTCTTATGTTTGATGGTAAATGTGTAGGCTTGTAGGTACTCTACCCACTTGATATGCTTACTACTAAGTTTATCTTCAGAATTAAGGAAATTGAGAGTTTGGTTGTCTGAATACACAAAAAATTCCTTTGTAATGAAGTAGTGCCTTCATTTTATTAGGGCTTTTACTAGAGCATATAACTCTAGGCCATATGAAGCGTACTTCCTTTTGGCATCATTGAGCTTCTCAATATGAAATGCTACTAGCCTTCCTTCTTGGCTTAGAACAACCCCAATAGCTATGTATGATAAACTTTCTATAATACTATGCCAAACCATGGAAGATTCTCACATTTTATGTACTCTTAGGAGTAGGGAAACTTAGAATGGCATCTATCTTCTCTTGATCTATTTTGAGTTTACCTTGAGAAAAAACAAAGCCAAGATAAACTAACTCTGCTTCATGAAGTCACGGTTCTCCAAATTGATCATTAGCTTTTCTTCATGCAACTTCTCAAAAATAACTTGTAAATGCTTAATATGATCCTCTTTAGTTTTGCTAAAAATTAAGATGTCATCTAAATAGACAACAACAAACTTACCAATGTAATTTACCAATACCTCATTCATCGACCTCATAAAGTAGATGGAGCATTTGATAGAACAAATGGCATCACTAGCTATTCATACAAAAATTATGTATGTATAAGTAGAAAACTCACCATGAAATTTACTTTTGAACTTCTTGCATACCTTGTAGATTTGAGAAAAATATTCACCATCAGCATATAGGTGTTTGAATATTTCAATTCCTATGTTTTGTAATTGGATTTATTGGACTGTGAGGAGTCTCCTACTTAATTCATCAACTACCTTATTCTACACCCCCTTCTTATGTTTGATGTTAAATGTTTAGGCTTGTAGGTACTCTACCCACTTGTTATGCTTACTACTAAGTTTATCTTGAGAATTAAGGAAATTGAGAGCTTGGTTGTTTCAATACACAAAAAATTCCTTTGGAATAAAGTAATGCCTCCATTTTATTAGGATTTGTACTAGAGCATATAAATCTAGGTCATATGAAGAGTACTTCCTTTTGGCATCATTGATCTTCTCAATATGAAATGCCACTAGCCTTCCTTCTTGGCTTAGAACAACCCCAATAGCTATATTACTAGCATCACACTCCACTTGGAAAAAAAATTCAAAGCTAGGAAGTACTAGTGTATGTAGTTATGCTATCTTCATTTTGAGTGTCTCAAACCCATGATCACCTTGTGGAGTCCATTGAAACTTTCCCTTCATGTCTCTCTTGATTGTATCCAACATTAGAGCACATATGACATTGAAATGTATGATGAAATTCCTATAATACTATGCCGAACCATTGAAGATTCTCACATTTGATGCACTCTTAGGAGTAGGGAAACTTAGAATGGCATCTATATTCTCTTCATCTATTTTGAGGTTACCTTGAGAAAAAAAAAAGCCAAGATAAACTAACTCCTACTTCATGAAGTCACAGTTCTCCAAATTGATCATTAGCTTTTCTTCATGCAACTTCTTAAAAATAATTTGTAAATGCTTGATATGCTCTTCTTTAGTTTTGCAAAAAAAATAGATGTCATCTAAATAGACAACAACAAACTTACCATTGTAATTTGCCAATACCTTGTTTATTAGCCTCATAAAGTAGATGGAGCATTTGATAGACCAAATGGCATCACTAGCTATTCATACAAACCTTATGTAGTTTTGAAGGTTTTTTTCCATTCATCCCCTTCATTTATCCTAATTTGATGGTAGCCACTTTTTAGGTCCATCTTGGTGAAATAATTGGCCTCTCCTAAGAAATCCATTAGGTGTTCAATTATAGGTATTGGGAACCTATACCTAATGGTGATCCTATTTAGGGCTCTAGAATCTATACAAAGTCTCCAAGTTCCTCCTTTCTTGGGTGCTAAAATAGTAGGGACTGCACATGGGCTAATGCTTTTCCTAATTAGGCCTTGGTTTAGGAGATCTTGGATTTGTTTGGCAATTTCCTTGTTTTGTTGAGGGGTCATCTCATAGGTAGCTTTGTTAGGTAGGGTAGCTCTTGGGATAAAATCTATTTGGTTGCTAACAAGTCTCTTGGGAGGTAGTGTGGCAAGTTTTCCATCACTTACAATGGCTTTGTATTCTTCAATCAATTTCTGTTAGGATAAACCACGTATAGAAATAAAAACTACATGCAAATATAACCAATAACAGAAAATAATAGATCACACAAAAATGAACACAACGCACCAAGATTTAACATGGTTCACATATTATTACAATCCAGTGATTACAACCTAACTACAATTCGTAATCTCTTACAGCTCAATACCACTGGAAGAAGCAATTTCACATTGCAACATAATGAAAAATACCTAACCTTAAACCCTTTTATACAAGTATTTTATCTTTTTTACGGTTACAACATGTCAGCCATATGTCGGCCATAATATGTCAACTACAACAACACTAATTATGAAGTATGTACAGTACTTTCCTGATTAGTCACCATAATCTAACAATTCCTTCTCTTGGTATATATATTTTTTATGCAGTAACTTCCTCCTTATGTTCAAAAACCAATGTAAACCGAACTCCATCTCCTTTCTCTAGGATCTTCAAGAACTCCTTCTTACCAACCATGAGCACACTTGGACTTGAGGTCTTCAACTCTCCTTCTTCTAGCAAGGATTGGATTTTGAAAGTCACCCCATCTTTCTTGAATGAGTAGAAATTTTTAGTTCAATAATGCATGGCTTGATTATCAAATTGCTATGGCCATCCAAGTAGAAGGTCGCATGGATCCATGAGAAGAATATCACATAATACTCTATCCTTGTATCTCCCAACTCTATCAATGCTTATTCTCCAACAAGAATATGTTTTCCCTTATTGAGCCATGTGATCTTGTATGGATTGGCATGAGGGATTCCTTTTAACTTCATCTTGTTGACTACCTCAAGTCACTAATTATGTTGTCACTTGAGCCTGAGTCAATGATGACTCTACACACCTTTCCCATCATCTTGCATATGATCCTAAAGAGTGTTCTTCTATGACTTGGTTCTACTTTGATTGTGTAATGCCTACCCCTAGTTGACTTTTCTTGTTGTATTGCCAGATTATTTTCAGCATGTTTTATAATTATTGGTACTTGGTTACTAGATTTGATTTGATTTGATGATATATGTATGTTCAAATAGTGGTTTCAATTATTTCATGATGATGGTTCGATGGGCTATTTATATGTAGTTTCTATGGTTAATTACCCAATACTTGCATGTGTATGGTGTACCTATATGTTTTACTTTATGATTGACATTCCTGATGTGGTTAAGAGAGGGGGTCATAGTCACCTTTTAGTCAGGATCTACATGATGCACCAGTCCTCACCATTTTCTGTCTAGTTTAGATTATATGTGTGTGTACATGCATAGATTTTATGTAGATTGCAAGTACCAAGCATTGACTTCCTTGAATTGCCAGGATGAGCATCGCCTATTGCAATATCTCAATGGTAAAAGTGGGGAGATACTTCTTGAGTCCAAACCCTAACCTAAGACAATTGTCCTAGAAAGTAGGAAATGTATCTGAGTTGTTTACCTGTATGAATTCATCAAGTGACATGAATTTCTAATTCTAACCCTCGAGTTGATTATGTTCTTTGTATTCAGTTGAGTTATTGTATTTACTCTTGTGGGTATGTTGTGATTTTTGTTCTAATTAAATCAAGTTAAAAGATAAAATAACGATTTACTTTAATGGAGATTATATAAAGATAATTCAATATTTATTTATATTCAATCAATTGAGAAATTAATTAAATAGAAGAATTAAATATAAAATATTTGATTAAAGTTCTAATTTTGGCTTAATTATATTTATTGAATTTAATAATAATTTATTCAAGAGTTTTATTTTTATAATAAACTTTAAATATTATTCTTTTTTAGATTAATAAATATATTATTAAAAATGTCCTGTGAATTAATAAAAGAGAAAAAAGAAATTGATTAATAAAGATTTTTTTTATTTAATTGCAAAAAGGTTGCATATGAAAATTAAAATATAATGAAGTAATAAAGGTAAAGGGGTTTCATGTGATTGCAAAATCGAAGCCCTAATTTGGGGAAAATCTCTTTATTAGGAAATTAGAGCTCATTTCTTCATACACAGGTTTGGAGGAGAAAATTTCTAGAAAGGGTTTCAAGAGAGTAGAATTCTTACAACTTTCAAGCATTCATCTGGTTAGCATCAGATTGAGGTAGGAACTTTGTTGAAATTATCACAGTAGAATTGCTTCGAATTTTCCCTTTGTCTTCTTTGTGCTTATTTGGAAATCTTGTTTTTGTGGTCGATTTTGGTTAAAACCCTTGTCTGAGTAATTATTGTTCTTTGTTATTGAAATGTCTATTAACAAAAATCTAATTGAAAACCCTTGTGTTGCAAATTTATGTTTGGATTACCAACCTAGCTAGGGTTTATTTTTTAATTTAAAAAATTTGATATGTGTTAAAATTGGTAGTTGAATTGAGAAAATCAATATTATTTTTATAAATAAATAAATAAAATAAAACTATCTGGAAAAAGTGGTATTCTAGGTTTGACTCAAAAGAAAATGAATATATATAGACACACACACATAATAAAATGTCAACTAAAAAATAATAATAATACTCCCCATCCCCCATGCCTAGCCTGTGTGGTTGCCTAAAGAAAACACACTCTTCCAAAGTAGTGTACAACTATACTATGGACAATTCATCACTGCCTTGGGCAACACCTTCATTAAATGGGGTTGATAAAAAAGAGTAAGATAAAATTTAGTTATTTAAAAAATACGCTGAATTTGCCAAATTCATGCAGTGGGGTCATGGAGATTAAATAGTCGATGCACTTCCTCCAACTTTGTAACCTTATTCTTAATACTTCATTTGCATTTTTTATTTCCGTGATTTTAATTTCTTCCTTACGTATGCATGAGTAGGGAAATTTAAGTTGTGCTTGACTTTGCTATCCTTAGAAAGAATATTCTTACTTACTTTTTTTTTTTTCAAAGAGAGAATTATCTCCTCTAATTAAAATAAACTTAACTCATTATTACTTACATTTTCCATTCCTTAAAAGATATTTCTAGGTAACTTTTGGTGGTCAAATTTTTTAATTTAATGTATTTTTTGGAGGATTTAAAAGTATATATATGATTGAAATTTTCTTATAGATATTTATAAACAAGATTAGCTAAGGTTTATAAATTGTTAGGAAAATTTAAAATTTATTTATTCATTTAGTTGTATAGTTAAATATAAATATATTTAATAGCTTTATTTAATCTATTTTGCTAAAGATTTAATTTATATTTTAAATTGAGTTAAGATCTGCTTAACATAATAAATTTATACTATTGAAAACAATTGCAAAAATAAGTATGTAAATAAACTTTATTGTTGAAAACACACAATTTATGAATTATTTTTATGTTGTTTTGTGATGTCCATTTTATGATGTCTTTGGGAATTTCTATTTAACCAGATGTTTACCAGAGGCTTGGGGTTTTCTTTATGTGATGATGTTATGTATATGACCTTTATACCCAACCATGGTGATGTGTTATATATTTTCTATGATGAGTTTGTTTAATTATTTGTGATGCTTTCCAGTTGCATGTATAGAACTAAGGTGAATGGTATGACTACCTAATATAATCTTTGAATTTTTTGATTAGTTGTCTTTTGAATGCTTTCTAGTGTCTTGTATAGGACTGAGATGATTATTGTGTTTTATCTTGTGGTACTTTCCAATTACTTGCATAGGACTGAGGTGAATGTTATGATTTGTCTTTAGGTGATTTCCTGATGCTTGTAAAGAATTGAGGTGATTACTGTGTTTTATCTACCTCATCTACAAAGTTTGCAGTGATAGAAAATCTTAACTTACATTTCTTGGTTACCTGTAATTGCGCATCATTGCAAACCCATCCAAGAGGATATGGTTTTGGATGAGGTGTTGTAGTCAAATTGAGCTTCTTAACAATTTCCTCAGATATAAAATTAACTTGAGAACCCATATCAAATAATGTATTAACCTTATTTTTCTTGATGACAACTTGAATGTGAAATAATGCATTCCTTTTCCTATCATTCTTAGGAGAAGAATCTTCACTTGTACTTGCACTTATGCTAGAAGAACTGGTAGCTGATGAAAGAGAAATACCTTTTCCTTTACCTTGGATCTCGGTAGCAACAATCTTTGTTTCATCTCCAGAGTCAGATCCAAGATCCTGTTGAGCTATAGCAGCAGTCTTTTGTTTGCCTTTATTTCCACCAAATCGCTTTGGCCTCTTTTCAGGATGTAGCTTCCAGCACTGAGAATCATCATACCCTTCTTTCTTGCAATGTGAGCATGTGGGTTTCTCACCCTCTTTCTTTACTGTAGATGTCTTTTTATCCTTCCCTTTTCCTTTGGACTTTTCCTCAAACTTAGATGACTTTTTGTCAGACTTATCAATGAAGGTACCCTTACCTCTTGACTCTAAATGTGTTGTCTGGACACATACTTCATCCAAATTACAAGGATTCAGGATGAGAATAGAGTACCTTAGGTAAGAATGAAGACCACCTATATACTTGAGTAAAGTCTCCTGGGTATATAATGGAACATTTAATGAAATAGCCCTTTTACAAAACTCATGGGTGTATTCTTGGACAGTTTGACCTTTCCCTTGCCTAAAATGTTGCTAGCTCATCATTAACTACTACATATGGCCTAGGGGGTAGAATTGCTTCTTTAAAGCACTAACAAATTCTAACCAAGACATATTTAACTTACCATGTTGTGAAGTTTCATGCAAGGTCCTACTCTCCCACCAAGTTAGAGCTACACTGCCTAACCGAAGAGTGGCTAACTGAATTCTATCAACATCATCTACAAGGTTTTGGACTCTACAGTAGACTTCTACTTGCTGAATCCAGTCATCTAATTTCTCAACATTTAACTCCCCACAATATTTTGGCAAGTCAAATTTTACATCCAACTTAATTTGAGGCTTATGTCCACCTTTAAAAATATTAGAAGACTCAGAATGTGTAGAAGAAGGAGAAGAAGGGGAAGAAGGAGAAGAGGGAGATGAGGGAGGAGATGGAGGCTCATGATCAGGATCACGATCAACACCTTTCTTTTTCCCTTTGTCATCATGAGCTGCACGCCTTCGCATCTTCTCTTCTCTTTCTTGTAACAAAACTTCTACCATTGTTTGCAAACTCTGGAGAGTCTTCTAGACATTTTGATCTTCTGAACCTTGTCCACCACCTTTATCTTCCATCTGAAATAGTGGATTAGCTCTTCGCTTTCCAATCTTAGGATTATATTTTTCAAGATCACATTTTCCTTGATTCAACTTGGATCTTGTTAACATTCAAATCTGCAATACTAGTCCAACAAAGCTCTGATATCAAATTTGATCTGATTTCTAGGATCTAGGACTATTACAGATAATGTTAACCAATTACATAAAGTTAATTTTAAAGCTTTAATAAAGCAAAATTAATGTAATTGCAAATAAGAAAATACAGAATGAGATGATAGAAAGAGAGATAGAGACACAACACATTTGATTTCAGAGTTCATCCGGGAAGGACTACGTCTCCGGGTCTAGCTCCAATAGGGGGATCGATCCGATTAACTCCAATAAATCAATACAAGTGATTTGTGACAATTCCCTTCAAGCACATGCAACAAGATTCCTCTATGTGCAGGAAAAATCACTAAGTCTCCACATAGACAAACTCTCTCTCAACATTTGCTTGAAATAGGGCAAAACTAAAAACTCTAATAATAGGCCTTCACAACAGTCCTCCTTCGAAATTAGGCCTTAGCCATTTTAGAATTTGTCATTATCCCCTTTTTAAGGGTTAGTTTCTAACAAATCTCCTTAATTAAGAAAGGAGGAATTAGCTCTGTGTCTTCTTTAAATAAAAACCATGCCATTTGTAACTTAAGTCACTTGCATGGTGCAATGGAAAAAATTATTTTAAAAATGCGTTGGGCACATGGAGGTTGGTGGTTCCAACCACCGTGACACTCTTTAACCCAAATCGACAGCATTTAAAGCAATAAAACTAACATTTTTGACATATATTTCAAATCGCTGTTGGTGGTGTAACAACCACCAATCGGATTTTAGGGACCAGTGGTCATGGGTTCCAATCCCAGCACCGTCAACAATATCAATATATTTTTATTATTTTATTTTTTATTTTTATTATTTTTATTTTTCCACCTCATCATCCCAAACTTCAATCGGGCATATCTTTCGCATACGAGCTCCATTTTTGACGAAACGAACGTCGCTGGAAAGCTCTCAACGAGATCTTCAATTTGAAATCCATTGTTGACCACTTTTGAGATGATTATTTTTTCACCTTTTGATGACCTCTGTACCTAGTTTGACCAAACCTTGATTGGCTATAACTTTTGCGTATGAACTCCTTTTTCATCCGTTCAAATTGCATTGGATCCAGGATTTTGAGAACTTTGAACTGGTATTGATTATTGGAGTTTCAAAGATACTTCAATTTTTGATGAAAATATCCCCCAGATCACCAGTCATTTGTAAAGGATTGAGGTAAATATTGAAATTTTATGAGTTGTACATTTATGAGCCTAGGGTAGGTAATCTATGTCTACTTTTGGAAGTGGCTTGCAATGGATGTTGGAGCCCAGAGTGGCTGCTTGGGTAACCCATTGTAAGTTTTTTTAATAAGTGATAACATTTCATTAAATGGGTTTTAAAATGAATTAAAAAGAGTTTTTATTTTGTTCGCCCATGCCTTGAGTGTTAGTGTAGGCTAGGATGGGAGTAGAGACAATGCTTGGTTGCAACCTTGCTTCATTAGTATGCCTTGTTTGTATGGAAGGATAATGGTGCCACATAGCGATACAGGGGACCAGAGTCCAGAGTGCCTACCAAGGTAATCTTAGATTTGGCTCATATGATGAAACTTGCCCACTTACATAGTAGATTTCCAACATGTCTTTGTTTCCTCTAAGATTAGACGATACTTGTGTCTTAATATCTTTGAGATAGTTTTCTTTCAGGTGTTTCCTTGTAAAAGTGGGGAGATAATTCTTGAGTCCAAACCCTGACCTAAGCCAGTTATCCTAGAAAGTAGGACAAGTATCTGAGTTGTTTACTCATTTGAATTTTTCAAGTGATCTGAATTCACAATTTTGACCCTAGAGTTTGATTATGTTCTTCATCTTCCGTTAAGTTATCGTATTTAGTCTTGTGGGTCTATTGTGATTTCTATTATAATTAAATCAAATGCAAAGATAATTTAATGATTTAATTTAATTGAAATTTTCTAAATATAATTTCATATTTAATTAATTAAGAAATTATTTTAATTAAATAATTAATTTTTTAATTTTTAATTAAAGCTATAATTTTGGTGTAATTATATTTATTAAATTTAATAATATAATTTGGGAGTTTCATTTTTATAATAAACTCTAAATATTATTATTAGTTAGATTAATAAATATATTATTAAAAACATCCCATGAATTAATAAAAGAGAAAAAGGAATTGATTAATAAAGATTATTTCAATTAATTGCAAAAAGGTTACACATGAAAATTAAAATATAATAAAGTACTAAAGGGAAAAGGGGTTTCACGTGATTGCAAAATTGAAGCCCTAAGTTTGGAAAAATCTCTTTCTTAGGAAGTTAGAGCCTATATCTCCATACACAGGTTTGGAGGAGATTTTTTTTGGAAATTGTTTCAAAAGAGGAGAATTCTTGCAACTTCCCAGCATTCGTCCACTTAGCATCAAATTGGGATAGGAACTTTGTCTGAATTATCACAGTAGAATTAATAAATAATTATAACATTTATTAAAGTACCTACATGGTTGCCTAAAGACAATGCACGCTACTAAAGTAGTGTATGATTGTCCTATGGATAGTTCGTTGATGCCTTGGGTAGCACCTCCATTAAATGGGGTTGGTTAAAAAGAGGAAGATAAAATTTAGTTTTAAAAAAAAACAAGTTGAACTTGCTGAATTCTTCCAGTGAGGCCATGGAGACTAAATAGTCTATGCACTTCCTTCAACTTTGTAACCTTATCCTTAATACTTCATTTGCTTTATTTATTTCCATGACTTTAGTTTCTTCCTTATGTATGCATGAATAAGGAAAATTAAGTTGTGCTTGAAAATTTTATCCTTAGAAAAAATATTCTTACATTTTTTTTTTAAAAGGAGAATTATCTCCTCTAATTAAAATAAACTTATCTCATTATTACTTAAGATTTTCATTGCTTAAAAGATATTTTTAGGTAACTTTTGGTGTTCAAATTTTTTTATTTCAAAGTATTTTTTGGAGGATTTAAAAGTATATATATGATTGTAATTTCCTTATAGATATTTATAAATAAGATTAGCTAAGGTTTATAAATTGTTAGGAAAGTCTAAAATTTATTTATTATTTTAGTTGTAATAGTTAAATATAAACATATTTAATAACTTTATATAATTTATTTTATTGAGAATTTAATTTATAATTTAAATTGAGTTAAGATTTTCTTAATATAATAAATTTACACTATTGAAAATAATTAAAAAAATTACTATGTAACTAAACTTTATTTTTGAAAACACACAATTTATGAATTATTTTTATAGTGTTTTGTGATGTCTATTTTATGATGTCTTGGGAATACTTTACTAGCATATCAGTCATTAGAGTGGCTTAGAATATCCATAATGTGTCTAAGTTACTAACTTTGTAGTCATTAGTCCATATAGTGGTCAAAGGCTTCCATAATTGACAAAGACTATACATTAATAAAGGTTGTTGAATATAGTTTTGCACCTCCAAATGTAGTTATGTACATAAATTTGGCTCTTCTTGCATTTACATTAGATAAACATTAGATTCTTTTCACTAAAAAGTAGTTTTCACTTGAAAAAAATAGTTATTTAGGATTAAAAATTAATTTGTTTTATTTAAATTTTTTCATATAGATAATTGTTCCAATCCTTGTAATGCTACAATCTCTTTGAGAATAATATATAAATTATGGTGGATTACCAATCTCCCAATCACATGGTCATGAGTTTATAGCCTTTATCTATATTTAATAATAATAGTATTAGTAGTTGTCATCGTCGTAGTAGTAGTATTGAAATCTTGTGTCTGAGGTATCATCATAGTCACATTTTAATTAATAATATATAAATAATTTCAAAACGTATTAAAATTTTATTCATACCTCGGTGTACCAGTCTTCCCAAACAAGCTAGTCTATACAATTTTGTCATTGAATATTGTTAAATCATTTAAGTTATACTAAATTTATCAATTAGAAAAAAAAAATGAAAAATTAGTCATCAACTGGATACATTGATAAGGCACTCTTTAAGATTGTCTAAACTAAAATGGTATAAAGCACTACAAGAAGACTAAGGGTGGCCTTGTAGATCAAGAAGCTTGAAGAGTAACCATTGTTCTCAATGACACTTGACTTCCAAGTCACATGCATACACAATGTTTTCCTCTCACTTAACTTTCATGACACATTTTTTGTAGTGTATGATTGCCCTAAAATCCAAACAATCAGTTCAATGTTTCTCAACGAGTGAAGCTTATGAGCAAAATGTTGTGAGTATAGGATACTCAAATTAATTGTTTCATAGTCTGTATGTTCGTAAGGATTATAGCTAGATTTTTTTTAAATATTTGGGACAAATGCATATTTTAAGTATTGAAAAGTGATATATATATATATATATATATATATATATATATATATATATATATATATATATATATATATATATATATATATATATATATATATAGATGTCTGTAACAACTTGAAACTAAATGTCTAAGAACAAATATGTTAAATTGTGCTAAACTTAATTGATGTATCAATTCAAAAGGAAGAACATTATAAAATAAATAAAAACTATGAACATTAGATAAAATTAAATGCATTTATCTATAGTTGTTTGTGAATTTTCAAAAGTTACTATAGAAAAAATATATTTTCTAATTTATTTGACGCAGCTGGATCCTTGGGTCATTAAAGATATTGCATAGAAAATATACTATTTGTATTTTATTTTTATTTGGTTTCATATTTGTATAGTTTTAGTGCTTCTTTCAACAATCCTTCTATTTTTAAGGTTAACTAATGCCTAGCTAGGGATGTGTCTAGACTTGGTTGTCGATTATTTTCTAAGATCACACTTTATTTGATTATGTTGGATTCTTCTTGAGTTACTAATGTTATTTCTAGTTTCTCAACCAGTTCATGTTTTCCAATCTTGTGTTGCATTGTTCTTATCGGTGAAATATGGCGGCACATACATTTATGTTCTTTGACCTTTTATGAATTAATATGAGACCACAATGAGGTTCATAGCATGTGTGATAAGATCTCTAAATTTTAGTTCATTGTCTATATTATAATAAGTTTTTCCAACTCTTGGAGAATGTAATCTATTCTTGGTTGACTTGCATGTTGTGAACCTTTGGAAGGATTACAATTGATCTCTCCAAGGAGTGTATGGCTGATAGAATGAAGTAATCTTTTCGATAGAAGGTTAGTATTATGATTTTTTTCTTATAGTCCATTTTTTTTTCATAGAATGTATATTTGTAGGTTGCAATCTAATTTAACACAAATCCTTATTATGTGATTATTCAAAGGTTGGTATAACATCTTGTTTATCTTATGTGTTTAACTTTATTGTTTTCACTATACTAACTCATCCCTCATGGTTTGGACCATCTCCCTTGGTGACACTCCTACCATAACTCTTTTAGGTGATCTAAGATAAAGTTTATGATCTTGTGTTCAATTGTCTAAACTCATGAGCTTATAAATCCCTAGATGTGTTGGTTGTGTAGTAGAAGAGCGTAGATCTAGATTGAAATTATAAAGGACTTTATAACGGCATCATAAAGGGATTTCAAGATATTTTTAGACCTTGTTTAGAGAGAATTTAAATGGTAGAAAGATCACTTAGATGGAGGAAGATTGGAAGTATGTTTCATAGATCATTAAGTTAGAGGAAATTGGTATCTACTAGTTAGACCATTAAAGTTGAGGAAATTTCATAAAGGATTTGAAGGTATCACACTCAGAATAACAAACCTTGGGAGGTTAGAGCAACTAATGGATGATTTTAGGAATGAGATGATGTTTGAGATCCAAAATTGTTTGAATATATTTTCAAGAAATCTTGAGATTGGGGATGACTATTAAAAGTATGACAATGATCTTGAGACTTGAAATGTTGCGAACCTTTCAAAAGAGGAAATATGGTTATGAGGTATGGTAGAGATGGGTAAGAGTCATTAGAGGAAAATTTCTATTTTTTCTTGTTTGTTGAATCTAGAGAATTTGATAGATTGGATATGAGAACTAAAATATTAATTTGTTCTTTGATGATGTTATAGATCTATATATGGGTTGGTTAGCATACAATGAGTTAAAAAGGGTCATACTATATCTTGCAAAAACAAATAAAAAAGGATAGAGAAGATAATGGTAAAGTTAAAATCACTAGATGAAAGGTGGTGGTTTCTATATTAAAGGATAAAGTATAATTTTTTAAGAAGTTGTACATCTTAAATTAAAAGGATTTGAGTGTGGATGGATACATCAAGGATTTATACCAGATGATAGTCAAATCTAGAGACTAAGAATTTTTTGGGTAGAAGGTAGCTAGATACATTAATGTTTTGGTATTCCATTTTAATAAAAATATTTCAATATTTAATGTGAGGCCTCTCCCCGACCCATCGTAGAATAGTCATACATTACAATTGTTTTGATATTCATGACTCGAGATGTCGAGACATTATCTGATGCTTAGAACATACTATATTATTTGATGTTGTGTGATGTTACTTTTAGATATATTTGATGTTTGTCATTTAATGTTTCATGTATATGTATGTTGATGAAATCAGTAAATGTAGGATTAAGACTTTGATTTAAGAGATTTTAAATGGTTAATAATTAAGTAGGATGAAGAAACCCTTATTTATGTATGTTTCAATTTATGTGGATTTCTAATACGTATACATATATGTACATGTGATTTTATGGGACTACTGATGTGTGCAATGAGTGTGCAGATATTTTAGCCAAGAAACCCTACGGAGGAATAGAACTGATCTCTATGTGCTAATTTTGGAAACCTTGTTGTTCGTAATTCAAGTATTGTATTGTGAGATGTATGTATGTATCTTTCTGTGTTGAGTGAATTTTAGTGTTCATAACTATGTTCTTTTAGTGTCACTTGACACTCATAAATTGTTTATGTTCTTCTATGTACTAATTAGGGTTAGTTGTATAAGCTTTAGACCTAAGTCAAACTAAGTTAGTGTCAGTTTGCTAATTTGGTTCTTAATCGAGTTTAGTCATCCCTAATTCGGATTAGTGCTTAATCTGCATTGATAGAGTTGTTAGATGGTCCTATTTTATTCCTAGCTTTTGTTTGGCTCTAAACCTTTTCCTAAGGCTTCAAAACATGAAATAATTATACCCAAAGGGTATGGGTATGGGTTGGGGGTCTTTTCCAACCCCTAAGCCCCTTTTATTGACTTTTGAGGCCACTCAAAAAGTCTCTTTTTTCCTTTGTGCGAAAATTGACTATGGCTACCATGAGTTACATCACCTCACCTCCACTTAGTGTTTAACCATAGTGTGGTTTGAGTTAGGAGTTTCTAGAATTGTAAGTGGGTGGGAGAAGTTATTGATCCCTTTGGTGGTTGAGTTTGAGGCTTATTTAGAGGCCCTTCTTGGTCTAGTAGGGGTTGTTACCCAATCTCTACATTAGAGAGGAGTCTTGGAAGATTGGAGCAAGGAAGGGAAAAGCTCTACTCAAACTTGTTCATTGCCATTACCTCTTTGTGAAGGTAGGAGTTCTCATCTCCCTTGTGCAGATTTTCATGTTTATTTCATGCTTATGCTACCTTGTTGTTATGTGAATGTTTGTATTATTGTGGGTATGTTGGGAAGTTTTGAAAACCATGTTATTTTGGATGATTTCCTTTCATGTTTATGTTTGCGATTTTGAGATTTTCTTGCATGGGTGTTTTGGTATTACTCACCCTTGGATAAGGTAGAAGTGACCAATTTTGAGAAAGGTCTGTTTAGTTGGACTCCAACCAGTGTAGAGTCTCTTCTCAGCATGAGAAGAGGGAGAGAGGGTAGGGTGTTATGGGCCCCTACCGGTTAGCACAAACCTCCTATGAGTATGGTATGTTAAAATGGAAGAACAAAAGTTCTTGGTTAATAGCCCCGATTGGGCATCTGATTTGGTGTTGTGCTTGACTTCTCCTGTTGGAAGAATCCACCTTTCCCTAGTGTTGATTCATTGTGAATCATATTGTGAAAACCTTGTATGAATATCCATGTTTGAGTTGTTCTTGGTCATGCTTTTGGTCACCTAATCAGATTATGTTCCCTCCATGGTTCTAGAAATGTGTTGCAGAAATTGTTATGAATCCCTTGATGAGGGTCATGAAGAAAATTCAAATTAATTGTTGTAAATTTTGGATTGATATCCCATGTAATTTGTATTTCCAACTTTTTTGTAATGGCAATGAAGCCAGGTTTTCTTCTTGGTTCTTTCCTGGTTGAGCCTTTGAATCAGGTTTGCAAATAAAAATGGAGATTTAGTGTGTTTGTTCATCATGAGATTTAATCGTGAAATCTTCAATTAGATGGGTGGATTTGATAGGTGGGGAAGGAAACCCACTTGTCAAGTGGGCTAGGTTAGTTAGCTTAGATGCTAGGTGTTAGTATAGGATAGAGTTAGATAGGGTAGTTAGTATAGGTGTTAGTGTTAGTAGCTAGTTTAAACTTAGTTAGTTGTAATTAGATTTGTTTATTAATTTTTAGTTCTAGTTAAATTTGTTTAAGTGGTTAGCATTATTTTATTTGAAGGATGTATAAGAATTATTTAAGTATTATTTAGTTTTATTTTGGTAATTGTTATTATTAATGGAAATATCTTAATTAAGTTAGATTGCCAATTTAAATGTAATTATATCTTTATGACTAATTTATAATTTTGATAGACGTTGATCTTTAATAGTTAATTACTTTAATTTTAGGAAATTCTTTTTAATCTCTAATGAAGTATAGTTTTACGCAATATTGTAATTAGTATGTTTTATTTCTTTATTTAGTAATGTTAGTATGGTTTGATTTTAATAGATTACAAAGTTAATTGATATTTCTATTTAGAAATAAAGTTTAAGTTTGTTATGATATTTAAGAATAGATTTAAATAATATTGAAATCTTAATTTGAGTTTAATGGTGGATGAAATGTTATTTTAATTAAATGATATCTTTTAGTGCAAAAGTTTGAAAATAACTAGACCTCAAATTATAATTGTTATCCAATCAATTTAAGGGTATTAATCCTTATTTCTATTTTAATCATTATTTTTATCCTTTAATGTGAATGAAACATCAATGTGTTAAAACTTTCATAAATTGAATTTGGATTTGTTTAAATTAAGTAATTGACTAAACTATGAAAGTTTTAATTTTGATGATCTAATCTTACCCATTGACTCTAGACTCAACCTTATCGAACTTAGAGCATTTTAATTATTAACTTAAAAAATAAAAAAAATAAATTTTTTTTTTTTTTTTTGTTCTTGCCTCGTAGTTTGGGCATGACATTTAATATCTTGGGAGGACCTCTTGCAGATTTTTTACAATAGTTGGCTTAGTAAGTTGTATTATGATAAAAAGGTAGCTGAATTTTCAAAGTTAATCTTGGGTGTGATGTCAATTGCTTAGTACAAAAGCTTTTATTATTTGGTCAAAAATGTGTCATAGTACTAACGTGATAAGTTATTCATGAATCAAAATGCTGTTAGGGGATTATGCACTGAGATCTTTACCTAGGTGGAGATATATGAGCTAGAAATAATGAACTATGCTTTTTGAAAGGCTCTAAAGTAGCGAATGAGGTTAAGAGATATGGCTTTAGTGAAACCAAATATTAATCTAGGGTTGAAGACAAAGTATCAAGATGATTAGGATAAAGGTGATGTAAATAAATAGATACAAGATATGAGAGTAAAGCGGCAAAGAAATGTGAATAATAATAATAATAGAAACAATAGGAATAATAATAATAGGAATGAAAATACTCTAAATGACAAGAATAGAAATGGTAATTTTTAGAATGAGTATAGAAAGGATAGTGATGATGAAAATAGACTACTATGTGATGGATTCTATCTATATGGTGGTGATTACTCTTCTACAAGATGTCATTAGCATTTTGAGAGAAAAGATCCTTAGGCACAACACCACATTCATGCTACTATTGAACACTGATATGGAAATTTTTAGGTTAGTGTTACCTTTCGCTCACCCGCCAAAGGTTTAAATTTTAAATGCTCGCCTCGTCCAACGGCTAGCCGCAGAAATATTATTTTTTATGCCAAGATTGGACCTTATGATGTATTTCGCAGCCCGCAGGATCTTTTCTGTCAGGTTTCAACAAGATCGGCGGTTGGCGCGATCTCGCCATCAAGAACTGCCCGAGAGTTAGCATCAGCGGCATCGCGCCCAATTGACACGTGTCTGGTGGGTCTGGCGAGCGGGATACAATGGAGGGTGGGTCAAGAAATTTTTTTGGCACTACAGGCACTATGTCACTATTGCACGCCGGCCAAAAAATTCCCATGGTGACATAGCGCCCGGCAAAGATGCTCACGTCGGCGAGCGACACGTTTCCAAGGACCGGAAATTTCAAAACATGGCAAGGCGCCATGGCGCCAACGGAAAACCAATGCATTTTTTGATGGCGACATAGCACCCAATCAAAAAATCCACCGTGGCGAGGAAGGGTCAGGCAAATGGGTCCCGTCGGTACTCTGTAATGCAATTTGCCAGCCCGGCATCAAGATGGCAAATCAGATGTAGCCACGTATTCATCGGTGGGGTCAAGGCGATACGGACCCTCTGAGTTGGTGCTTTGTCAGACCAGGGAGGTGTCTCATTGGACCAATAAGGAGCGACCATGTTCCCCAAGTCAGAGTCCAGTCAGCGTCACCAGTACATGGAAGGGTAAGATCTCCACCGTCGGATCAAGGCCAATCGATGGCAGGCACCAACGTGCTATAAAAGAGCTGTGCGAGTCTTATGTTAACGACACTGCGCCTAAAGGACACGCGTACTCATGGGTCCAGGGATGTCAGCAAGGACTAGTCAACCCGTTGATACGTGGCCAGTTCTTATTCATCAATACGCTGAAAGGAATGATCTTCCTTTCGCACCATCAGATCGATTCAGATCAACGGATGGCACCACTTCACTATGGCAGAGATGCACGGGTTTTAACATGCCGACATAGCGACCATCCACCACGTGTCGGCGAGAATTAGGTCTTACCAATCAGTGTCAGGAGAATGAATCAAATGACGACACGCGTTCAGCAGGCCCAGTAGTTTCGGGAGGATTGGCGAGGTTTCGTGATCGTCAGATTAGAACGGATCGACGGCAGGTACCATCTCGCCATGGCGAAGTTGCAAGATTTTTATCATAACGAAATGGCACCATTTTGCCATGTGTTAGTAGGGAAAAGTCTTGCCAGGATGCATCACTGAGGTGGTGCCAAGTGGAATGGGCACGGTCACAGATTGAAAAGTTGGCGGCAGGTCAAAAGTCTCACGACAGGCAGACTGCGTCGTCGAAAAGGTGTACCGACGGCGGTTAGCATTGCGGCCAATGAAGGACTGCCACATATGCTAGATTAGAACATAGAAATGAGGTGGTACTAGATCTTCAACGAAACTAGCACATTGCAGGGGCGAGTTCTACACCGTCAGATCTGTGAAGATCAGCGGTGGGCGCTATCTCGCCATGGAGAAACCACATGAATTTTGTTATAGCGAGTTAGCACCCATGCACCGCATGTCCTCGTGGGCTAGGATTTGGATGCACATTTAACATCACAGTTACGATTGACAGTTAAGTTGCCAAGTCAATGATACAGTCTGGTTGGGGCATCGCAGTCATAGTTTGGTACCACCATGGATAGAGATAACTGTTGGGCGCTATCTCGCTATTAGGAACTTTAGGGCATGGCACCCATAGTGACATAGCGCCCAGTCAAACATAAAGGTGTGGTCAGCGCGTGAAGAGGACTGCCAAGGTGGCAAAGGGGAGGAAAGTGTTTGCCCTAGGTGGCCCAGTCAGCATGTGGACCTGGTTGCCCCTTTTGACCCTGTTGTTTTGTGAACCAGAAAGGATAGAAATCATTATTTATTTTTGCCGTGGATCTAATTTCATAATCAATTGCCACCAACTCAGAGTGAATATCAGGTGCAAAGGGACACTCCATCTATCCAGTCGATCCATCTACTATGTCAGGGAATGTTGTGGCGTCGTTTCTATCTTCTCCAAGCTCTTTCTCAGAAAGATATGAGATTTCTTGGTATGCAAGCCAGGAATCAATCATATCTCCGATTGGATTCTCAAGATGGGAAGTTAATGCCAGTAGGTAAGAAGTGAGTGAGACATAGAAATCTTTAATTATGCCTGATCTATAAAGGCAATTTGGTGACTTGTTCTTGTTGACTCTTCCTGATTTTCTCTGCTACTGCTTGCAGACTTGCAGTGTAGAATCCCTGTGTCTCTGAGCTACATAGCATCCTGTGTCATTCTCTTCAGTGGTAAATGTGTATGTGCTTCATTTTGCCTCTCATTGATGCATTATTGAGATTAGTGGTCCACATACTATATCTATCTTTGGCCTATTGGATAATATACAAGTGAAATCTCCTTTTCCTAGTGTCATTCAGTTGGTTTTCTGATCTGTATGTGATTATTGATTGATATAAGTCTGGACGTGTATGACTTTTGTATGTTACCCTAGTTTTGTAGTGCATATATGGGCAGGAATGAGTCTGAACACTCTATTTTGGTGCATCACCACCTTAGATTAGACTAGGTAGATTTTCTTTAACGCTCTCTTTCTCCCTTACCCTTCTGAGAATAGATAGGTGCACCTTGACAGTAAGATGAAGCCGGCCTTCTCCGGAGACTCAACCTCGTAGTTCAAGTCCTACAACTTGGAGGTTGTTTCCATGTTTCACTAGGTTGTCCTCGCGCATAGGCCTTTGAAAAGGGTGCAAACCTAAGTGACAACAGTTTTTGGCATGCCCGGTGGGATGATTATCAGAAGATTTCAGGTCTACTAGTATCAAGAAGAAATAATTCTAGAGATAAATGCTGAAGAAGTAGTGCTGGCTTCAATTTTCAAGCCTTTAAGAGGCTGGTTCTTCAAGTACTCGGTGACTCCGAACATCAAAAAGTCTGGTTCCTGACCAAGTTTGCAGTAATTCATGCCCAGGACTGAAACAAGGGCATCTTCTAGAGGTAAATTTCAATATCAAGAGCTTTCTATTTCAAATCCTAGGAGAAGAAGGACTAGAACTTCATTATCACCAGTTAGGGGTAGAATAACAGTTGATATACTTGTAAGAGCTGTCTCTACTCCCCCCACTGTTCGAACTTAGCCTAGATTGCCATCAACACTCATCAATAGAACACTTTTTTATATGGCATAGCCAAGAGTTCATCCTTTTGCCACCTTTAATGGTGGAAGTCCTCTGTTGTTAGCCCAAAGACATGATATACCAGTAGCTGCACTAAAAAGCATACCTGATTTTACTAGTGAAACTTCTATTTCCCCCCTAGAGCATATCCAAGAGGTAGCGAATGTCTGCAATATTCATGGTATTACAGAAGATGATGTTTCTGTCAGACTTCTAGCCTCATCTTTAAAAGGAAAAGCATTACAGTGTTATAGAGGCTTAGCTCATGGATCCATAACTGATTGGGATGGACTAGGAGCAGGATTATGCAAACATTTTGAGGATAAGAGTGACCATTTGTCACTACTAGAGCAGCTGACTACAATAAAAAGATCCCCCCATGAATGTATGACTGATTTTAATTACAGATTCCAAAAGACATGGGATAGAATACCTACTATAGTAAAACCTACCCCTGGTAATGCTTTCTTGCATTACCTTAGAGCTTTCAACAGTGACATTGCCACCACGATCCAAACTATGGGAGGAGATACATTACCAAATGCTTATGAGACGGCTATAAAAGCTGAGAATATCCTAATACAAGGTGGGAAGTTGGCTCCAAGGCCTCCTATGCCTTTCTTTCCTGACGTTCCCAACCACCAACCAGAAATAGCCCCTCTTCCTACAATTTCTACGTCACAAGCCCTTACTCCAGTTCCCCAAGCTTCCACATCCTCAAACGGAATAGATGAACTCAAGGAAATGCTCCAAGGTCTAGTGCTGAACACAGATAAAAGGGAGAAGACCTTGGATAAAAAATTACAAGAGCAGGGGAGGGAGTTGAAGGACCAAGGGAAGAGATTAGAGGATAGTTTTTCTCTAATACAAAAGATGAGTAACAAGGTGGTGGCCTTAGAAAGGCAGCAAGCCCAAAGTGGCAAGCCTCCCCAATTGCAATATCAGGCTCCAAGTGGTGGTAGGCCTCCTAATCAGTGGAATAGCTCTTTTGATCAGAATAGGCAGAATAGTCATGCTTCTGCTTCAAGCTCAAATCGGAACAGAGCTATAGTCCCTCAAAATAACTTGGCCCAAGACCAAGATTTTTGTCCTTCATGTAACTATTCTTATACCTACTGCCTATGTCAGAAAGTAGAATCTTATTTGGCCCTAACTATCCAGGAGTCCACAGTAAAGCAGTCACACAAGGAAGATCATCCCAAGGAGGCCTCATATGTTCAGAGGCAGGGTGATTTCTCTTTTATGAATCACCAGATGGAGGAGCATTGCAATATAAACCAGGATTTCATTGCTCATAACACAAGGAGCAAGAAGAGAGCTATGGAACATGCTGCTCCTCCTTCTCCTAAGCAGGCCTCAACTTCAAGTGTTATACCTAACACACAGACAACAAATGAGCAAACAAACACTTCACAATAGCAAAGGCAAGGTCCAAGAGAGGAGAATGCAAGTGATCCCTATGTTGCTCCATCTCAACCTCTCATGAGTGCAGCTCCCAAAGTTTCTACCAAAATTCCTAACGCACCATTGAGTGTGGTAGATCAAATGAAGAAGACCAATGTAAACATTTCCATGTGGGATGCTGTTGCTACCATACCAATGTAGAGGAAGATGCTGCAGCAAGAATTGGAAAGGATTGAACCCAAGGATCAGTCATCTACCATGGAGAGTGCTACTAGTTTAGTACAACCAGCAAGAGATGTGGAGACAAATAAAAAGGTTAAAACTCCTCCATTTTATGTTTCTCTGATTATAGGGGGCAAATTAGTCCATAATTGCATGATATATTTGGGGGCTAGTAGCTCAGTAATGCCTAGGTGTTTTGTTGATGCTTTAGGGATGAAATATGAGGCCATTTTTAGGGATGTGTTACAACTAGATGGGAGTACTGTCAAAACCATAGGCATCCTTAGAAGTGTGGAAATGGCCCTACATGCATGCCCTGGTTGTATTGTGATTCAAGACATATCTGTTGCTGAGGTTAAGCCCTATTTTGCCATTTGTCTTTCAAGAGACTTCACTACTCAAATTGGTGGATTCATATCTACTGATTGGTCTTATATGTCATTTAAGACAAGATATGGGGCCAATGCTTCAATAAGAGTAGAACCTCAAGCCCTTCATCACACTGAACCCTACACTCCCAACTTCATCAATATGAATTGCCCTATCCTAGAGATGGACGAAAATAACATAGTGAACGAGCCTGTCACTTCCATAGCGGAGATTCCTGATTTCTTCTTAGATGAGTGGGCAAATACATGTCAGTTTGAGCCTATGTCGAAAACTCTTGAGACAGGCCTCAGTACATATTGCATAATAGAGAAAGAGGTTCAAGTTCCTGACCTTGTTAGGACTAATGACGACATAAATGGAATATGGAGTATGTACTTTGATGGATTAAGGAATAGAAATGGATCAGGGGCTGGTGTTATGTTGATCTCTCCTGCACAAATAAGATACTACTTCTCTTTTAGGTTCCAATTCAGTTGTACCAATAATGTGGCCGAGTATGAATCCTTGATCCAAGGTCTCCTACTTGCCCAAAAGAGGGGAATTCAAGCCTTGAAAGTATATGGGGACAGTGAGTTGGTAGTGAACCAAGTGAGAAATCAGAATATCACCAAAAATGGCCTGCTCAAGTCTTATAAACACAAAGTCTAGGATTTGATTGAGCGTTTCCAAGCATTTAATATTCAAAGCATTCCTAGGAAAGAAAATAAATATGCTGATAGACTTGCAGGAGTGGGTGCATCTTATGATGTGCCAAAGAATCTTGAGGAAGAAAAGAAACAACAAATAAGGGTAGTGGTAAGGCCTGTTGTTCTTGATAATAATACTCATTGCCAAGTGTTTGAGTCTGATGAGCAAATTGTGAGCTTCTTGCAGAATGAAGCAGAACTTTCATAGAGAAATCAGTCAAGACTACAAGATCAATATGGTGATCAGATCATTCATCTCAGTTCCAAAAAGCTGCCCAAGGGTCTCATTACCTTGGAGAGTGTCTTTAATCCTGATGATCAATCAAGGGATAAAGGAATGAATCTAGCTGCAGAAAAGGATGACCATGCCCCAGTTACTATTGCTGATGGGAAATCTCTTAACATGGGGAAGGTATGTTCTGAAGCTGAGCAAGAAAATTTCATTCATCTATGTCAAGAATTTAGTGATGTATTTGCTTGGACGTATGATGACTTAAAAGGTTTTGACCCTAGTTTGTGTCAGCATACCATAGATTTGGTTGATAGGGTCAAACCAGTAAGACAAAAGCAGAGGCCAGTGAATCCCAAGATTGAACCTTTGATGAGGAAAGAGCTATCCAAGTTGATTGAAGCTAACATAATTTTTCCTATTAAACACTCATCATGGGTGGCTAACCTTGTCCCTATGAGGAAGAAGAATAGAGAAATCAGATTGTGTGTGGACTTTAGGGATCTCAATCAGGCTTCCCTTAAGGATCACCATCCTCTTCCTTCTATGAAGCAAATTCTGTCCAAGGTCAGTGGGTCAAGGAGATTCTCTTTTCTTGACGGGTTTTCTGGTTATAACCAAGTGTTGGTTAAAGAGTCTGATAGATACAAGACAACATTTACTACTAAATGGGGCACCTATGCTCATTGCAAAATGAAATTTGGATTAACAAATGCAAGTGCCACATTCCAAAAGGCAATGGAGGTAGCTTTCAAAAGATTAATTGACAAGTTTGTCTTAGTATACCTTGATGATATAACTGTGTATTCCAAGAATGTGGAAGATCATTTTGATCATTTAAGATAGGTATTTCTAAGATGTAGAGAGTTTGGGGTTTCTCTTAACCCAGCCAAATGTGTCTTTGCTACAAACCAAGGAAAACTATTGGGACACATTGTATCTAAGGATGGATTGACCATTGATCCAGAAAGAACAAAAGCAATACTTTCGCTTACTCTCCCTAAACACAAGAAAGGGCTACAAAGTTTCCTTGGTAGGATAAATTTTGTAAGAAGGTTTATTCCTAATCTTGCTACCATGGTGAAACCACTTACAGCCATGCTCAAGAAAGATATGGTCTTCTCATGGACCAAGGAGGGGAAGGAGAGTTTTGAAAAGATCAAGTCAGCCATAGCATTGGCCCCTACCCTCATGAACCCAAATTTTGAGAAAGATTTCATCCTCTACAGTTTAGGTGGTGAGTCAAGTATTTCTACTGTCTTGACTCAAAAAAATGACAAGAATGAGGAGCAGCCCATAGCCTTCTTTAGTGAAGGGCTCAAGGAATATGAAGATAAGTATAGCTTTGTTGAGAAGCAAGCCCTTGCAGTCAGTAGAGCCTTGAAGAAATTCAGACACCTCTTATCCCATAATAGGATCCATTTGTTGGTACCCCATGCAAGTGTAAAAGACTTCCTGTTAAACAAAGATATCAGTGAGAAGAGAGCTGGATGGATCACTAGGGTAATGGAATATGATGTTGACATTCAGATTACCAAATTGGTAAGAGGGAGAGGATTATGCAAAGAAATGTTATCAAGTCAGGATTTAGATGAAGAAGCTACTATGGTAATTACAGAGCAGCAGGGGGAAAGAAATGTTAGTGCCCTAAGGAGCTGGACAGATGACATGAGGAACTTTTTATCAAGGAATGGAAGAAGACAATATAGACTACAATCCATTCCCTATGTTGTGATTGATGATATCCTATTTAGGAGGGATTTTAATGGGACCCTGTTGAGATGTGTTGAAGAGGATCAGGCTAAAAGGATGATTAAAGAACTCCATGATGGCCCTGATGGTGGCCACTTCTCTGCAAGAACAACTGCCATGAAGATAATGAGGGCTAGTTATTATTGGCCATCCTTGTTTCATGATTGTCATAGGTATGTGAGAAAATGTGAGAAGTGCACTTTCTTCTCAAGCAAACAAAGATTTTCAGCTCTTCCTCTTCATCCCATTCAGGTGGATCAGCCCTTCACCCAGTGGGGGTTGGATTTCATAGGCCCCATTAATCCTCCATCTAGTGCAGGTCATAAATGGATCTTAGCTACTCCTAATTATTTCACTAGGTGGACAGAGGCAGTTGCCTTGAAGGATGCTACAGAGCCATCAGTTGTTGAATTCCTTGATGGAATTGTATCTAGGTTTGGAGCTCCTTCTACTATCATCTCAGATAATGCAAAATCTTTTGTTGGAACCCAAATTTGTTCATGGGCAATGAGTCACAATATCTATCTGAGCACATCATCAAATTACTACCTGCAAGGTAATCATTTGGCTGAATCCTCCAATAAGAATCTGATCAGAATCATAAAGAGAACGATAGAAGACAACCAGCGGGCCTGGCATAAGAAGCTAAGAACTGCTCTATGGGCTGATAGGATAACGCCCAAGAGATCTATTGGGAATTTACCTTTTGTGTTGGTATATGGTAGGGATGCCAGACTTCCAATCTCATTGGAATTCCCATCCTTTGAGTTGGCTCATTAGCTGGAACTAATTGAAGATGATGCCATGTTAGTAAGAATGGTAGAACTAATTGAACTGGAAGAAAAGAGAAGCAAAGCTATGCAAACTCTAGAGATACATCAGCAGTAGATGAAGAGGAGCTTTGACAAGAAGGCAAGGGCCAAAATCTTCAGAGAAGGAGATTTGGTTCTCAAGTGGGATTCAGACAGAGCAAAACTAGGAAGACATTCCAAATTTGATCCACTATGGAGTGGCCCTTATCTGATCTCCGGTTGCAAACAGGCCAATGCGTTCCATCTAAGTAGGCCAAATGGTGAAGTTCTGCCCATTGTAGTCAATGGGATCCATTTGAAGCCTTGTTTCTGAAAGTTTGGGAATCCATGTACATAAGTAGTTTAATTCTTTCTGTTTGTTCCTATTTTCCAATAAGTGCACGTGCACAGAGTTTCTCCCTTGAGTTGCCAGTCCTTGAAATGTTGACAATTCTCAGGTTGCTGAGGAGGTCCCATTTTTTGTTTCCAAGTTGCAGAGCCAGAGTTCAAGGGCTTTTTAATGTTTTGATTTCCTCTTTTAGGGTTAGGGTTTCTTGCAGCTCTTAGTTTCGTACCTTCCAGGACCTCTTTTTTGACTCCATGGCCCAATGGATCATTCTTAGGCACTGGTCATGCATTGAGCAGGCTCATGCCCCCTATGAGTCGCCAGAATTGTTACCTTTCGCTCACCCACCAAAGGTTTAAATTTTAAATTCTCAGCTCGTCCAATGACTAGCCATGGAAATATTATTTTTTATGCCAAGATCAGACCTTATGATGTATTGTACAGCCTGCAGGATCTTCTCCGTCAGGTTTCGGCAAGATCGGCGGTCGGCACCATCTCGCCATCAAGAAATGCCCGAGAGTTAGCATCAATGACATCGCGCCCAATTCACATGTGTCTGGTGGGTCCAGCGAGTGGGCTACAATAGAGGGCGGGTTGAGAAAGTTTTTCGATGTCGCAGGCGCTATGTCGTTATCGCACACCGGCCAAAAAATCCCCATGGCGACATAGTGCCCGGCAGAGATGCTCACGTCGGTGGGCGACAAATTTCCACAAACTGGAAATTTCAAAACACGACAAGGCGCCATGGCGCCAACGGAAAACCAATGCATTTTTTGATGGCAACATAGCACCCAATTAAAAAATCCACCGTGGCGAGGAAGGGTCAGGCAAATGGGTCCCGTCGGTACTCTGCAACGCAATTTTCTAGCCCAGCGTCAAGATGGAAAATCAGATGTAGCCACGTATTCATTGGTGGGGTCAAGGTGATACGAACCTTCCGAGTTGGTGCTTTTTCAGACCAGGGAGGTGTCTCATTGGACCAATAAGGAGCGACCATGTTCCCCAAGTCAGAGTTCAGTCAGCATCACCAGTACATGGAAGGGTAAGATCTCCACCGTCGGATCAAGGCCGATCGATGGTAGGGACCATCGCGCTATAAAAGAGCTGTGCGGGTCTTATGTTAATGACATTGCACTTGAAGGACACGTGTCCTCATGGGTCTAGGGATGTCAGCAAGGACTAGTCAGCTCGTTGATACATGGCCAGTTCTTATTCATCGATACGCTGAAAGGAATGATCTTCCTTGCACATCGTCAGATCGATTCAGATCAACGGATGGCACCACCTCGCTATGGCAGAGATGCACGAGTTTTAACATGGTGACATAGCGACCATCCGCCATGTGTCGACGGGAATCAAGTCTTACCAATCAGCATCAGGAGAATGAATCAAATGACGACACGCATTCAACAGGCCCAGTAGTTTCGGGAGGAATGGCGAGGTTTCGCGACCGTCAGATTAGAATGGATCGGCGACAGGCGCCATCTCGCCATGGAAAAGTTGCAAGATTTTTAGTATAATGACATGGCACCCTTTTGCCACATGTCAGTAGGGCCAAGTCTCGCCAGGATGCATCACTAAGGTGGTGCCAAGTGGAATGGGCCCGGTCGTAGATTGAAAAGTTTGCGGAAGGTCAGAAGTCTCACGACAGGCAGACTGCGTCGTCGAAAAGGTGTACCGACGATGGTTAGCATTACGACCAATGAAGGACTGCCACATATGCCAGATTAGAACATAGAAATGAGGTGGCACTAGATCTTCAATGCAACCAGCACATTGCAAGGGTGGGTTCTACACCGTCAGATCTGCGAAGATCAGCGACGGGCGCTATCTCGCCATGGAGAAATCGTGCGAATTTTGTTATAGCGAGTTAGCGCCCATGCACCGCATGTCCTCCTGGGTCAGGATTTAGATGCACATTTAACATCACAGTTATGATTGACAGTTAAGTTGCCAAGTCAATGATACAGTCTGGTCGGGGCATCGCAGTCACAATGTGGTACCACCATGGATAGAGATAACTGTTGGGCGCTATGTCGCTATTAGGAACTTCAGGGCATGGCGCCCATAGCGACATAGCGCCCAGTCAAACATAAAGGTGTGGTTAGCGCGTGAAGAGGACTGCCAGGGTGGCAAAGGGGAGGAAAGTGTTTGCCCCAGGTGGCCCAGTCAACATGTGCACCTGGTTGCCCCTTTTGACCCTATTGTTTCGTGAACCAGAAAGGATAGAAATCATTATTTATTTTTGTCGTGGATCTGATTTCATAATCAATTGAAACCAACTCAAAGTGAATATCAGGTGCAGAGGGACACTCCATCTATCCAGTCGATCCATCTACTATGTTAGGGAATGTTGTGGCGTCGTTTCTATCTTCTCCAAGCTCTTTCTCAGAAAGATATGAGATTTCTTGGTATGCAAGCCAGGATTCAATCATATCTTCGATTGGATTCTCAAGATGGGAAGTTAATGCCAGTAGGTAAGAAGTGAGTGCGACATAGAAATCTTTAATTATGCCTGATCTATAAAGGCAATTTGGTGTCTTGTTGTTGTCGACTCTTCCTGATTTTCTCTACTACTGCTTGCAGACTTGCAGTGTAGAATCCCTGTGTCTCTGAGCTACATAGCATCTTGTGTCATTCTCTTCAGTGGTCAATGTGTATGTGCTTCATTTTGCCTCTCATTGATGCATTATTGAGATTAGTGGTCCACATACTATATCTATCTTTGGCCTATTGGATAATATACAAGTGAAATCTCCTTTTCCTAGTGTCATTCAGTTGGTTTTCTGATCTGTATGTGATTATTGATTGATATAAGTATGGACGTGTATGAATTTTGTATGTTACCCTAGTTTTGTAGTGCATATATGGGCAAGAATGAGTCCGAACACTCTATTTTGGTGCATCACCACCTTAGATTAGACTAGGTAGATTTTCTTTAACGCTCTCTTTCTCCCTTTCCCTTTTGAGAATAGATAGGTGTGCCCTGACAGTAAGAGGAAACCGGCCTTCTTCGAAGACTCAACCTCGCAGTTCAAGTCCCACAACTTGGAGGTTGTTTCCATGTTTCACTAGGTTGGCCTCACACATAGGCCTTGGACAAGGGTGCAAACCTAAGTGACAACAATTTTTGGCATGCTCGGTGGGATGATTATCAGAAGATTTCAGGTCTACTAGTATCAAGAAGAAATAATTCTAGAGATAAATGCTGAAGAAGTAGTGCTGGCTTCAATTTTTGAGGCTTTAAGAGGCTAGTTCTTCAAGTACTTGGCGACTTTGAACATCAAAAAGTCTGGTTCCTGACCAAGTTTGTAGTAATTCATGCCCCGGACTGAAACAAGGGCATCTTCTAGAGGTAAATTTCAATATCAGGAGCTTTCTATTTCAAATCCTAGGAGAAGAAGGACTAGAACTTCATTATCACCAGTTAGGGGTAGAATAACAGTTGATATACCTGTAAGAGCTATCTCTACTCCCCCCACTATTCAAACTTAGCCTAGATTGCCATCAACACTCATCAATAGAACACTTGTTTATATGGCATAGCCAAGAGTTCATCCTTTTTCCACCTTTAATGGTGGAAGTCCTCTGTTGTTAGCCCAAAGACATGATATACCAGTAGCTGCACTAAAAAGCATACCTGATTTTACTAGTGAAACTTCTATTTCCCCCCTAGAGCATATCCAAGAGGTAGCGAATGTCTGCAATATTCATGGTATTATAGAAGATGATGTTGCCTTCAGACTTCTAGCCTCATCTTTAAAAGGAAAAGCCTTACAGTGGTATAGAGGCTTAGCTCATGGATGCATAACTGATTGGGATGGACTAGGAGCAGGATTATGCAAACATTTTGAGGATAAGAGTGACCATTTGTCACTACTAGAGTAGCTGACTACAATAAGAAGAGCCCCCCATGAATGTATGACTGATTTTAATTACAGATTCCAAAAGACATGGGATAGAATACCTACTATAGTAAAACCTACCTCTGGTAATGCTTTCTTGCATTACCTTAGAGCTTTCAAGAGTGACATTGCCACCACGATCCAAACTATGGGAGGAGATACATTACCAAATGCTTATGAGATAGCTATAAAAGCTGAGAATATCCTAATACAAGGTGGGAAGTTGGCTCCAAGGCTTCCTATGCCTTTCTTTCCTGATGTTCCCAACCACCAACTAGCAATAGCCCCTCTTCCTACAATTTCTACGTCACAAGCCCTTACTCCATTTCCCCAAGCTTCCACATCCTCAAACAGAATAGATGAGCTCAAGGAAATGCTCCAAGGTCTAGTGCTGAACATAGATAAAAGGGAGAAGACCCTAGATAAAAAATTACAAGAGCAGGGGAGGGAGTTGAAGGACCAAGGGAAGAGATTAGAGGATAGTTTTTCTCTAATACAAAAGATGAGTAACAAGGTGGTGGCCTTAGAAAGGCAGCAAGCCCAAAGTGGCGAGCCTCCCCAATTGTAATATCAGGCTCCAAGTGGTGGTAGGCCTCCTAATCAGTGGAATAGCTCTTTTGATCAGAATAGGCAAAATAGTCATGCTTCTGCTTCAAGCTCAAATCGGAACAAAGCTATAGTCCCTCAAAATAACTTGGCCCAAGACCAAGATTTTTGTCCTTCATGTAACTATTCTTATACCTACTGCCTATGTCAGAAAGCAGAATCTTATTTGGCCCTAACTGTCCAAGAGTCCACAGTAAACCAGTCACACAAGGAAGATCATCCCAAGGAGGCCTCATATGTTCAGAGGCAGGGTGATTTCTCTTTTATGAATCACCAGATGGAGGAGCATTGTAATATAAACCAGGATTTCGTTGCTCATAACACAAGGAGCAAGAAGAGAGCTATGGAACATGCTGCTCCTCCTTCTCCTAAGCAGGCCTCAACTTCAAGTGTTATACCTAACACACAGACAGCAAATGAGCAAACAAACACTTCACAATAGAAAAGGCAAGGTCCAAGAGAAGAGAATGCAAGTGATGAGTGCAGCTCCCAAAATTTCTACCAAAATTCCTAATGCACCATTGAGTGTGGTAGATCAAATGAAGAAGACCAATGTAAACATTTCCATGTGGGATGCTGTTGCTACCATACCAATGCAGAGGAAGATGCTGCAGCAAGAATTGGAAAGGATTGAACCCAAGGATCAGTCATCTACCATGGAGAGTGCTACTAGTTTAGTACAACCAGCAAGAGATGTAGAGACAAATAAAAAGGTTAGACCTCCTCCATTTTATGTTTCTCTGATTATATGGGGCAAATTAGTCCATAATTGCATGATAGATTCGGGGGCTAGTAGCTCAGTAATGCCTAGGTGTGTTGCTGATGCTTTAGGGATGAAATATGAGCCCATTGTTAGGGATGTGTTACAACTAGATGGGAGTACTGTCAAAACCGTATGCATCCTTAGAAGTGTGTAAATGACCCTACATGCATGCCCTGGTTGTACTGTGATTCAAGACATATCTGTTGCTGAGGTTAAGCCCTATTTTGCCGTCTGTCTTTCAAGAGACTTCATTGCTCAAATTGGTGGATTCATATCTGCTGATTGCTCTTATATGTCATTTAAGACCAGATATGGGGCCAATGCTTCAATAAGAATAGAACCTCAAGCCCTTCATCACACTGAACCCTACACTCCCAACTTCATCAATATGAATTGCCCTATCCTAGAGATGGACGAAAATAACATAGTGAATGAGCCTATCACTTCCATAGCGGAGATTCCTGATTTCTTCTTAGATGAGTGGGAAAATACATGTCAGTTTGAGCCTATGTCGAAAACTCTTGAGACAGGCCTCATTACATATTGCATTATAGAGAAAGAGGTTCAAGTTCCTGACCTTGTTAGGACTAATGACGACATAAATGGAATATGGAGTATGTACTTTGATGGCTCAAGGAATAGAAATGGATCAGGGGCTGGTGCTATGTTGATCTCTCCTGCACAAATAAGATACTACTTCTCTTTTAGGTTCCAATTCAGTTGTACCAATAATGTAGCCGAGTATGAATCCTTGATCCAAGGTCTCCTACTTGCCCAAAAGAGGGGAATTCAAGCCTTGAAAGTATATGGGGATAGTGAGTTGGTAGTGAAACAAGTGAGAAATCAGAATATCACCAAAAATGGCCTACTCAAGTCTTATAAACACAGAGTCTAGGATTTTCTTGAGGCTTTCCAAGCATTTAATATTCAAAGCATTCCTAGGAAAGAAAATAAATATGCTGATAGACTTGCAGCAGTGGGTGCGTCTTATGATGTGCCAAAGAATCTTGAGGAAGAAAAGAAACAACAAATAAGGGTAGTGGTAAGGCCTTCTGTTCCTGATAATAATACTCATTGGCAAGTGTTTGAGTCTGATGAGCAAATTGTGAGCTTCTTGCAGAATGAAGTGGAATTTTCAGAGAGAAATCAGTCAAGACTACAAGATCAATATGGTGATCAGATCATTCATCTCAGTTCCAAAAAGCTGTCCAAGGGTCTCATTACCTTGGAGAGTGTCTTTAATCCTGATAATCAGTGAAGGGATAAAGGAATAAATCTAGCTGCAGAAAAGGATGACCATGCCCCAGTTACTATTGCTGATGGGAAATCTCTTAACATGGGGAAGGTATGTTCTGAAGCTGAGCAAGAAAATTTCATTCATCTATGTCAAGAATTTAGTGATGTATTTGCTTGGACGTATGATGACTTAAAAGGTTTCGACCCTAGTTTGTTTCAGCATACCATAGATTTGGTTGATAGGGTCAAACCAGTAAGACAAACGCAGAGGCCAGTGAATCCCAAGATTGGACCTTTGATGAGGAAAGAGCTATCCAAGTTGATTGAAGCTAACATAATTTTTCCTATTAAACACTCATCATGGGTGGCTAACCTTGTCCCTATGAGGAAGAAGAATGGAGAAATCAGATTGTGTGTGGACTTTAGGGATCTCAATCAGGCTTCCCTTAAGGATCACCATCCTCTTCCTTCTATGAAGCAAATTCTGTCCAAGGTCAGTGGGTCAAGGAGATTCTCTTTTCTTGACGGGTTTTCTGGTTATAACCAAGTGTTGGTTAAAGAGTCTGATAGATACAAGACAACATTTACTACTAAATGGGGCACCTATGCTTATTGCAAAATGCCATTTGGATTAACAAATGAAGGTGCCACATTCCAAAAGGCAATGGAGGTAGCTTTCAAAAGATTAATTGACAAGTTTGTCTTAGTATACCTTGATGATATAACTGTGTATTCCAAGAATGTGGAAGATCATTTTGATCATTTAAGACAGGTATTTCTAAGATGTAGAGAGTTTGGGGTTTCTGTCAACCCAGCCAAATATGTCTTTGCTACAAACCAAGGAAAACTATTGGGACACATTGTATCTAAGGATGGATTGACCATTGATCTAGAAAGAACAAAAGAAATACTTTCCCTTCCTCTCCCTAAACACAAGAAAGGGCTGCAAAGTTTCCTTGGTAGGATAAATTTTGTAAGAAGGTTTATTCCTAATCTTGCTACCATGATGAAACCCCTTACAGCCATGCTCAAGAAAGATATGGTCTTCTCATGGACCAAGGAGGGGAAGGAGAGTTTTGAAAAGATCAAGTCAGCCATAGCATCCGCCCCTACCCTCATGAACCCAAATTTTGAGAAAGATTTCATCCTCTACACTTTAGGTGGTGAGTCAAGTATTTCTACTGTCTTGACTCAAACAAATGACAAGAATGAGGAGCAGCCCATAGCCTTCTTTAGTGAAGGGCTCAAGGAATATGAAGATAAGTATAGCTTTATTGAGAAGCAAGCCCTTGCAGTCATTAGAGCCTTGAAGAAATTCAGACACCTCTTATCCCATAATAGGATCCATTTGTTGGTACCCCATGCAAGTGTAAAAGACTTCCTGTTAAACAAAGATATCAGTGAGAAGAGAGCTGGATGGATCACTAGGGTAATGGAATATGATGTTGACATTCAGATTACCAAATTGGTAAGAGGGAGAGGATTATGCAAAGAAATGTTATCAAGTCAGGATTCAGATGAAGAAGCTGCTATGGTAATTACAGAGCAACAGGGGGAAAGAAATGTTAGTGCCCCAAGGAGCTGGACAGATGACATGAGGAACTTTTTATCAAGGAATGGATACCCTTAGGGATTGGACAGAGCTAAAAGAAGACAATATAGACTACAATCCATTCCCTATGTTGTGATTGATGATATCCTATTCAAGAGGGATTTTAATGGGACCCTATTGAGATGTGTTGAAGAGGATCAGGTTGAAAGGATGATTAAAGAACTCCATGATGGCCCTTATCGTGGCCACTTCTCTGCAAGAACAACTGCCATGAAAATCTTGAGGGCTGGTTATTATTGGCCATCCTTGTTTCATGATTGTCATAGGTATGTGAGAAAATGTGAGAAGTGCGCTTTCTTCTCAAGCAAACAGAGACTTGTAGCTCTTCCTGTTCATCCCATTCAGGTGGATCAGCCCTTCACCCAGTGGGGGTTGGATTTCATAGGCCCCATTAATCCTCCATCTAGTGTAGGTCATAAATGGACCTAAGCTGCTACTAATTATTTCACTAGGTGGACAGAGGCAGTTTCCTTGAAGGATGCTACAGAGCCATCAGTTGTTGAATTCCTTGATGGAATTGTATCTAGGTTTGGAGCTCCTTCTACTATCATCTCAGATAATGCCAAATCTTTTGTTGGAACCCAAATTTGTGCATGGGCAATGAGTCACAATATCTATCTGAGCACATCATCAAATTACTACCCGCAGGGTAATGGTTTGGCTGAATCCTCCAATAAGAATCTGATCAGAATCATAAAAAGAATGATAGAAGACAACCAGAGGGCCTAGCATAAGAAGCCAAGAACTGCTCTATGGGCTGATAGGATAACGCCCAAGAGATCTATTGGGAATTCACCTTTTGTGTTGGTATATGGTAGGGAGGCTAGACTTCCAATCTCATTGGAATTCCCATCCTTGGTGTTGGCTCATCAGCTGGCACTAATTGAAGATGATGCCATGTTAGTAAGAATGGAAAAACTAATTGAACTGGAAGAAAAGAGAAGCAAAGCTATGCAAACTCTAGAGATACATCAGCAGCAGATGAAGAGGAGCTTTGACAAGAAGGCAAGGGCCAGAATCTTCAGAGAAGGAGATTTGGTTCTCAAGTGGGATTCAGAGAGAGCAAAACCAAGAAGACATTCCAAAATTGATCCATTATGGAGTGGCCCTTATCTGATCTCCGATTGCAAATAGGCCAATGTGTTCCAGCTAAGCAGGCCAAATGGTGAAGTTTTGCCCATTCCAGTCAATGGGATCCATTTGAAGCCCTGTTTCTGAAAGTTTGGGAATCCATGTACATAAGTATTTTAGTTCTTTCTATTTGTTCCTATTTTCCAATAAGTGCACATGCACAGAGTTTCTCCCTTGAGTTGCCAGTTTTCAAAATTTTGACAATTCTCAGGTTGCTAAGGAGGTCCTATTTTTTGTTTCCAAGTCACAGAGCCAGAGTTCAAGGGCTTTTTAATGTTTTGATTTCCTCGTTTAGGGTTAGGGTTTGTTGCAGCTCTTATTTCCGTACCTTTCAGGCCCTCTTTTGTGACTCCATGGCCCAATGGATCATTCTTAGGCACTGGTCATGCATTGAGCAGGCTCATGCCCCCTATGAGTCACCAGAATTGTTACCTTTCGCTCACCCGCCAAAGGTTTAAATTTTAAATGCTCAGCTTGTCCAATGACTAGCCATGGAAATATTATTTTTTATGCCAAGATCAGACCTTATGATGTATTTTGCAGCCCGCAGGATCTTCTCCGTCAGGTTTCGACAAGATCGGCGGTTGGCGCGTTCTCACCATCAAGAATTGCCCGAGAGTTAGCATCAGCGACATCATGCCCAATTCACACGTGTCTGGTGGGTCCAGCGAGTGGGCTACAATAGAGGGCGGGTCGAGAAAATTTTTTGGCGCCGCAGGCATTATGTCGCTATCGCACGCCGGCCGAAAAATCCCCATGGCGACATAGCGCCCGACGGAGATGCTCACGTCGGCGGGCGACATGTTTCCACAGACCGAAAATTTCAAAACACGGTAAGGCGCCATGGCGCCAATGGAAAACCAATGCATTTTTTGATGGCAACATATTGCCCAATCGAAAAATCCATCGTGGTGAAGAAGGGTCAGGCAAATGGGTCCCGTCGATACTCTGCAACGCAATTTGCTAGCCCGACGTCAAGATGGCAAATCAGATGTAGCCACCTATTCATTGGTGGGGTCAAGGTGATACGGACCCTCCGAGTTGGTGCTTTGTCAGACCAAGGAGGTGTCTCATTGGACCAATAAGGAGCAACCATGTTCCCCAAGTCAGAGTTCAGTCAGCATCACCAGTACATGGAAGGGTAAGATCTCCACCGTCGGATCAAGGCCGATCGATGGCAGGCGCCATCGTGCTATAAAAGAGCTACGCGAGTCTTATGTTAACGACATTGTACCTGAAGGACACGTGCCCTCATGGGTCCAGGGACGTCAGCGAGGACTAGTCAGCCCGTTGATACGTGGCCAGTTCTTATTCATCGATACACTGAAAGGAATGATCTTCCTTGCACACCGTCAGATCGATTCAGATCAATGGATGGCGCCACCTCGCTATGGCAGAGATGCACGTGTTTTAACATGGCGACATAGCGACCATCTACCACATGTTGATGGAATTAGGTCTTACCAATCCACATCAGGAGAACGAATCAAATGACGACACGCGTTCAGCAGGCCCAGTAGTTTCGAGAGGAATGGCGAGGTTTTGCGACCATCAGATTAGAATGGATCGGTGACAGGCACCATCTCGCCATGGCAAAGTTGCAGGATTTTTAGTATAACGACATGGTGCCCTTTTGCCATGTGTCAGGAGGGCCAAGTCTCACCAGGATGCATCACTGAGGTGGTGCCAAGTGGAATGGGCTCGGTCACAGATTGAAAAGTTTGCAGCAGGTCAGAATTCTCACGACGGGCAGACTGCATTGTCGAAAAGGTGTACTGACGATGGTTAGCGTTACAACCAATGAAGGACTACCACATATGCCAGATTAGAACATAGAAATTAGGTGGCACTAGATCTTCAATGCAACCAGCATGTTGCAGGGGCGAGTTCTACACTGTCAGATCTGCGAAGATCAGCGACGGGCGCTATCTCGCCATGGAGAAACCACACAAATTTTGTGATAGCAAGTTAGCACCTATGCACCGCATATCCTTGTGGGCTAGGATTTGGATGCGCATTTAACATCACAGTTATGATTGACAGTTAAGTTGTTAAGTCAATGATATAGTCTGGTTGGGGCATCGCTGTCACAGTTTGGTACCACCACGGATAGAGATAATTGTTGGGCACTATGTCGCTATTAGGAACTTCAGGGCAATGCGCCCATAGTGACATAGCGCCCAGTCAAACATAAAGGTGTGGTCAGCGTGTGAAGAGGACTGCCAGGGTGGCAAAGGGGAGGAAAGTGTTTGCCCCAGGTGGCCCAGTCAGCATGTGGACCTGGTCGCCCCTTTTGACCCTGTTGTTTCGTGAACCAAAAAGGATAGAAATCATTATTTATTTTTGCCATGGATCTGATTTCATAATCAATTACCACCAACTTAGAGTGAATATCAGGTGCAGAGGGACACTCCATCTATCCATTCGGTCCATCTACTATGTCAGGGAATGTTGTGGCACTATTTCTATCTTCTCCAAGCTCTTTCTCAGAAAGATATGAGATTTCTTGGTATGCAAGCCAGGATTCAATCAGATCTTCGACTGGATTCTCAAGATGGGAAGTTAATGCCAGTAGGTAAGAAGTGAGTGCGGCATAGAAATCTTCAATTATGCCTGATCTATAAAGGCAATTTGGTGACTTGTTCTTGTCGACTCTTCCTGATTTTCTCTGCTACTGCTTGCAGACTTGCAGTGTAGAATCCCTGTGTCTCTGAGCTACATAGCATCCTGTGTCATTCTCTTCAGTGGTCAATGTGTATGTGCTTCATTTTGCCTCTCATTGATGCATTATTGAGATTAGTGGTCCACATACTGTATCTATCTTTGGCCTATTGGATAATATACAAGTGACATCTCATTTTCCTAGTGTCATTCAGTTGGTTTTCTGATCTGTATGTGATTATTGATCGATATAAGTCTGGACGTGTATGACTTTTGTATGTTACCCTAGTTTTGTAGTGCATATATGGGCAGGAATGAGTCTGAACACTCTATTTTGGTGCATCACCACCTTAGATTAGACTAGGTAGATTTTCTTTAACGCTCTCTTTCTCCCTTTCCCTTCTGAGAATAGATAGGTGCGCCCTGACAGTAAGAGGAAGCCGGCCTTCTCCAAAGACTCATCCTCACAGTTCAAGTCCCACAGCTTGGAGGTTGTTTCCATGTTTCACTAGGTTTTCCTCGCGCATAGGCCTTGGACAAGGATGCAAACCTAAGTGACAACAGTTACAACTATCTTGATCATTGGTAAACTATTTGGTCACACTATCTCTATTTTGAATGATACTGGTGCTAGAAAATATTTTTTAGATCCTAAAGTTGTAGCTTGAATTCTAATTAGATCAAGTAATATAACTAACCCTTAGATTTAGAATATGGTAATAAGAAAGAGCATCAGGTAGAGAATTTTTTATTTTTTGTCATGTTGGAACTTCTTAGTTTCTCTAAGAAAGTAAATAGGTATGTATCCCCCTTGGCTTCTTATGATTTCATTCTAGGAATCAACTAGATAAAATTACAAGGACAAGTTGGTTGAGTTCCTTTATGATGTAAGAGAACATGTAGTGATAAGTGTTGTGAAGAATCTAATCAAGCTTAGAAAGATCTTTTCCATGCAGTTGCAAAAGGCTAGAAAAAGGAATATTAGTTGTAGGTTGTTATTGATGTTAAGGATATGGATGAATCTTTTTTGAGTTAAGAGGATCCCATCTTATATTAATTTAAGGATTTCTTTCTAGATAAACTACATGAGTTACCTTGGAATGGGGAGTCCAAATTTTGTATTGATCTTATGCTCATAACTAAATCTTTGTGAAAGTTTCCTTACTGGATGACCACAACTAAGATATATGGGTAGTTGAAAGAGCTTCTTGATAAGAGATTTATTACTCCTAGTATCTCAGCATGGGGAGTCCCAATTATTTAAAAATAAATAAGGATGGTACTTAAAGACTGTTCATTAACTATAGAATATAGAATAAGCTAACCATTAGATTAGATTCCCCATTATGAGGATAGAAAAACTATTCAATCATGTGAACAGAACAGCTTTTTTCTCAAAGGTTGATTTGAGATCTAGATATCATCATCTTAGGATTACAGAAGAGGACATAGTAAAAACTACTTTCATGACACAATATGCACATCATGAGCTTTTTGTCCTACCTTTTGGGTTGAAATTTTCTCTTGCATCATCTATGAATTTGATTAAAAACATCTATAGGGATATCCTAGATAATTCTTTTGATATATTTATTAATGATATTCTCATATATTTCAATAATTTGGAGGAGTATGAGGAACAACTATGTATAGTCTTGGAACTTCTTAGGGAAAAGAAGTTACATTGTTAGATCAAATTGTTCCTTTTATCAAAAGGGGATACACTATTTAGGTCACATTCTCTCCATAGTTGGCATTGTAGTAGATCCAACTAAGAAAAAGGCTATTCTAGATTAGAAAACTGCTTAGATTGTGAGTGAACTTGTAGGTTTCCTGGGACTCTTATTATAAGAATTTTTTTCAGGGATTATTCAAGACTGAAACTCTAATTGTATTTCTTCACCAAAAAGGGAAGAGATATGAGTGGATGTGATAAATATTTTTAGCTATTAAAATAGAAAGTCACTTCAACTCATATCTTGATCATTACTTGATCAAAATGGGTGTTTCACCATGATTAAAAATTATTCTTGTAATAGAATTGATGGTTTGTTAATGAAATATTATAGAGTTGATACCTATGAGCCCAAGAAATTGAAGTGGAATGAGGAGAATTATAGACCACACATTTTATAGTTGGATGTGATTGTTCATGATTACAATATGGAGGTATTACTTTCTAGGTAAGCCTTTTGAGCTAAATACTAATCATGAAGAACTGAGTTACATCTTTCTTCATCCAATCCTCAATGCCAAATAGAGAAGGTGGTTTGTGTTCTTGAGTGTGTAAATTTTTTGTATTGAGTACATTAAAGGAATGGGGAATAGAGTCATAATGCTCTTAGCAGGAAAAGGTACATTAATGTAATCTTTACTTCTAGAACATGCTTGAGGGAGTACAATTTATAGTATCTTTCAAGTAATACCCATTATGAGTGGGTCAAATCATCCTTGCATATCAATCCATTGGATCACCATTGTGGTAGATATTCTGTTGATGATCATGGTCTTCTAAGATATCAGAATAAGATATCTATTCCCAACTAAGAAGTGCTGAGGAATGTGTTACCTTAAGAGATGCATAACAATTCATTTGAAGGTCATCTATGGGTGAATAAGATAATTTATTATGAGAGGTCTCTAATATTTTGGCTAGGGCTTAATAACAACATGATAGTGCATGTAGCCTAGTATTTAGAATACTTTCATGTTAAGGTTGACCATGTCCATCTAGCAAGATTGGTATACGTGAATAAGATTCTAGAGTATAAGTAGCAATTTATCGGTACATATTTTATCTAAGGATTACCTATGACTTAATGTAGACATGATTCCTATTGGAATTCATAATTGGACACTAAGCAACTGAAAGGTGGGGCCGAGGGAATGGGTGAATCAAGATCTGTATCACAAACTCATTAACAATTCTATAATGGATTCATTGTATTAAGAATCTCATATCCAATTGATTATGCATGTTTAACTTATAAAATCAAATTGTAATAAAATATAGATCTAAGTTTTTCTCATGACTTGACCTATATATAGTGGAATAGTTGTAGTGACGATCATCTAACTTTGACTAGTAAATGACTAAGTGTTTGAGAGTAATAGAAAAAAATAGATAGAGAGACCAATAGTCTCACCCTAAGCCTGTGAGTTAGCTCAAAGTAGAACTTAGAAAAACTTTTACTTATGATGAATAAACAATATATCCACATGACTCTAAGTAGTCTAATTGTGTCAGTGTCATATTCTAATTGTGTTTCTCTTTCTGATTGCCTTCTACATTCTTCTTAACTGTTATGATCTCATTATAATATTGTTCTATATTTATTTTCTTCATTCAAAATATGTAATAATCATTACATTCCCCCTAGATTTTTTCACTTATGACTATTGTTAGGGGTGGGTGAATCAAGATCTGTAACACAAACTCTTCAACAATTCTATAATGGATTCACCATATTTACAATCTCATATCCAATTGCTTATCCATGTTTAACTTTTAAAATCAAACTATAGTAAAATATTGCATGAAAAGAAATCACATGACTCAATTATTTTTGTTACCTAGAAACACTTCAAAATGAAGGTAAGATTGAGATGGGGATGACACCCAAAAATGTTCACTACTACAGTAATAAATTTAACTTATTAGGATTACAATATTTCACCATATCCAATGATCTAAACTACAAGAAATCTTCCATATCAAAAGAGTTTGAGACCATTATATGTCACCTTATTAGAGGATTTCACACTTACGACCAAGGTGACTATTACGTTTTGCCTTGTGGTGCTTTCTAGTTGCTTGCATAGGACTAAGGTGAATGTTATGATTTTTCTTTAGGTGCTTTCCATTTTCTTGTAAAGGACTGAGGTGATTACTATGTCTCATCTATAGGTGCTTTCTAGTTTCTTGTAGATGACTGAGGTGAAAATTGTAATTTTATAAGTTGTACTTTTATGAGCCTAGGGCAGGTAATCTATGTGTATGTTGGGAAGTGACTTACAATGGAGATTGGAGCCTAGAGTGGTTGTCATGGTAACCCATTGTAAGTTGTTTTAATAAGTGATAATATTTCATTAAATTGGTTTTAAAATGAATTAAAAGTATGTGTTTTCATAGCCCATGCCTTAAGTGCTAGTACAAGCTAGGATGGGAGTAGAGAGGATGGTTGATTGTGACCTTGCTTTTTTATTATGACTAGGGGGTTGGAATCCAAAGTGGCTTCCAAGGTAACCTTAGATTTGGCTCATGTGATGACACTTTCCCACTTACATAGTATATTTCCTACATATCTCTATTGCCTTTGGGATTAGATGATACTTGGATCTTGGTACCTTTGAGATAGTTTTCTTCCATGTGTTTCCTTGTCCTAGATGTTGGTTATGAATTTTGAGATTGATATCCATATAGGAGATGATTTTATCTCCTCAATGTGGTGGGAGTGGGCCATTTAGGTTCCATAAGGTTTGGGTGGTAGTTCATTTTTCTTATACCATTGAGATCCAACTGTTGGATGTCGTTGCTAGATGTGTTTGTGTAAATGTTCCTCTCTATCTAATTTTGTGTTTCTATTGGATAATTATGCTTTGTTGTATGTATTTGATTATAAAATATCTTATGAGATGATGTATTTTATTTATGATGTATATTATTTTAGATTTTCATACTCTATGACTTGTACAATGGATGATCATGCATTCTAGTTATGCCAAGTGGCATCTTTTGTAATTGTATTCTATTTAATTGGAATCATACTTGTAGTTATTCTTTGATGGTGGGCATTTTATATATCAAATTTAGTATTTAATTAAATTTATATAAATGTGATTCAACATTATGGGACCCTTAAGAGATGTAATCTGTTTTGATGGTTGTATGTATGTAAATTATTGCTTCCGCTATATTTTATTTGTTTTTGTTTAATTGTTATCTTTAAAATAGAATATTGTTTGATAAACTTAGTAAAAATTTAGGTTAATTTATTTTGCGTTCCCTACCGAGGCTTTATAGAATGGCTCCTTAATCAAGGTTATTCTTATCATTAGGTTCTCCCCTTTCTCTAATTCTAGGGGTACCTCAAAGTCTTTTTCGCTGCTACTAATTTCCTCTTATACATAGTTCACCCTTTTGTGCTTCCTTCGAAAGTTGAGCCTTTTTTAGGACACCTATATACACCTCTTTTAGGACTTTAGTAGGAGTCCATAAATTGATATCTTCTTGTATGCTCTATTTCAATCCTCCTAGATACCTAGCCACTTTCATAGGCTCATCTTCTTGTACTCTTGACCTTAAACAAAACTTTTGAAACTCTTTAGTGTAAGTTTCCACATCCATGTCCCTTTTCTTCTGAACCTCATAGTCTTCTGGTAAGTATTGTTCCTTCAACTTTGTTAAGCTAGCTTTCCAATTTGCAATGGGCTTCTTTCCCACTTTTCCCCTCTCTTCTTCAACATACTTCTATAGTGTTAGGATTGATCCCCTTAGCATAGATTTGGCTACCTTGACTCTTTGTGGTTCACTCATACCTTCACACTCAAATTGGTTATGCATCCATTTAGTCCACTACATTACCAATTCTGGGTCCATCTTCCCACTAAACAAAGGGACTCCTTCTAGGGCCTTTCCACCTAATTCTTTGATGGCTTTTAGGAATGGCTCTTCATTTATGGGAGGGTCTAGTTCAAGAATAAAATCTTCCTCATCCATATTTTCTTTACCCTTATTGCTACTTTTACCTTCTTGGTCTTTCTTCTTAGCTACCTCAACAACTTTTTCCAATTTGGTCTTCATTTCTTCTAGAGCTTCTTCAAGAACCCTATTCCTCTCCTTCTACTCACCTATATCTTTGTCCAATTATGAATTTTTCACCATAGTTTCTTCTCTAATTGACTCTTTAGGATAAACCATCTACCCACAAACTCCAGTCTTCTCACTCTGATACTACTCTAACATAATACTCGGGTAGTTTGCTCCTTTAGTCCTTACTTTCTCAAGGACTTGCTCAAGATTTCTATTAGCCTATTAGGGTTCATTTGATGCCCTAATCTCTAGAGGATCTCTACCCTATCTTCTAACTACTCAGTATCTAGTTACATGAATGGCTTTATTTCCTTCCTTCTCCAAATGCCTCTTCAAGCTAACTTGTTGACTTCTTTCCTTAGTCTTTTTTATCATTTTTCTAAACCTTTTAGAATGAGGGGCCCTTGTAATTGATTTTGGGCTTCTCCTATCCTTCTAAACACAAGTTTCATAATTTTCCTTCAAGCGCCTTACTCCTCCAAAACTGCCAAAAATAGGACTACTAGAATGAGCCCTCCAACTTGAGTTTTTGGACTTCAATCTTAAATTTCACTAAATAAGGTAGAAAAGAACTATGGTTTCAAGTACCCTTTTGGAAAACCTAAATTTTTTGTGGGTCTTGGGTTTCCAAGTTATCCGTACACTTAAAAGAAACTTTTATGCCTATATTTAAGGGTTTCATAGCATGTATGGTAGGGTTGATTAGGGTCTAATCATTCCCCAACAAAAATTGTTGTGAACCCTTCTTCTTTGGCATATAGTGATATGACTCAGCCCTCCTCCTTCTGCAATACTTTGTTTTAAGCATTTCTCATATTCAAACCTCAAATCCTTCCTTTCTTTATTGTGATCACCCAACCAAATATCAAAGACTTGCCTAGAGAATCACATTTAAATTATATAACACACTTTCCAAGGCACCAAAATCTATGTACATGTGATCCACTCCCATTCCCCCTAAATCCATGAATAACTCATGATAGAAACTCATGGGGGAGCCATTATTGCACAGAGAGCCAAAACTAAATGAACACTTAAATGAATACCTAAAAACTTGTAACCTTAATGGAAAATTATTATAACAACATAAAATAAAAGATCCAACATTAGATTGAAAGGTTTGATCATTATCTCGTACAGGCAATCAAAAACATCAAAAATTGTTAAAATTGAACTGTAAATCATAGATCTAATTGCACAAAATTGCTTATTATTACTCCCAACCCTTGGGATGTGTTTATTTTATGGTTTTATAATCTCCCAAAGAGAGTGAAGGCATTTGTACCAAGAACCAACCTCTTTCTTGCATTTTGCACATTTTTCTCAAAAAGTTGTCAAGCAACTTTTCCAAAAATTGCACAACTTTGACAACTTTTTGCATCTTTTAGCAATTTTGCTTTCCTTTGCTTGGGAACTTCCAAACTTGTATTCTTTGATCCCTTAATTATTTCTAGGCATGATTTAGCCTCTAGGACATCAATTTGCATGACTTTTTTTTTTGTATTTTTGCATTATTGACAACTTTTGTACAATTGTAGCACAATTGGCATCTTTTTTACTTCTTTTCCCTTTCTTGCTCCAAATGACATGTTAGGAAATAAGATCCATGCAATATGATATAAAAAAATCATGGAGGAAAAGATGGTTTACAAACCATACTTTCCTCATGCTTGCATGGTCCTATACCCATGACCCCTAACACAAGCTACACTCACAAAGACACCAAAACCACCTATAAGGGAAACATCACATAGGGACAACTCAAACAAAGAGACGATCTTGAAAAGGTCCAAACTCACTCACACTCCTAACTTGGCTAGAGTTGGGACAAACCAAAAATCCAACTCGAAATCAAACTAAGAAAGAGGGGCTTTGATTAGGTGCTCCTGTACCACTCTTCTTCTAATTGTGAAAATAAAGACAACTATATTAGCAATGGCTTCCTTGTTATTTTTCGAAAAAAAATTAGGCATCTTCAATCCTTTATTATTTATTTTGATTTATTGTAATTTGTATTATCTTACTAATGTTAACAATTTCCTAACTTCTCCATATTTTCTTTATATCTAGTTAACTCTATGGAAAATAAACTTATAAAATGTTCATAAATTACTAAATTGCAACCTGTTTTTCAATTTTCCTACCTAGAAGGCTCTCTTACACATCTTACTTGGAATAGATTTTCTTAGATTTAGTAGAACATTGAATGAGTTCAGGGTTAGAATTTCTATCTAATCAGACAAGTCCACTCAAGTTTTCATATGATTTATCAATAATCAGTGACATTTTATAATAAAAATTCTCTTATATTACCATCTTTCATTTTTTCCAATTCAAATGGTGTTAATATAATTGAACATCTGCATTGTATCATAATTTTCTTCTTTTTTCTCCCTTCAATAGTATTCTCAAACAAATTATTATTTTAATCTTTTATAAATATACAATTTTACTCTTAAAAATATTGACTCTATATTATAGTAAAAGTTTTTTTTTTTGATGAATAGTCCTTTTCAATTAATAAAATTTACTAAGATTACAATTCACAAAAAAGGGCCAGGGGATACAGGATCACCCCGCGAATGAGTTTAATCGACCGAAGCTAGAGTAAACAACATGGTCGTAGCCAGCAACTATAAACTATTCATAAAAAAAAAACATTTAAAACAACCTCATGTTTCCAAGGCAGTACCAGCAGAGGGAGGAGGATCATCTTTATCAGGAAATCCCCACACATTAGTGGGATTGTGAGGCGGACTAGGAACAGTCCAGCCATCAGCAACATCTACAGGATCTGGGGTAGATGCAGTCTCCGCATCCCTCTTGTCTTGCCACGGAGGAGAAATTTCCAAGGCCAGCTGGGGAAACTTGGCAGAGTGCGCCCGTCCAAGGGGAGGAGCCAGAGACCGGCCAGAAGCCTGTCGAGGGGGGGGAGCCAAGGACCAGGTAGAACCACCATATGGTGGGGAAGTGGAGCAACACCTCCAATCGCCATGATCACCGCTGGGAGAGTGGTGGTGGGGACCCTGGGAGCACAGTGTGTGTGAATGGCGGCCAAAGGAATGGCATCTGGAATGGCAACCGTGAGACGAGGAGGCATCAGCTAAGGCATCCGGAGGCACTCTGGCAATGGTACAAGGAGCATTGTCCCAATGGTTTAACAATTCCTGTAAGTGGGCAACCTCCAGGGCAACTTTATTAGCTTGCACCTATATCTGCATAATGACATTGTTACAAATGCATGCCTTAGTGTACATTACAATGTTAACATCCAAAAAACTGTGAGTGAATAAAACTACATTCCTATCTTTCCATAGAGAAAACAAAATTTCCATCCTGAAAGTATGCCAAATCTGGGAAAACTTTCGAGGAAATCTGGGGGTATCACTCAGCAGGATCATGTGCCATGAAAAAGGTTCAGGCCTAAAGGCTTGAAAAAATCGTGGATCCAGTGCCAATAATTCTAAGCACGCTTGCAAAACCAAATAATATGCAAAAAGGACTCAGGTTGGCCACAGAAGCGGTATCTGGGATTAGGAACCCCAATGTGCTTGAGCCGAGGCCCCAGGGGAAGACCTTGGAAAGCAAGGCACCAAGCAAAGTGAGCAATCTTAGGTTCTATAATGACACTCCAAATGGTGTTGAACCATTTTCTCTATTGAGAAAGCAAAGAATGCAAATGCCACTGTTGATTAAGCGTGTCCACCATTGGAAGGTGGGGCAAAAGGCATCTGTATCCCATATTGGGCTTATAATTGGTAAATGGAGTGGTAGGAAACCACTTCCAATCATACCACCAAGGTCGAACAGACTGAATCCCCACTTTATGAAGTAAGTGCACAGGGATGGAAGACAACAGAAGGTCATAAGTCTGGCGATCAACACGTACAAGGTAGTATTGAACTTGCATATCCTCCCAAGAACTAAAATTCATGGCGACTCTTGAAAAAATGTCCTTGGTAGTGTGAATGCCACGTTTAAAGAAACACAGAGCACTGGTACCTTGAGTCTTGGCAAGAGGAATGCCCTGGGAGGCAAACAGGGGAGACCACCAAATGTTCTGCTGATTTAAGGATAGCCCATTGTGAAACTCATCACCAACCCAAAAAAGCCAAATTTTAATAGCTTTCCAGGCTTTCTAGATGCTCTTTATAACAAAAGAGCCCTGTATGACCACTGGTTCACGCATAGTGAGAAGGGTCTAAAAACCAATCCCCTTCCACGCCGGTCTGTTACCAGGGAAGCCTGAAGAGATGCAATGCCTGACAAGAATTTTCTAGGCTTCATCTCTAGAAATAGCTCTAATAATCCATTTAGCATAGAGGGAAAGGCCCTGATTTTGAGTGGAAAGCAGGCCAAGACCCCCAGATTCCCTTGGGAGACAATAGAAATCCGAAGCAACTCTGTGAAAACCATGATGGTCGGAACCAGAGGCCCAAAGAAAATCTCTGAGAAAACATTCTAATTTGAGATAGGAAGCTTTGGAGGGAGCCCAAGAAGAAGAATAAAACACATGGGTGGCAGCCAAAATCTTAGAACAAATCTGGAATTTACCAGCAAGAGAAAGCGGCTTAGTGATCCAATAATCAAGCTTTTTGGTAATCTTTGTAAGCACAGCATTCCAAAGTTCCACAGGGGAAGCCTGGAAAGAAAAGGGAATGCCAAGAAAGTGGAAAATTTCTCGATGAGTAACCCATTTCCATTGGAATTGGCTGAGCCAAGGTGGAGTTGGCAAAAAAGACTGTCAGTAACAGAGCATTTTATGCCATTGAATGGCAGAGCCAGAGGCTTGACAAAAAGTTTCAAGACAATTTAAAGCATTTTTGATGTTTTCTTCATCTTCAAGAAGAGCAAGAAAAGAATCATCAGCAAAATGAGCATTGACTAACTAGGAGGAAGAATCAGACAAGGAAATGCCATAGACCAGCCCTGAAGACACAGAGTGAGCAAGTAAATAACCAAAACCTTCAGCAGTAAGGACATAAAGTGCTGGAGCTAATCGAAAACCTTGTTTGATGGAACAAAAAAGTCCAAAAGCTTCAAATTGCAAATTATTGATGGTGATGCAAGCATGAGCATCACCAAAGAGCATCTCCACAGACTAAAGGAAATTGGGACCAAAACCCAAAGCCTGAAGCATAGCCAAAATGAAAGGCCATTCAATGCGATCATAGGCTTTAGCAAAATCTATCTTTAAAAAGATAGCCTGATGCTTGGACTTACGGGCCCATTCCATACCTTCCCAGACAACAATGATGTTCTCAAGAATATACTTGGATTTGCTAAAGCCAGTTTGTTCAGGCTGCACAATTAGAGGAAGCATATGGTAGATTTTGAGAGAGAGTGCCTTAGCAATGATCTTATAAGACACATTCAGGAGGGTGATGGGCCTCCAGTTGTAGATGTCCTCAGGATCACCAGCTTTAGGTATGAATTTAATATTGCCTTTATTTATGATCGTTCTTAAGCTTTTAGAATGGTATGCTTCAAGATAGACTTTGTGTAGATCAGGACCAATTTTCTCCCAAAGATGTTTGTAAAATTCATAGGGAAATCCATCACACCCAGGGGATTTGTCATCTGACATGGAGTAAACTGCCTCTTTAAGGTCTCAGAGGGAAAGAAGTTGCTCACAAAAATTGTGTTTCTCAACAACGAGGTGGTTTGGAGTAATAGTAATACACTTTCTTAGAGCCTCCTCCTCAGCAATCGAATGGCCTTGCGAAGCAAAAAAATTCTCATAGTGAAGAACAAAAGCTTGCAGGATGTCTGGCAGATTGGAAAGAACATTAGTTCATTTTTTTATCTTTTTAATCCCAATATTGGTATGACGGGCTCGAAGAGCCTGGAAGAACTCCTTCGAGGCTTTCTCACCAACCTCCAACTAGTGGAGACAGGCTTTGATTTGAACTCCTCGGGCAGCATAGTTATTAGCAATTTTCTTTTCATGGCGAAGCTTGGCAAACTGAAGTTGAAGATCCAAATCAAAGGGGTTGAAGGTGAGTGCTTCAGAGGCTTTTTTGAGGGCAAGGGTGTTGGCTTAATAAGACCATTTTCTAAAAATTGCCAACTGATGCCCATAGATGCACAAAAAAAAGCCATTCTAGTAATGGCATCATTCCACCATTGAATCCAACCTCGATGGGAACGTGGACGTGGTTCCAAATTCTAGACATGTTGTATGTGGGAGATGGTGGAGGCATGTAATAACACAGACGTATTGAGGAAGAATTAAGACTTAACCACTTTGGGGATAGCTGTTTGCCAAGAAATGCCAAAATAAATGGGATAGTGGTCTAACAACGTCACATCTGTCAAGGGAATGACAGGTAGATCACGATCTTCAAAAAATAAAAAAAGATTGCATCGAGATCATAGCATGATCAAAACATTTCAATATGCGGTCAAGACTGGCTCGAAAATTGGACCAAGTGTGCCAAGCCCAATTATCATGATGGCGGCTAGTATTGGGATCAAAGAGGCCCCATTTATGAGGCATGTAAAACTAGGCTTCTCTTTCCCTAGCTGTCGAATGGAAAGGAAAAATTCCATCTTTGTCAGAGGCCACTTCAACCATATTGAAGTCCCCACACAGGACCCAAGTAGCTGGCGACAGGTTGTCAGCAAGCCAAACCCACATTTGTGCCCTTTCCATAGCATCATTGGAGGCATAAACATTAATGACTCCAAAAGAATGATTGTTAATGGAAAGCAAAAGCCAAATAATACGGTGTGTGGGGTCAGAACTGTGTAAAATAATAGTAGAATGAAGGTGAGGTGATAGGAGAGTAACTACACCACCTTGGCCAGCTTCATGCTGAGAAGAAAACATGACGCTATCTTGCCAAATGACGCAGCATGCAGTAGAAAGCATGAAACCAAAAATCTTAACTTCTTGCAGGCAAAGAAAATCTAAATTCTCGAGTCTATGACGGGTATCTCGGACATAGAATTTTTTGGGGAGGTCTGTAAGACCTTGAACATTCTAAGAGAGGAAGTTCATGAAAGCTCTTCCATATCATCCTCGTCCTCGAGAGAGGAGTAACTATTCTGCAAAAAGGTAGAAACTGGGTGAATATCAGAAGGGAAATCCTCTAGACTTATAGCCTGTCATTTGATCCCTAATATCTCCACATGTCCAGGAGGACTGGGAGAATTTTGTGTTACTGGTGGTACTATGGAAGAGACTACAAGAGGAGAACGAGCCCCAGCCAAGGATGAGGTCCTGGCGGCTACCTTAATCCCCTGCAAACCAGCAGGGTTTGAAACCTATGAAATCAGAACAAGTGCAACAGAAGCCGCTGGCGTCTCCACACTAGCAGGTACTGACACTTTAGTGGAAGCAGGAGGAATCACAGTAACTGCTCGATAGGATGGTTTGGGGGCTAAAGAATTCAAGGTAGGCTTGCCTTTGAACCCAACAGTAACCCATTCTTCTTTTTTTCCTTTGATCTGCTTGATAGGCATCACTTTAGGTTAGGGTTTTACCCTAGGCATGGCCAAAGGGCAATCCCTGATCTTGTGTTCCGCAGACTAGCACCTATAATAGGTGTTAGGTAGGTTTGAGTGCCAATCTAGATTTCTACAGAATCCTTGATATCTTTAGAAAGATCAACTTTAATGCAAACATGCCGCTGAGGGCGAGCGTTAAAAAATTTCTCTGGCTCCTTGGTAACAACTTTGCTAAGGTCTTGGGCAATAGACTCAATAAAAGGCCAGCAGGGCAAGGGTAGACCTGGGAATTTGACCCAAATAGGAACTCTAAGCTTTTTATTGTCCGAGATAGAGAAGTCTCGAGGCCATTTCTGAAAAACAAGCAGAGAGGAACACACAGACCAAGGTCCGTTGGCAAAAACTGTGTCTGCTTGCAATGGGTTAGCAAAGCGAAATAAAAAAAAACCTTTGGTAAGGTTTTGCACAATGTCAAGGTGGACTCCATGAGGAGTCCAACTTTTGGTGACCCATTCTTTGAGCATAGCTTCAGGTGGAGTCTTACCAAAAAAATACCCTATCAAGGTATGTTGTTCTAACCAGTCACATGCAACATCAAATTCTTGCAAAGGAAGGACAATATCAGGATTACCTCATGGAAAACCTTCACAACAAATTTGCGCGGGCGTTTGTTCAGTGGCAGCACCATGGCAGTCTGAAGCAGTAGTGTGAACACCAGAAATGACTGGTTCACTACTAGCCGGAGCCATTATAACCTAACCTAAAGCTCCCACAGTAAATGTGGTATGACAAGTGCCGACAGAGGGGGAATGCAAGCGAAAGGCCGTACGCAATTTAGGTCTTACCATATTATCTAAAATATTTATGAAATCTCCTATATGACTTTTTTTTTTACTATGGCAAGTAAAACTTTAAATATTTATTGCCCCCATTTAGATAGCTTATCCTTTTTAATACCATAGTATGTTGAACTATGAGTCTAATGTTAAAATTCAAGTCTATGTCTAAAAGTCAAAGTATGAGTCAAGTTGTTTCTCATCGGGCTCTCTCCCTTAAATATGCTAGTACTTGGAATTTCCATTCTAATGCTTTTCCTTTGGTCATGTAATTCGGGTTTGACAAAAACTAGTGCACACGAATAATATTAGGTAGTTGGGGTGTCTCGTAGATGGACAAGTCATATGATGTCCCTCAATGCGAAATTAGTAGAAGTCTTCAAAATCTCACAAGTGGTGAAACTTTCAGAGTTTCCTCGTCTGTGCTACTACTTTGGTTGAAAACATAATAAGGTGGATACTACCCTGCAAACAAGAACAATATCATATCCTCTACAATATAAGACTAAAGGCTAGGGAATATTACCTCGAGGATTCCTCCAACATAGTACTTGAAGGAGAATCTTCCTCTTTGCATCTTTATAAAGAATGAAACTGATGAAACAAAGATCTTGCAAAAATTGGAAAAGTGCCCACCCCACGTTGAAATAGCTCACTTAAAGCATAATTGAAGAACATGCCTGGATATCCCATTAATAAAAGGATTTTTTGACCCCAGTTATTAAAGTTGAGATTCAGATATTGAAGAAAGATGTGCAATTCTTGGTTTAAAGGGAAAACTGAATAGAAAATATGCTATTGTGAAAATTAAACTAAAGATTGGCAAGAAATATTGATGCAATGTCATGCTATAAACAACTTGGTACTTAATTCAAATGTGATGATTACCCTACAAGGGATATTCCTAGTTAATTCAGTCATGTGGCATGCAAATACAAACCCAACAATCACAGGAAATCCATGAAAATAGATTTGTAGGATATTTTCCATTATAATTCTTAAATGGGAATTCTAGATCTATGTAGCAGAGTGGTAATTCAAATGTGATCACTACCCTACAAGGGAAATTCCTAGTTAATTTGGTCATGTGGCATGAAAATACAAACCCAACAATCACAGGAAATCTATGAAAATAAATTTGTAGGATATTTTCCATTATAATTCTTAAATGGGAATTCTAGATCTATGTAGCAGAGTGGTATCCTTTTTAAAATGAATATAAATAATTGTAGTAAAGTTCATCAAATACAAAAGTTTCGATGGGATTGATTATGAGTGAAATTTTTTGAGTGACACTCAGATCAGATTCTATTATTTAGAAGATCCACATAGGAGGTTAACTCTAGATCCAATCCACAAGGCGATAAGTCTAGTACACGAAATAGGGTTTTTTGTAGTCCTTTAATCCATAGAGACAATTTTGGAGTTTATTTCTTGCTACAAACCCGACACACAAAATAAAAAAGCCTACAAATGAGGTCTTTCTCACAATTGATTCGGAAACTATGCAAAATTGTCTCTATTTGTCGATCAAAGAAGACTTCAGTGAAATTAATTTTTAGAAATTAGCATCACTATACATTGAGAAGAAGATGACTAGGAGAGGAGACCTACTAGAGACATGGTTATAGGCCTTGAAAAGTAGCTAGAGCAATGTAATAAAGATTTTCTATGATACGAATCTAGAGAAGGAGATCATTTTTATCTTAGTGCTTCTAAATAGAATAAAGAGCAACAAAGATGCCTTAAGTTTTGTGGAGCATTGCTTTTCTCTAGTTCAAATAGTATGTTCTAAGTTTGAGTATGTAGATTGGGCCCACATTTTCAATGACCAGTTGTTCATGTGGCACTAGATAGTGAACTCAAACATATTTTTTCATGTTGTTCTATTTGATATATTCCCTAGCTACTATAGAATTATGGCCCAAGATTCCTCATGTAGAGGTGTATGATGAGGACATCCAACTACATAGAATTTGTGAAACTGAATGACACCTTTACAATGAAGCTATGTTGGGAACTATAAGGATGCCTAAAGAGGATATTGTTTCCAAGAGTTGCCTCTATTGTAACCATTTTGGTATTTGTCGCATGCAGTTCCTCACATTTACATATATTAGTGTAGATGGATTTGATGACTTTCTCTAGAGGCTACCAAGGTATTTGGATGATGCAATCATCCTAATAGATCTTTACCAATAGATTATGGAGCTAAATACCATTTACATGGATGGTCAAAAACCTAGAATTCTTTTCCCTATTATAGTTGGGGCTCATTCTTGTGTTTCACATTCAAACATGACGATAAATTTTAACGTGTTAGGTGAAAAGTACAAGAGGGACTCATATGAGATAATAAGGTTGAAGTTTGATCCTATTGATTATATCTATAATATTTTGTAGTTATGCTTGAGCTTCGAGAACATCCTTACACTCAAAGAATAGTGTGTGAATTGTGTAGATGATCTAGAAAGTAGGGAAAGGTTTTATTCTAGACTAATTATACAACAAACCATAATGTATGTAGTAAACATTAATGTCAAGGGCATCAAACATGATGTTTTTCATATGCAACACTCTACCTAATTAAAAGAGATTAAAGGTACCCCCATTGACTCTACCCCACATACAAAGTCCATGGAAGAGAATTTGGACAAGCCAATAGTTGGTATTGTAAATAAAACTGACAAGTGGGTTTATTTGACTAGAGTAGGAAGGAAAACAACTAGAGGTTCCTCGATAGACACCAATCCAAATAAAGCCTCATCCATTCATTCCACAGGTTGCCCAAATAAGAGAATTGGAAAACTATGGAAGGAGGATTTGAAGTTGAGAGAGACTATTTTCTCTAGCCTTAAGACATTCAATAAAGATATTTGTGAGTATAAGGAATTCATTGTGAAATTTTATGAGTATATAGATTTAAAGATCAAAAGTATTGTTACCCTAGGAATAATGAAGATTACAAATGATACCTTGATGCATTGGATAAATTTGTTTGAATTTGATGGAGAAATCATAATCAAGGCTAAGAAAAATTTGAGGAAATTATGAGTCAATAACAGAAGAGGAGGAAACCCTCTTGAAGTATCTCAGAGATCTGGACAATGAATCTCATGTGAGAAGAAGTCAAAATGTTATTGATATGGAATATAGGAAGATATCTTCTTCGGACTTCTTTGACAAGTTATTAGGCCCTTGAAAATTCCAAATCTCTAAACTCCACAAGTTCATAGCTTTACACGAGATGTTGGGAAAGGCTATGGAGAAAATTTCATCAAATTTTGATAGTGTGAGTAAGTTAGCCAATGGTCATGAGTACTGGATGATCTTCTATGATAATGTGCAGATACCCCTCGAGGATGACCTTTCAAATATATTTGATTCCATGAAGAGTTACATACAAAACCAATAAAATGAAAAGAAAAGTAATGGCTGCAATTTCTACGCTTCAGCTTCTTAATCCCCCTTTTAAATGACAAGTATCACTCTTCTTTCTATATATTTTGTTTCACTAAAGAATTATAACTTTTATGATGGATAGAAGATGCAAGGCCTATATGTATTAATTTGAAAGTTAATAGAAAGGATCAACAAATTTTTGGTTTGTATTCTCCTCTTGTTGCTAAGACAACTGAGTGAGTCTCGAGGATTTTGTCAAAAAAATTGGACATTTTTCAATTTTATTTATTCATTTATGTGATGAGTAAAATTATAATTGAACTAGATGCTATTAGATTTTAACAGAGTTGAAACTTTCTAAATTTTAGTAATCAATAACTAATCTGAGAACCACAATAGCTTTATTATATTTACATGTATTGCTCATTTGTATGGTTAAAGATAGATTATTCATTGTGTTGAGTTGTTTATATAGAGGTGGTGCTAGTTACATATATAGAAGTAGAAAGAAGCCTAAAGTAAACATCAATCACATTCATCATTGTAGGTTGGGTAATATTAGTTGTAAACAATATTTATTCCTGAGTACTTCATGTATATAGGAGACTTGTATAATGCCTCTTCTACTCTCAAGTTAAGAGTAACCCTATTAGTTAGGAAATACAAACATATTCATGGCACAACATTCATTACAAGAGAGAATTATCTTTAAAATTGAGATGGATATTTCATGCACTGTACACAACTTTCTAACTATTGGGAACTTTTATATTATGTTAGTTGGGCACAAAGAGAAAAATTAAGAAATTATTTGAGGAGAACAATTCATTAACCAACAAATTATTGGCAAATCCACTATAGAAGATGAATAGTCATGTGTTGATCGGTCACCTATACTAAGAGAGAAAATGGTGGTTATTCATGAAAGAATGGTGCGACGACACGCAAGAAAGCATTTTATTAGATGAAGAGATCATGTGTGAAGGAATCTATTATCACTTTTTTTGTGATAGGCTAAAATTTCTTACCTCGGGATAAAGTTCTTTCATTTTACAAAGGGGTCTAACTTGAGCTTATTATTGTTATTTTTTTACCCTAAAATTTGAATCCCTAGGTCCCTTTATACCTAGATTTAATCATTTATTTTATTTCATGCCTTGTCCTATGCTAATGTTTAACTATTAAATTGTTTATTAATTTGTAAGAAGTTAAAGGTCTTAAGGATTTTAAGTTGCAAAGTGAAAATGTGTTTTAGGTCATAGCATCTTCAATTCATTTACAATGTCTAATATTAAGGATTTGATCTAGAAAAATGCTAATTGTGCAACTTTACAATGCCACTTCCATGTTTAAAATTGTTGAGTTGTGAAGTGGTGACTAGTGGTCAAGTGCTATATTGCTAGCCCATTTTCATAGACTTGTTTCAAGTGTGAAGCTACAAACTAGATTATTTTGACTAGGGTGATAAATCTCCATAGTTTTCCCAATGGTTACCTTTTAAGTTTCAATGTTGTAATCCACTATGTTCTAATAGAGTCACAATCTCTCTACAGCCAGGCATAACAATTGCATAGAAGACACAAAGTAGTCGTAAAGTTAAATAAAGTGTAAAAATAGAACATCTCTAATGTCAATAGTTGGTAATATTTCAAGTTATGATGATGTGATGGTCATGACATGATTTATCACTATATCTCTACAATTTCTTAAGGATAAGGATTTTGATCTACAAAGTGACAAGTAAGTGATTAACTGTCTAAGAGCATAGCATAATTGTCTTTGTAGAATTGTTGTTTAAGGGTTGTGATGTTATGATGATTACCATAAAATGTTAAACTCAATATCTCTTCTCCGAAGTATATTAACCACTTGACCCCTTTATGTTATGATCATGGCTTGTAAGATGATTATGCAAGGTTTTACAAATATGAACTATAGAGGGTAAGATGTGGTGGCAATCTTTTGAAGCAAAAGATGAGCACTACTTCATGACTCAACTTAAAAGATCAAGGTAGTTTTTTATGATTTTGTGTAGAAGGAAAGAATAGTTAAGTGTACCATCTTAGCCTCATTATGCATTTTCCACTAATAGCAGAGAAGTAGAGATAAATTGAAGATGTGACTTTTATTGGTTTTGAGAAGCCTTGATGTGTTGAGATTATGTGCGTCACACATATTGTATAATATTGTTATATTATTTTATTATGAAATGTTGTACTTAGGAGCACTTAGATAGACGTGCAACATGTAAAATTCCAAAGGAATATTTTTGATGAGTTGTATTGTAACATTATGATAATATTTCATGTAAATAATTTAATATTGGGGAAAAGAATTAAATGTCCAATATTAAATGTGGGGTCAAGGAGTAAGATAGAACATGGTTTTATAGCATGGTTTATGTATTACCACTTGATGGTTTTATGAGACTTTTTACTATATAAGTAGCCACAAGGGTAGTTGTAAAGATAAGACGAAAAAAAGAATATGCATAAAGGAAAGTCGAGTAAAACAAGGCTTGATAGGTTAGCCAAAGGGATATTTTGAGAAGGTTGGAAGCATGACATGAGATTTGTAGATTCATGTTTATTCATATGGATTGCTTGGTTGTCTGTATGACTTTGAAGGCTTCCATAATTGTATTGTACTGGTATTTTTGAATAATACATGGTGATGGTTACTTTTGGAGGCTGGGTTTTTCTCACAATGAGGGTTTCCTAGGGTATGTTGTCTCACATTTTCGGGGTATGTTCTCTAGATTCTATTGTATGTGGATGTCAATTGTATAGTGATTTCAGATCTAATATGGGTTATATGGAAACAATAATATTTTTTGTTGTAAGTTTCCTTACAAGTGGTATTAGAGCTATGGTTTTTTTATTGAATCCATGGGAATGCATAAGAAAATAAAAGAAAAGGAAAGATATATGGGTGTCATAGGTTGTTTATTATAGATGTGAGAATTTTGGATTTGTTGTTATTATGATATGTTGGTAGATTTTGAGTATATAAAATTTTTGGTCGAATAATTTTTTGGATAATTTATTTAAATGAGGCTTTTAGGGAGAAGCTTACAAAAATGACCTCCTAAGAAAAAATAGAGCTCGTCATTGGATTTGGGTTAGTATTTCCATAAATTTTAATATATAATATTTCCTAGTTTGGCCATGTTGATAGAATTTTTTTAAAAAATTAGTTGCAACTCGTAATGGCCATCAAATTTAATCCCCTTGGAATTTTTTTCACAAAAAAAAATAGAAAGAAAAAAGTGCAGTGAAAATGGTAAAAATATATTCTTGGTAAAGTAATCATAACTTTCATTTAGAGCATTACAACTTGGTGTAGGTTTGATTATATGATTTTGACATTTGATTACTTTTTAGGAGCCCAAATTTAGATGTTATTTATTTTTATTTCAAATTAGGGCATAACTTGAGCATACATAGTTAGATTTTGGACTTCAAATAGTCAACATAAATCTCTTGGAGAGCTCTACACATTGGTTTAGATTTGGTGTACATGTTATCAATACTTTATTTGGTGATATATTGATTTGAATATTTTATTATATATATTGATTATGGTAACATTTTTAGTTAATGACATTATGTAGAAGTACAAAGTTGTGTCACCTTTCAGACTAACTTATCGGAATGACTGAATTTGAGTATTTCTATCTAAAAATCAATTTTGTTCAAATATATGATCTAGGTAAATTAATTCTAGCTCAGCTATATATGCTCTCACACATTTCCAATTAGAAATGTCCCTCAAATGCATGTTTTATACTAGTTTGTATCCAATTACTAAAGAAATAAAATCATTTTAGAAAAATTATGTTTCAATAACTCTTACTATTTTTATAATTTTTTTTAATAACTATAAACACCATTTTATAGATCTCAATGTCAAGAATATTCTCATATAGATTTTATAGTGTTTTAATTAGATATATTATATTATAATAAAAAAATTCTATAGGCGCATATTTTAACAATAAAAAAGATGTCAATTTTGAAAAAGAAAAATATTGAATCATATCAAATAAAAATTTAAATTGTATTACATTCTAGAGGGGAGAGTACTCTTCTAGAATGTATAATTTTTCTTCTGGTTAGAATAGATTTGATTTGAAAAATGTGGTGGGAGATGAAAACTATCAATTTTGTGAGTTGAAATTTGAATCATTATAAAAGAGAAAGTATAGGTTTAAATCCATTTTTTATTTTTTATTGTTCTATCTATATATGTTATCTACAACATAGTCTGAGATCAAAGGGAAATAATTTTATTTTCATATAATTTTGTGGTTCAAACTAGACCCCTAGTTTTCAACATTTTTTAGCAACTAAAAGATTATCAATAAAAATTAGGAAAATACATCAATTCTTATTCCAAATAATTATTAAAAAATATAATCCTAAACTTCTCCCATTTCTACACATTTCATTAGTTTACTTTATTTTCAAATTCTAAATAATAATACCAGTATTAAATGTCATTGAAGTTGAACAGTTATACTTTTATTAGCCTTTTCCCTTACAAAAGGGTGACAAGTTTGTGCTTTTACCCATCGATTTCATCTTCAACATTAATCATTTGATATTTGATCTCATTGTATGCTTAACTTATATTTTTTATTGGTCTCATGATAAATCAATATGGTTATCCATAGGGCATGTGCAAGATCATAGTCAGCCAAACAATGCTCTTAAGTGGCAATAAAAAATCAGTAAATTAGGATTATGTCAACTTGACGTGCAATTTTCTACTTTTTGTAAAATTTATATCAAAAAGTTGAGAGAAAATAATCTCTAGGAATTCAATTTAGTTTCTAAACTACTAGTCCTTACTTAGAAAAAAAAAAAATTTGGTTATAAATTTGAATTTTAATACAATAGTACAAAACTTTCAGGACAAAAATAAGTAGACATATGTCTGACCACCTTAATTAAAATCAAATCATAATATTTTTAAATAATATTCTCGATAGAAGAAGTAGAATCATTCCTATATGTCAGACATATTTTTGTGTATTTTTATTCTAACTAAATAACTAATTATTAATTTTCTACTTTAGTACTTTTTGAATAAAAAACTCTTGCGTCTAACCACCTTAGCTAATTCAAAAATCTACAAAATTTTATTTTTATTTATTTTTCCTTTTAGCAGAAGAAGCATAGAATGTGATGCATATTTTTTATTTAAAAAATGTTGCACCATTTGAAAGTTACAACTATTTTTCAGGCAGTGTGTCAATCAACAATTTATACATAACTCCATTAGAAAATAAGTAATAATTACTTACTGAACTTGTAACTTGACAAACCTTACATTTATGGGAAGCTAAGAGCATTCTTGAGAAATCCTTTCCATTTTATCAAAGTTTGGTGAAGAAAAAGTCATTAGCTACGTGTTTGAAGTAAAAATCACATAAGAATAGGCCAAAAGAATATTTTTAGGATGTTTTTAAAGTTGATTATTAAAGGTTGATATCAAAAGATATAGTAGGCCTTATAAAGGTATTAATTTTTTTTGTTTAGTATCAAGATGAGTGGGAAAAATAGTTGGAATAGATTTTGAAATGCTTTGAGACATTTCAAGACTATATATTTTTTAGATTGTCACTTTTAAGCACACCATCATCCTATGCATACCCAATATTGTGTTTGGCTACGTGTATGATGACTTGTTGAGTCTACATTTTGTGCAGTGTTGTAAGTGGTCTATACTTATAGGTTCTATATATGTCTTTGATATGGGTTGCCTTTGCCCATTGGTCTTTCATTATTAATGCATATTTAGATTTATGGATTGGATTTAAGTTTTATATATGCTTAGTAACATTATATTTTGATTTGTCTTCATATAGAATGGATGAAATGTAATTACAAGGTATAGTCATGGTGGAGGATTATGGTCGACTATTTTATGCTCTCAAGTTGGACACTTTGAGAGTTAGATTCTTGGTTCATAGATGTGATCATGGTGCCATGGATTTTGACATGACATGATTAGATATATAGGTACATCCTTTATGTTCATTGGTTTGGTTTCCTGATTTAGTTATGATAATATATCTTCTTGGTTTAAGGATCATGGTTATTTGGTTTCTTTTAAGGAGCTCTTGATGCACACTTTGAGTTGTTTGATGATTTTATTGCTTGGTTGATTCTCATTATTAAACGATAGTTTTCACCATGATGTCATGGATAGCTTGGATACATGGTTTAGTGGGAGATTTTGGCAATGATGAGGTTGTAGTGCATGATTAATTCCTTATTTGGTTTGTATTTTCTTGTGTCAGAGATCTTAGTTTCACTTCTTATTGATTCTTTGGTTGTGTGTATAGACTTGCAAGATATTCATGTAGGAGATGGATGTTATGATACCATGGGTGACTTGGCACCTTGGTTGAGTGGCATTTGTTGGCATTGATATATCTATTGAGTGTTTACAGATGTTGGAGGTTTGTCTTAGATCTTGTCGCTATAGAAACATCTTTGACATTTGCATGGTTCACTTTCTATCTTCTTGGTGTGTGGAGATGGTTTTAGCTTAAAGAATCATGGGGTTCTTCATAAAGGTGTAGTTTATGCTTTTAGTTGACATCTTATCCTTGGTGAGATGGTTGCATTATTATGTTATGGTATACTGTTGATATACATTTAGATTTTTTTGACATGTTATGGTATGTTCATATAGAGTATTTTATCTCTTTGGTTGAGATGGTTTAGATCATGTTGTCATGTTTGTGTTCATGAGGCCATGGTTGGAACTTTAACATTTCTTTTGGTTTAGTTTCTTTGTATTGAGTGCATTGATCATTTTTTGGATACTTCATGATACTACTATGTTTCATTTGGAGTTAGCATGGATTAATTGGTTATAGGTGCTCATGGATACTTAAAGATGGTGGTGATGTTGATTTCTCTTAGATTAGAGAAGTATTTGTTAGGACGGTTGATAGTTTTAGGAGGAAGTCTAAGGGGCATTCACCTGATATGGACTTAAGAGGATATTGTTATTAGATGAGTCTCAGTTAGAGGCTTGGATATCTTGATGAGAATTCTCATTCCCTACTCTTGGTCTATTTGGCAGCTTGCTATTTGAGAGGTATAGCCCACTTTTCTCTTAAGTGTATTATATTTATACTTTCCTTTCATGAATATGGATCTTGAGCTATGGTACATGAATTAATTCTAGAGGGTTCAGTTGAGATATGGTTTACCATTGATTATCTCCTTGTGCATATGTTGTTATGTTGGTATATTTTGGGAGATGGTTATTTTATTAGTCATATTCCTTGTATTAGGAATGGTTATTCCTTGGTTTAAGAGTTTTATCTCCTTGTGAGAAGCTTACATCCATGATTAGTTATATAGTAAGGTTTTGATGTTATTGTGGCTTCTTAGTTGGGTTTTTATAGAGGACATCATACTTACACAATTTATATCTAGAGGTGTGTGTAGAAGGACATGATATAGGTTATGATTTGTATGGTTTCTCCTTTGGTATTGGTTATATTATTGGATGTTTGATTTCACTTACATGGGATTTGGTATAGGTTGGAGATTTTGATCATTCATTTGTGTTCATGTATGTCATGTGAGAGATGACATTTTTATTCCTTTATCTCTTTCCTTTCTCGGTTGTGGAGAAATTGGGACAGTGTTGGAGACTTCTTCTCAGAGTTGATCTTGTAGGTTATGGATATATTGTGGATGTCCTTGATATATATACATGAATTCACTTCTATGACATTTTGTGAGTGGATTAGTTACAAATTTAAAAGTATCTTTTGCATTGGAAGCTTCTTGGTGTATATGTAGCAGATATTTCTCTTGAGAATTGTAATTGTAGGTTATAGATTGGATATGGTGATGATATTAGATTCACTTGATATACCTTTTTGAGGTATGGATAGTTCCAAATGGAATTGGAACTTGTTGTGGGTGATATTTCATATATGTATTTTGACAACTTTGAATACATGTGATTACCATTGGATTTGGTGTTTGTGCTCTACATTTCATTTGCTACAAGATTTTATAATCTTCTTATGTGGAAGTTTGGATGGATTTCTCTTTGGATGACTTCTACATATGTGCAGTGGAAGTGGCATAAAAGGATGTGGTATAATTCATGTTTGAGATGATAAATACTTTGATTTTGTTACATGTACTGAGATGGAGAACATGGATTACTTTGATCCATGATGGTTGTTAGGAGGGATTTTTGCCTTTTTCATTTATGTGGCTATAGATTGACCCTATGCAATGTATACAACAATTGGGAGATTGTTGTGATTATGTGTGTTGCACATATTGCATAATGTTGTTATATTACTTTACTATGTAATGTTGCACTAAGGAGTACCTAGATATGTGTACAACATGTAAAAATTCCCAAGGAATATTCTTGATGTGTTGTATTGTAGCATTATGATAATATTTCATGTAATAATTTAATATCGGGAAAAAAATTGAATTTCAAATATTAAATGTGGGGTCAATGTGTTAGGTAGCACATGGTTTTAGCACATAGTTTATGTAATATCACTTAGTTATTTGGTAGGAATTTCTACTGTATAAGCAATCAAAAGGGTAGTTTTAAAGATAAGACCAAAAAAATACAAAAGGCAAAAAAGTGTAAAAGGAAAGTCAAGTAAGACTAGGCTTGATAGGTCAGAAGCATGGCATGAGATGTGTGGATTCATGATTGTTCACATGGATTGCTTGGTTGTGGCTATGACTCTAAAGGCTTCCATTGTTGTATAGTAATGATACTTTTCTTAATAATAGATGGTGATGGATGCTTTTGGAGGTTTTCATTTTCCCTCAATAATGGTTCCCCAACATATATCTTGTGTCACATTTTGTGGGTACATTGTCTATTTTGTTGCATGTGATCTCAATTGAATATTTATTTCAGATTGAATATGCATTATGTCAAAATAGTAATATTTTTTGTTGCAAGTTTCCCTACATGTTGTTTAGTGGTACAAAGTTCCAAGTAGCCATAATTTACTAAGGCTAACAGTTTTGTGTGATAGCACAGAGGATAGCAAGTATGAGAAATACAAAGCCACAAAGTGATAATGAACGTGAAATAAGGTTACTCACAAAATTACAAACTCTTATTTTAATGTAGAAGTGATAAAGGAAAAATTTCAAAGTGAAAAAGGGAAGAAAAGTGTAGTGGTAACAAGGAAATTTATGAAAGGATAGTACAAATGCCACAAATTGTAAATTGTAGAGTTCTCTAAGAATTTGAAAGATTTAATCCATGTAAAGTTTTTAATGGAGTTAACGCATTTCTAATTCTAAAAAGTGTTTAAAGATGTCACACCAAGAGGCATTAATATAGTTCCAAAGCTTCAACATTTATAGAAACAAAGAATTCATGGAGATTTGTTGATTAGTGAAATTCAAAGATGGCATAAGAAGAGGATGTATTAATCTCCCAAGAGTTTGAAGAAAATCTATCAATTCCAATACAAGATACGACAAAAATCTAGAGCACTTACAAAAATGAGTTGGAATATTTTCTCCCTCAATCCTCAAATTGACAAGGCACCAACTTGCATGTGGTAAGAGACCATTACAACTCCTTTAGAGATGCAATTATACCAGATACAAATGGGATATATATACATATATATATATATATATACATATATATATATATATATACACACACACATATATATATATATATATGTATATATATATATATATATATATATGTATATATGTATATATATATATATATATGTATATATGTATATATATATGTATGTATATATTGGTTCTTTTATGAGAATAGGATGAGAAATCCTTTGGCTTCAAACTCTTATTATAGAAATTGAGGTAAGCTAATAGTGCCTAGATTTTTGTTGATGTAAACTTAGCAAAGGATTCTCTCAAAGCATACAATCCTACTACTCACTCTTTTCACAAGAAAGATAGGAGTGTTCTTTGTTCATTGGATAGAGTACTATTAATAGAAGCATTTTTCTAGAAGGACAAATGGGTTTATCAAATTGACTTAGTGAAGAGTGAAAAAAATTTCAAACCATAAAAGAATCTCTTCACTCAATGGGTCATGAGGCAACACATTCCTATGGAGAAGAAGTAAAAGGAGAAATTGCAAAGAAAGTAGGCGAACTTATGCCTCTTGAATACTTGGCAAGGTATCTCAAGAATACTATTTTTTTTTTGAAATTACTATTGAGGGTTGATAGAACCATGAATCCTACTAGTGTGACATATGTGATGGAAATCAAATTTCAAGATGATATCATGAATGTTGGGTATGACTATGTCCAAAATATTAGTATAGTTATAGATAATGTGAATGTATATACTTGGCAAGGAGAATTGGGAAATTTAAAGATCTACCACTACTCACTACTATGTATTTTTTATTATACAAGAATATTGGTCACATCAGTCAATTTTTTACTAAGCCGACTAGGGATATGGGAGAAACATTCCCAGTTTAATTATGAATAAGGGTATGGAATAGATTCTACCATTTTCCAAATTCTATTTAATTTTACAATGATTTTGTGATCCTCATTTCAAATAAGATAAGAGATGATTTAGAATCATGGAATTATTTTGGCATTTGACTTTAAAGAACAAAGAATATTTAGGCACTGCACGGAGAAAGGACACTTTCCTATGCAAAAAACTAAAAATTGGGGATTTTAATATTGGAAAAGATGTAATATATTTGATTGATTCTTTTGGTAGGTATTATAAATTTCCATCCTTAGTTACTAGGATTTATGAAATTAATGAAATAATGAGGACTACACTAAGACAGATGATAGGATGTAATTTACATACTAGTAATCCTTTGTGGGAGTATGATGACATCTCAAACTATTTTATGAGGATGTCTATAGTTACAAGTGGATGAAATTGAAATATGTTATGAGGTTAGAAGAGTAAATAAGAAGAAGTGGCTCCTCTTTCCTCAATTTTTATTAGGAAGAGAGGTATTTTGATAGAATTGATAAATTTATTCTTAATTATTATGAAATAATGATACATACGTTAGCTAAAATAAGGGATAAGAAGTGGAAAGGGTGGTAGGAGATAGATGAGGAAGAAGAATAACTTGAAACTTTAGCCTAGGAAAGGGGAGGTGGAAAGAAGGTTTGATATTAATTGATATTCACCAAAAGGAAAGGTAAAAAGTCTTACAAATTATCTGAGAGAGAAGTCAATACTTTTCCAACATGAGGCCAAAGTTTCTTGTCAAAAAGGCCACTAAGAGTGAGAAGGATCCTAATGAGATGCATCTTGTAGAAAGAAGGGTGGATGATAGAATCATTCAATCCCAAGAGTTTTTGAAAGATGGTGTTTTTTCTCAAGAGTGATGCCTTTAAGAGTTTCTTATTCAAATAAAAGAAAAAATAGTTATCACTAGCATTACAGCTAGGAGACTTAGACGAATTGGTTGCTGGTTTAGTAAAAAAGTTGCAAGCCTATGGTCCTAGCAATGAAACCTTCACTATTGAAGAAGCTAGAAATTTGGTGAAGAGAAGGGGGATGCTACTATTGTGTAGTCAAGACTTAAGTTCCTCTTTTTTATTAGATCAAATAAGAAGGCAAGAAAAGTTCATTTTTGTTGAAGCTTTGGGCCTAGGTGGTTTACAAAGAGGGTCAGGATACAACATAGATTCTCAAACTATGGTTTTCTGGAGTATATCTCCAAAATTAAATAAAACATAATTCATGGAAATAAAGGACACACCTAAAGTAAATATAATCTTCTAGAGTGTGCAGTCTACTCATAGTAAGGAGATGTATGGGTTATTGTAGATAGTATCAACAAAGAGTTTAGATAAAATGATCCAAATAGAGGATTAAATAGATCAAAACTTTTAAGATTGTGTGGCTACTAGAGAATAGTATGAGGAAGAAATGAAGAAAACTGTCATGTCCCTCTTTTAGCAACATAATTATAACAGGGGATTTGCCTATCATTGACCCTCGTAGGCAAATAATTATGGGAAGAGGGTCGATTTTGTCTTCCAATTAGGTAAGCAGGGCCTACTCATTCCAATATTTAATAAAGGTTGTATTCTAACTTTATAAAGTTAATTATTTAATTTTATAAAGTTAATATTTGTAGTGCAAGATGATTCCGGATAATTTCCAGAAACTTCTCGGCAAGGAGATAAATAGAGGACATAGGGCTCCTTTTTGAAAGAAAGCGATTTTGTGGATTGGTTTTTAATTATCAATTGGAGCAATTTGTAGTTTCCGGCCTGCAAATTCCCATGAGGTCTTTGAGAATGAAAACTCTCTTAGATCTGCATAACTGAGGAGGTGGGATATCTTCCGAGGGGTTGCACATTGCAGATGGTTTTCAGCCATTTCATGTCGAGATTATTTGCATATTCGGATTAATGAAGGGGAATGTTTTGAAGTCTTGAGGATTGGCTAATTGGGATCAGGAAATCAAGATTCATCACAGTCGATAACAGCAGCACCAAAGATTGGGAAGCAACAAGCTATTTACAGTTGAACACATCACTCCGCAGGAAGTAATATAAACAGAATCGCACCCAAAGGAGATTAATTCAATACCGCCTGGGCCACCCGATACCGGACCAGTTTTGCATTGAGCAGGGAGGTATTTGGTCCAACATTAATCCTTTGCAATCTGCCGGTTTGGCATCTCCATTGGACGCACTTAACAATCACCATTTTGGAGAACGATTTCAGATCGAAACCCGACCAGGATTCTCTCACCATTAGCCGTCGGATCACCATGAACATGGAGGATGTGGGATGTTGACCATAAGAACCAGTAATGACATAAGTAAGGGGATAGTCTGGTCATGAGCTAGTGGAGATTGTGGATCGATGTCCATTCAGGAAAAAAGAATGACAAAACAATAAGGTGCGGGTGCCAGTTGGAGTATCGACCCAGAATTCCATCTGAGATAGCAACGTATACTCAGGACACTAATGCGATTCATGGTAACCGCAGTTGTTTGGTCTCTCTTTTGACATTGTAAGTCAAAGACCTCAGCTATTCAGATTGTTTGCAATAAAGTTATTCTCTAAAATTTGTTGTTACTTATCCGCTGCATTTAGCTACAACTTGATTGAGTGAAATAAACAAATCATGGATTAATTATGTCTCATGACAAGTGTTCGACAAATTTCCATACTTCAGCATCGACATTTCTTTTTTAACTCATATAGCGAGGGTCATCATAGTAGTTTCTGAATTTCGCTGCAAATTTTTTGAAGAAACATCAACCCTTGAAGATTAAGATTTTTGGTTGCAATAACCTATTGGGGGTTACTTCAGTGGTATCAGAGCAGTAGTCCTGCCATCCTGATTGGGTAAAAGTACTTTAATTTCTGGAGTTGTATTCAAGAATAGGGATATGGGTGAAAGACAGAGTCCGCCAAGATTTCCCAGAGTCGACGATGATGAAACCAGAGAATTTTACAGAACCATGACTACCGCACAACAAGAAATAACTCAGACACTACAGGCTTTGACTACCATAATGGAAAGTGTTATTCAGCCCAGGATTCAGGATCAAGGAAGAAGCACATCTGATCACGATGATAGGAGTGTGGCAGGATCACAAGGTGCTCCTAGGCGCAGATCATGGACAGCAAATAGGCCTACTCATCCCACCTTCCTAAGGGAAGAGGCTTAGGAGATGGGAGAAGACGATGCACCAAAAGATTTCCAGGATGATCTTAGGGCTGCTACGGCAGAATGGCAAGCATTACCCCCGCATGTGCGTGAATTATTGAACTTTGATCGATATCTAAACCAAAGAAGAGAACATATGAGGAATAGCCGCCAGAATAGGAGACCTAGGGGAGGTCATGAAAGTGAGTTACAACGAGCTATCAGTAAACTTACTTTGCCTTTTTTCGATGGGAGTGGTCAGATGACAGCACAAGCTTGGATTCATAAGTTGGACACCTTTCTAGCGTTAAGGCCTATGTCAGAAATAGATGCCATCAGGTATGCCACCTTACATCTGGAAGGCGCAGCTCATGATTGGTGGTCACATGGAATGGTTACTTTACAGCACAATCAGGTAACATCATACCAGGACTTTGTGGATAGATTGGTTGAACATTTTGATAAGAAGGATCCAAAAATTTATTTTCGCGACCTTGCTCAGTTAAAACAATTTGGCAATTTAGAGGTTTATATTAGTGAATTTCAAAGGTTGTCAGTCATGGTACCAGATGTATCGGAAAGGAGGTTAGTTATCTTATTTACAGAAGGATTGTCTGAACCCCTCAAGGGATGGATTAAGGCATTTGACCCACCAACACTGCAGGAAGCCATGAGGAAAGCACGAAGTATGGAACTTACCACCCCTTCTAGCCGGTTCACTCCCAGGAGTACTACCTCTTTCAAAGACAACAGGAAGTTTGATAAAAATAAAGGGAAGAGCATTGAAACCAAAGGGAAATCTACCACACCCCTAGATACAGAAGCATTAAATGACTTGCGAAGGAAGAAATTATGCTTCTATTGCAAAGGTCCATATGACAGGGATCATGATTGTCCTTTGCGACCAAAAGGAAAAGCCAATAGAGTTATGTGGGCATATTACGAAGGATCAGACTCTGACGGTACAGCAAAAGAGGATGAACACACTGGTTCAGAATCTGAGGAAGAGACGGGAAAGTCAGAATAGAAAGAAGAACCTGAATTGCATCTACAGCAAGGGCGTTTGTCTAGTATTCAACAGGAAGGATCTTTCAGGTTACGTGGTGTCCTAGCAGGGCAAAAGGTGATTACATTGGTGGATACCGGAGCCACACATAACTTCATTGATGCAAGATTGGTTGAGCGTCGTGGTATTAAGATAGAAGAATTTGAAGGTCTTCGTGTACAGGTTGCTGACGGATACACTCTTAAGTGTAACAAGATAGTCAGAGACATGCCTTTACGCCTGAATAATTATGAGTTCAAAGCGGATTACCACATGGTCAATATGGGTGATTTGGATATCATTTTAGGCATGACATGGTTACGTTTATTGGGTGAAGTTACCTTTTGACTCAGGGACATGGAGATTAAGTTCGAAGTAGATGGGAGACAGCATGTATTGAGAGCTATTCGGAATAGTGATATCCAAACAATCTCTCTTAGATGATTGGAAAGATTGGTGAGACATGAGGATCTTGAATGGGCAGCCATGTGTACTCTCATGCCTACATGGGAGGAACAACCAAAGACAGAATATCATCCCGACATACAGATATTGAGGAAAAAGTATAGTAAGGTATTCAGCGATATTCCACCTGGTACGCCACCTGATAGAGGGATCGAGCACATCATCGAACTAGAAGAAGGTGCTAAACCAGTTATGATCACTCCATATAGGCATCCCAAAAGGCTTAAAGATGAGATAGAAAAAACCATCAAGGAGCTTCTCGCGATGGGACACATCAGACCTAGTAAGTCTCCTTTTGCTTCTTCAGTAGTTTTGGTTAAGAAGAAAGATGGTTCATTACGGATGTGTATAGATTACAGGATGTTGAATAAGAAAACCATTAAGAATAGATATCCTATCCCACGGATTGATGAGCTAATAGATGAACTACATGGGGCATGTTACTTTAGTAAGATTGATTTGAGATCAGGTTACCACCAGATTAGAGTCAGAGAATAGGACATTGAGAAGACTGCATTCAGGTGTCACTGTGGGCATTTTGAGTTTGTAGTAATGCCATTCGGATTGACCAATGCACCAGCTACTTTCCAGTCCACCATGAATAAGGTTTTCCATCATCAACTGAGGAAGTTTGTATTAGTCTTCTTTGATGATATCTTGGTATATAGCCAAACATGGCATGAGCATATGGAGCATCTAGAAACAGTATTGAAGACCTTGCAAGAAGAGTCCTTGTATGCCAAAGAGTCCAAATGCGATTTGGGAATGATTGAGTTGTTATACTTAGGTCATATTATCAGCTGAGAAGGAGTACGAATGGATCCTGATAAGATTCGTGCTATTGTGGAGTGGCCTACTCCTGAGAACCTAATTTAGTTAAGAGGATTCCTTGGGTTATGTGGCTTCTACCGCAGATTTGTTTGCGGGTATTCATGACATGCGGCCCCTATAACAGATTTGCTTAAAAGGGGAGCTTTCGTTTGGATAGCAAAGGCACAGGCTTGTTTTGATAGATTCAAGGAGATCATGACTTCATGTCCGGTACTAGCATTTCCTGATTTCTCGAAACCATTTGAACTCTAGTGTGATGCCTCAGGAGATGGTATTGGGGCTGTTTTAATGCAGGATAAACACCCAATTGCATATGAAAGCAGGAAACTCCGTGGGCCAGAGAGATCATTCAGCATTTATGATAAGGAGATGTTAGCTATCATGCATGCACTAGCTAAGTTCAGGCAGTACTTAGTAGGTGGCAAATTTTGCATAAAAATTGACCACAATAGTTTAAGACATTTCCTCGGGCAAAGGGATCTCAATGATAGGCAGCAAAAATGGGTCAGTAAGTTACAGGCATATGACTTCGATATATCTTATGTTAAGGGCACACAGAATGTGGTAGCAGATGCCTTGTCACGCAGACCACATCTTAGTTCAATGATTGAGATCTCTGAGAATTGGAAGCATTTGATTATTGCAGAATATGCCAAAGATTCATGGGCATCTAAGATAGTTGATGGGATACTTGTTGATACCAGGTATACACTTGTGGATGAATTGATTATTTACAAGAGCAGGGTATTTTTAGTCCTAAGATCGAAGGTGAGGCAGTTCATTATGCGAGCTCTTCATGATTCACCTATAGCTGGTCACCCCGGATACTTTAAAACATATAGACAGGTGCGAGAACGGTTTACATGGAAAGGACTTAAGAAGGATGTTTTGCAGTATGTTCGTGAGTGTTCCATTTGCCAATAGAATAAACAGGAGCACACTTTTCCAGCGGGGCTGCTACAGCCACTTCCCATTCCGTGTCAGAAGTGGGAATGCATATCCATGGACTTCATTACCGGGTTGTCCAAGGCTCAAGGACGTGATTGCATTTATGTGGTGGTGGATAGGCTAACAAAATATGCTCATTTCTTTCCCATCACCACTACTTATACCGCAGTACAGGTAGCTGAAGTATTCTTCAGGGAGGTTTTTAGGTTACACGGGATACCCCGCAGTATTGTCAGTGACAGGGATAGTAGATTCTTGAGTCATTTCTGGCAAGAGGTGTTTTGATTATGCGGCACTGAGCTCACACCCAGTACTAGTTATCATCCGCAAACCGATGGACAGACAAAAATTGTAAACAAATGGGTGGAAGGCTACTTGAGGAATTACGTAGCTGATCAGCAGAAGGCTTGGGTAAGATGGATTTATTTGTGTGAGTATTTCTATAACACCACTTTCCACATGTCTATCCAAATGACACCTTTTTGAGCATTATACGGCTATGATACACCCAGTTTCATTGACTTATTGATGAGTGATGTTCGGGTACCACGTGCTGGGGATTTACTGCAAGAAAGTAAAGATATCATTAACTCTCTACATGATAACATCGCTCGAGCACAGAATCAGTATAAGCAATACGCAGATCAAAAGAGGACGGAGAGAAGCTTTGAGGTGGGCGACATGGTTTACTTAATGCTTCAACCATTTCGACAATCTACTCTCAAAAAGAGTGGGTCAGAGAAGCTTAAACCCAGGTATTATGGACCTTTTAGGATCATTAGGTGAATAGGGAAATTGTCTTATGAACTTGAGCTTCCAACAGATAGCAAAGTATATAATGTGTTTCATGTATCACGTCTCAAAAAGGCATTGGGACAGAATGTGATACCTTCTGTAGTCTTGCCGCCTCTGGATGATGAAGGGAAATTGATCATGGTACCGGAATTCATTTTAGGAAGCAGAGAAAAATAGCTCCGCCGAAGAGTAATCAGAGAATATTTGGTTAAATGGAAGGATCTACCAGTCGAAGATGCTACTTGGGAGAATGAGACCATTTTGCAGCATCCAGCTCTGAGATTGCTTAAGGGCAAGCAATATCTGGAAGGGCGGACTGTCATGTCCCTTTTTTAGCAACATAATTATAACAGGGGATTTGCCTATCATTGACCCTCGTAGGCAAATAATTATGGGAAGAGGGTCGATTTTGTCTTCCAATTAAGTAAGCGGGGCCTACTCATTCCAATATTTAATAAAGGTTGTATTCTAACTTTATAAAGTTAATTATTTAATTTTATAAAGTTAATATTTGTAGTGCAAGATGATTCCGGATAATTTCCAGAAACTTCTCGGCAAGGAGATAAATAGAGGACATAGGGCTCCTTTTTGAAAGAAAGCGATTTTGTGGATTGGTTTTTAATTATCAGTTGGAGCAATTTGTAGTTTCTGGCCTGCAAATTCCCATGAGGTCTCTGAGAACGAAAACTCTCTTAGATCTGCATAACTGAGGAGGTGGGATATCTTCCGAAGGGTTTCACATTGGAGATGGTTTTCAGCCATTTCATGTCGAGATTATTTGCATATTCGGATTAATGAAGGGGAATGTTCTGAAGTCTTGAGGATTGGCTAATTGGGATCAGGAAATCAAGATTCATCACAGCCGATAACAGCAGCACCAAAGATTGGGAAGCAACAAGCTGTTTACAGTTGAACGCATCACTTCGCAGGAAGTAATACAAACAGAATCGCACCCAAAGGAGATTAATTCAATACCACCTGGGCCACCCGATACCGGACTAGTTTTGCATTGAGTAGGGAGGTATTTGGTCCAACATTAATCCTTTGCAATCCGTCGGTTTGGCATCTCCATTGGACGCACTTAACAATCACCATTTTGGAGAACGATTTCAGATCGAAACTCGACCAGGATTCTCTCACCATTAGCCGTCGGATCACCATGAACATGGAGGATGCGGAATGTTGACCATAAGAACCAGTAACGACATAAGTAAGGGGACAGTCTGGTCACGAGCTAGTGGAGATTGTGGATCGACGTCCGTTCAGGAAAAAAGAATGACAAAACAATAAGGTGCGGGTGCCAGTTGGAGTATCGACCCAGAATTCCATCTGAGATAGCAACGTATACTCAGGACACTGATGCGATTCATGGTAACCGCAGTTGTCTGGTCTCTCTTTTGACATTGTAAGTCAAAGACCTCAGCTATTCAGATTGTTTGCAATAAAGTTATTCTCTAAAATTTGTTGTTACTTATCCGCTGCATTTAGCTACAACTTGATTGAGTGAAATAAACAAATCATGGATTAATTATGTCTCATGCCAAGTGTTCGACAAATTGCCATACTTCAGCATCGACATTTCTTTTTTAACTCATATAGCGAGGGTCATCATAGTAGTTTCTGAATTTCGCTGCAAATTGTTTGAAGAAACATCAACCCTTGAAGATTAAGATTTTTGGTGGCAATAACCTATTGGGGGTTACTTCAAAAACATATGTGATGGAACAAAAGATCACAGTACTGGAGAGAAAAACAAGAGCATTGAAAAGTGCTACTAGACCTATCACATAGGTTAGTGATAAGGAAAATCAAATAGATGAGGATGGGTGACCACCCACTTTGACAACTAGACAAGCATGAGCTATGGATATAGATGGAAGAGATATAGAAAGAGAAATGTAGACTACAGAAATGAAAGAAGTGTTATCTCATAAGATAAATGTGTTAAAAAATATGTTTTGAAATGTTTATACTATGTATATTTCTTTTCAAGGGACATAGCATTAGTGTTGTGAAAAATTTTCATTATTTTTTAAATTTATTTAAAATGTGGGGTCCTTACACCCAATTCTTTGAGAAACTTATTCCAATTTGAACCCAAAAGAAAGAATTACCAAAGGAAATTATTGTTCCTACAAGGAAAATTGTTGGGAAGGTAAAGGAGTTTGATGAATTTTTCTCTAGAAAGATGCAATTGATTCAAAATAAGATGAATTATATTTGTGATGGTGTACGTTATTTTATTCATCCCATTATTTATATTGATGGGAATCTAAAGGAATGGCAAGAGTGGGCCATATCATTTGAGGATATTTTGAATCATGAAAGAGCCATAACCTATTGTAATAATAAACTGCACGTGTCTAGTTTGTATGGAGTAGTTGTTATTTTATATGAAATTGAGATAGACATGAATAAAGTAGTTTCATAAACAAGGGAAATAATAAAGGAAAGGTGGGTTAAAGTTATAAGTGACTTGCATATGATTAGAGATTCTACATGCCCATACATTGACATTGATATTGTCATTTGGGAAGTTGTTACAGAGATCAGAGCATTGACCAATGGAGATAGTGATTAAAAAGAGATGTAAAAAAATCTTGAAGAGAAAATAGAGGGAACACAACCATTAGATTGTGGTATCTGAATTTTTTCGCTTACCTTCTACAGGTACAACTAGATTCCAAATAGAGAGTTGATCTTGAACATACATACTACTAGTTATTCACTTTTGAAACTATCTATGTCTAATTGTCTCTCTCTTATTTATTTATTTTATGTAACAAGTTGTAAATGTCAAATAAAAAGGTAACATGTTTCTTTTCTCTCTACACATAAAGATTTTTTCAAATAACCTATATGAATGAGTTCCCAAGGATAGAGAAAGGGTCCAAACGTGAAAAGGAGAATGTTATATCCATGTCTTTTGGTCGGCCCATGATTGTGTAGTGAAGTTTTCTGATCTAGTTCATATAATGTGAATAGAGCATCATAATATTTTAAGTGTATTTGATTCATTTTTACTTTATAGGAGTTGATACATGGATACTTGTACTGTTTCAAGTAAATTAATACAAATATAGAAATATTTGGTCACCTATCTTAGATCTTGTCTCTTCTTGTGTTACTTTTCATTTTTTAGAGATTTCATGACAAGTATCTTAAGTCTTAGTTGTGATTCATTTTGAATTATATCTTGTATCATGTCTTTCTATTAATAAAATTGATTATTTAAGTTCTTGATATGATTTAAGAGAATTAAAGGTATTATAGGGAGATTATGATGATTATGAGTTTTGAAAATGAGCATTGATCTTCTCTTCACAAAGTGATAGAACAAATATGAAATAGATGGATCAAGCTTTTTGAGTAATTGAACCCAAATTAATAAGGCATTGATCATATGTTGATATTGAATAAACAGGTTAAGCTACATATTTTTAGATATATAAAGTTGGTATGTGCTTGATTTATAGAGGTGTAGAGTATGGATAATTAGCTATTTTGTATCCTTCATCTTGTATCCAAATTAGGGAAATTAAAGGAAAATGTATGCTATATAGGAATTTATGGTGAATTTTTTCATAAAAGAAAGTAATAAATTTGAGGGTATAAATGCATGAATCCTACCAAATTCAAAGGGAAGAAGACTGTAAAGTCTTATTAGTTGGTCACGTTGGCTTGCATGAAAATATATATCATGGTGTTTACCTAATTCCTAGGTACTCAGTACATTCTCAAAAGGAATTTAAAATTCTATCAAATTAGATACCAATAGAAGGTTCAAAGACATCATTTAGAGTTAATTGAAATATTTTGGGGCCAATCATGACCATATGTAATGATCAAACTACTATAAAATTCATAAATCCTAAAGGTCATGATAAAAACCTTAGGATAAAATGATGTAAAGGGGGATAAATACCACCCACATTGGAATAAAATGGATTTAAATACTATAATATATATTATATTTAACTTTGACTACATTACTATGAAATTTGATTAATTTTTTAATAGAATAGAGCATGAAAATGTAGGTTGGAAATTCTAATTTTTGAAGGGAAAGTTAATTTGGGCTTGTAAAACTATTATTAAGGACCCAAAATAGAATGGGATTGGTTGGGTAATTTATTTTCACATTACATAATGTGGACAAGTCCTAGGGCATTAACATGTACAGATTGGAAGCCATATTATAGGAAGTCATTGTAAGAAAAGCAATAAAATATCTCTATTTTGCAATTTCATTATGTTTTTGTGAATGAAATTTTGTTATCATGTACATTACTTAGGATAATAAATTAATCTCTATGTGTCATCCTTGAAAGTTATGGTACTATTTCTTTTGGCATCCATATCCAAGTTGTTGATTGGAATAAAGGATTGTGCATTAGTTTTAACAAGTCTTTCTTTTCTATATGTAAACTTGAGCATTTAATGTATGTATGAACCTATTTCCTATGTAATATTCATGACCTAACATTTATGATAATTTCCTAACATGATAAGGTGCAGATAAAGTGAGAAAGCGACTTGAGATTACCATCCATATGCTTGCAAGAACACTAATTTCATTGCCAAGGAGAAACAACAAGAGATCTATCCATTTTATGAATTTTTTAATGATTGGAACAATTAATAAAAATTTAATCAATAGTTTAATAACTTACATTTGGTCTTGGAAGTGAGTTCTTGATTGAATTTGAAGATACCCCTATTTTTTGATTAGTTTGGTGAATGTTTCATAGAATGCACATATAAGGAGTTGATGGGTTCCAAATAATTAAATAATCATTAGTTTAGGATAAAATTAACATAATGAAAAAATTTATAGGGTTTTTGGATAATTATTTCTTATATTTTCTTTGTAAATGAGGGGGGTTTTATGCCTAAAAGAAGCCCATAGTGTAACAACAAAGACATGGTCAAAAAAATCTGTAACTAATACTTTGTATATTTTAGAGAAGAAAAATTGGTTTCCAAATTTGGAATTTTTTTGTTGAATATTTTTGAAAGTTAGGAGAATAACATTGGAGGCCTAATTAGGGCTAGTATGCGAAATTAGGGCTAATAATCCTAGTAGGTTGGATAGTTTAGTTTTTTGTTAAAGATGAGCACTTGAAACTTGGTAAACTAGTTATTTGGATTGAATTAGGGGATTAAATGCCCTTAGAGTCCTAATAATTCAAAGCCTTATGGTTTTGTTGGGAAATATTTGGGAAATATACTATTTTGAGGAAAAAATGATAGTAATAGAGAGAGCGGAAGAGGTAGCAGACTTGAAGATGAAATGAAAGGGTCATGTGTACAAGAATATGCAAAGAGTGTATGGTAGATCAACATAGAGCCACAATGGGTGGAATTTAGGGTGGAGGAAGAGGAGTGTTTATAGGAGGATGTTTCATATGTGATGAAGTGAGGCACACTTCATAAAAATTATAATTGAATGAGCCTAAAAATATGACAGGAAGAGTCCATTTGATTCATGATGAAAAGAAAGATAACATAATTTAGAATAATGTAGATTTTGAGGAAGGAGTGTTTTTAATGTGAGAAGGGGACAATCAATAAGAAGGTAACCCATATTCAGAACTAGGTGTAAGTATAAAGGAAACATTTGTCAAATGATAGTTGATTTAGGTTCACATGACAACATGGTATTCTATGAGATTGTTGATAAATTGGTATTTCCAAAATAAACACATGAACATCCTTATCAAGGGACATGGGTCAGTGAGGAGAAATGAATCATGGTGAGAGAGGAGGCATATGTTGAGTTTTCCATAGAGGACTACTATGATAAGCTTATTTTTGATGTGATTCCAATGCAATATTGCCACATCATCTTGGGAAGACCATGGAAAGCTTTGTGGAGGACTTTGGATGATGGGATTGACAAAAACATACTTATTGCACAAGGAAAATGATAAATTCTTTCTGAGACCTCTCAAAGATTACATGTATCAAGAGAAATTGACAAATTTATTTGAGAGAAAATAACCTTTGAAGTTACAGGTTGGTAAGAGGGTATAAGAACCTAATGAAGCCAAGGTTTGAATGACAAGAAAAAATAGAACACATATTCCTATAATAGGGATGAAAATGGAGTGACATTATGGACCATGAATCTCTTTTCATTGTAAAATTTTGTGGTGGAAGAGTCCATATGATTGGGGGTATGATGAAGAGGCAAGAAGATTAGATGAAGACAAGAGAAAAATTGCAGCAACATACTAATGCTTATTGTCATGGAGTGAAGCAAGAGAACAAGTTTTTTTATTTATAACCTTTTGTATAAGTTCAATTTACCTATAAAAGAGAAATTTCTAAGGAGAGGTTATTGTAGATACCTAAATCTGATTATATCATTGAGTAATGTTGTTTAGTCATCTTATAGGAAATTACTGATTAAATATCAAACATTTAATTAATTAATCTTCATCCCCTAGTTAATTAATTGATTAACTAACTATAGTCCAATTGATAAAATCAAATGACAACCCAAAGTCTAATTATCAATTAAATCCATATTCCTCTATTAAATTAAATATGTGCATAAGTCTATTTAATTTAATTCCACATCCTCTTTTATTAAATAAATCATTTAATAAATCAATCACAAACCCCTAACCATTCCTAAACCTTATCATTATCCAAATCCAACCCATTCACCAATACTAACCTCACTTAGCTAGCTAATTAACCCATCACATGATTAATACTAAGCCTCTTACATCCTAATCTCCTCCTAAGCTAAGCCTAATCCCCCTTCTAAGCATGTGCACAACTTTAAGAAAGGGTTAATACTTTCTAGACCAATCCAAAGTCAAAGTCCTATATCCTTCTTACATTCCTATCCAAGGACTTTAAGGCTCATACATTACTTAATGGATCTTTAAATGCCTCTTACATACCTCTTCCACACTCCTTGTCCCTCATAACTCCCTTCGACCCTTCATTTTGACCCTTTTCCCCTATTCAATTCCCATGTGACACTTGTCACAAAGCTATAGATTTGAAAAAGCACAATAAATTTTCTTCCCCTTCCTTGCGTCCTAACCCTTCCTCACCAAAACTCCATCTCACTACCCTTTGACCTATAAATTGGACCCTTCCCCTCTCACAAATCATCTACTTTTCATAAAAAATTAAAATGCTCCATTAACCACCAAAGTTATCCATTGCATCCTTACCATGTCAAAATCCATTTACACCTCTATTGTTGAATCCTCCATCCATGTTCATGATTGATCACAAATCCATGGTTTGAATCTTGAGAACACTTGATCACATATCCATGATCACTTGGACACATTGAAGTACAAAGGTCACACTTGGGGAGCTTGCCATACGTGGTTTACAATTCTCTATAGTGTTTCCTTCATCCTCTAATACATATTTCTATTTTATTTAGTTTTGTGAATGTTAGATTAATCTTGATTTTCTTTTCACACTAATGTCATAGCATATAGTTACAACAAATTCCTAGTCAAAGAGGTAGAGTTCCATCAAGAAGGATGGAAGGAAGAAAAATAATACCGATTATCTCTAGGGGAAAGATAACTTTCAAAGGAAGGGAGTATGCTACATAGGAACCCAAATAAGGATTTGATCAAATTAATACATCATGTCTGAAGGAAGGCTCAAAGACATCATTTAGAGTAAATAGGAATATTTTGAGGCCAATCTATGGGGAGGATCCAATCCACCAAGACCTAAATACACTTTTCTTTAGGGCCACACTAGGATTCCTCTCTATCCTAGCTTCTTATGGTCTCTATCTTCACTATAACTAAAGGGATAACCACTCTATTTTCCCTCTTACTCTTTGAATCCTCACCAATCAACTTAACTCACTCTTCTATCCTTCCAAACACACCCTACATTACAAGTTTCCAACTTGCCATTTCAATAAATTATGTCCTTCTCTGACCAAGTGAGCATTTTAGGATTGAACCCTGCCACTTTCCAAGATTCTTGATATTTTCTATATGGCCATATACTCCTACTAATTAACAATCTCTCCAAATGCACTATTTAGCCTTGTAGTACTTTTGCCCCAGTCATGCCCCCTAATAGGGAAGTTGAGTTGTATCTTCCTAAAATCCTTAACAAGCTGACAAACTAGCTTAGTACCCTAATATCATTCTAGGAAACCTCCAAGATTCAACTACTTTAGAACTAGGCCCAACTCATCCATACACCTTTATGCCAAAATGATCACATTTGTAAGGGCTTTAAGGGTTTTCTGCAATTAGTTTTGTTTCTAGTGGTTTGAACTTCTCGAATGGATTCAACCCTTGCCCACATTTATTCTTAGGTTCCTCCACCCTATGGACTGTAAAAAATCCTCAACTGATTGGCACAAACCAATACTCCTTGTCTATCTTTTTTCTCTAGCAATCATCAAGTCACCATGTTGGGTACACCATGGCTTGCCTAAGGCTTGGTGTAAAAATTAGCTATCCAACTCTACAAAACACAAAATTGCATATTTACAATGTATATGCAATTCTTTACTTGATTCCAAGTGGAATAGTTTTATATAAGTCAACTACACATGGTAGTTGTAGAAACTATCAAATAATGACTATGTGCAAAGGTGCACAAAAGTTGTAATGACAACTTTTTACTTTTTTCCTTCTACTCCTTCCTAGGAAGCATAATGTGTTTATTTTAATACCTTAGGACTAAATAAGGAAATTTTACTTTGTTTCACCCATTTTTAATCAAGGTTATCCCCTTTGACCAAGTTTTTACTCCTAAGCAACAATTTCTCAACTATGTCGTATTTGAGTCCAAATAGTAAAGATAACTCAACAACTCTTACTAACCCCTCCTAACTTAATTAAACACACCTCATGGACTAGAGTAATTCCTTATTCTTCAATGGTTTATCTAATACCATCTAGAAGCCAAAATTTGAATAGGGATAAATGAGGTCTATTCCAATGCCCAAATTTTATATGTCACCTTCATCGACCCAAGTGGCCTCATACTATAGTTTTTTTCTACATTTTACTAAGTGCTCCATGTAAACTTGGTGTTTTGTCTTCTTTTTCTCCCTTGAATTCAATAATTTAGGGTTCTCAGGTATAGTGTACTCTTTGGCATCTTTCTCCACCTATGATATGCTCTCATGTTCTTTTACATCAGGCCCTTTGTATTTGAATAATTCCTAAATATTAAAAATAGGTGAAATGGACAAATCCTTAGGAAGGTCTAATTTGTATGCATTCCATCAATACTTCTCTAAAACTCTATAAAGTCCTATCCTCCTCACTTTTAACTTGTTAGGAACATTCTTCTCCATCCTATCTTTGTTCAGATGAGTCATCAACAAATCTCCAACTTCAAACTCAAGACCCTTCCTCCTCTTTGTATCCACCTTAGCCTTCAATCTTTGATTAGCTTCTAGGAGTGTCTCCTTGACCTATTCATGAATCTCCTTCATAGACTAGAAAAATTCATCGACATAACTACTTACCCCTTTTTGATCCTTCAAGTCTCTAAATTCACATGGTCTCTAGGATGTAGACCATATACTACCTCAAATGGACTCTTTCATATGGTCTTGTTTACCCTTCCACTGTAATAAATTTTTTTTTGAGGTATAATTTGGTCCATACTTGATCACACTCCTTTGTTAAGAATTTTAACAAATTGCCAAGTACCTTTTTTATCAGCTCGGTTTAGCCATTAGTTTGAGGGTGATAAGCTGACCCAAAAGAAAAAATTGTTCCCAATCATTTCCATAAGGTCTTTCAAAAATGACAAATAAACTTCACATCCTTGTCTGACACTATTCTTCTAGGTAATGCATGGATTCTAACTATCTCCTTGAAGAAGAGATGTGTAATATGACTAGGATCATTGGTCATTTTGTAGGGTATGAAGTGACTCATTTAACTAAACCTGCCTACCACTACAAATATACTATCCAATCTCTAGTATTTTCCCTGGCTATAGCTACTACAAAATCCATTCTTAAACATTCCCATTATATATGAGGAGTAGGTAAAGGTTGATAGAATCAAATATTAGCAATAGTTCCTTTATCTTTTTGACATACTCCACATTTCTCCATATACCTTTTGATATCATTTTACATCTTAGACTAGTAGTGGAGCCTTTGCACTAATTCCAAGGTCTTGTTCAAACCAAAGTGTCCACTCAAACTATCATTGTGCTTTTCTTGGATCAGATCTCCCTCATTGAACCCCTAGGAGCACATAACTATTTGTCCTTGAAAAATATTCTTTTTTAGCATATTCAACATGAAAATGATTTTTGAACTCCATACATACCTTGTTAAGTTCTACAAAATCTTCATCTCACTCATAGAGAATCTTGAATTCTTCTATGCCAATGATTCTTACCTCTTGGATTTTGAGTAGTCTTCTACTCAATGTATCTACCACCTCATTACACTATCCCTTGTTATGGTTAATTGTGAAGGTGTAGGCTTATAAAAACTCCATCCACTTGATATGCCTCAAGTTAAGCTTCTCTTGAGTAATAATGAAACTAAGGGCTTGGTTGTCAGTAAATACCACAAATTCCTTAGGAAAAAAGTAGTGCCTCCACATTCTAAGGGCTTGCACTAACATATAGAGTTCTAGATCATAAGATTAATAACTAGATTTACCTTGATTCAATCTTTCACTAGAAAATGCCACTGGTCTTCATTCTTGTCTCAAGACTGCCCCCACTACTATATTTTTTGCATTACACTCCACTATAAAGGGTCTTTCAAAACTAGGTAGTTTTAAGATAGTTTGTGTGGCCACTTCTTGTTTTAGCTTCTCAAAATCTTAGGAGGATTTCTCGGTCCAGTTTAACTGAGTCTTGTTTCCACCTTTAATGGTATCTAGGATAGGTGCACATAGCTCACTAAAATTCCTCACAAACTTCCTATAGAACTAAGCCAAACCATGGGAACTTACACTAGTTCTTGTTCTAGATGTTTACATGTTTACAATAGTTTCCACCTTGCTTGGATCCATCTTAAGGTCTCCTTGTGACCCCACAAATCTTAGGTATAATAGTTCATATTTCAAGAACTCACTCTTTTGCAAATTGATGGCTAACTTCTCCTCTTGTATCCTCCTTAACACCAAATCAAGATGTTTTTTTATGCTCTTCCTTTTTCCTACTAAAAATGAGGATATCATCTAGGTATACCACTACAAACCTAGCTATGTAGTCTTTCAACACTTCATTCATGAACCTCATGAATGTGGTAGGTGCATTGGTGAGGCCAAATGGTATTGATAACCACTCATATAAACCCTTCGTGGTTTTAAATGATGACTTAGTGGTAACCACTCTTAAGTTATATTTTAGAGAAACTCTTAGTGCCCTCTAAACAATCCATCATATCTTTCATTTTAGGTATAGAAATTCTATATCTAATAGTAATCTTATTTATGTTCCTAGATGTTAGGATTAATCTCAAATAGAAATAATAGTTGCATGAAAATGTAACCAATATCATAAAATAATAGATTGAATAGAAGAGAACACAAGACACCATGATTTAATGTAGTTCACCCAATTCCTAGGCTATGCCCACCAACAACAACTCTAATATTATTATTATCTAGTGATTACAATATACAATCCTTTATAGCTCAATACTACCTCAATAAGCTACAATATCACCATTACATTATGAAATCCCTAACCCTAAGCATTTTTATACAATCCTTTGCTACTTACAAAATTAGGACTAGAATAGGTCATCTAATAGGAAAAAAAGTAGTCAGCACCTTTTATAATATAAGGTCATTTTTGGCTTCAGGTGTGCTACCCCAAAAAACCCCAATAGGGGCATTACCCCTCTACCCCACCCTATACTACAATAGGAGGTGCTACCCCAGGACCTTGTAGGGGAACTACCCCTTCATCCCATCTTGGGGGCATTGTATCCAACCCCTCGTAGAAATAATATGGGGAGACAACTATGCCGAATAAAACTTCGAGTCTAATTAGGATCCACATTACAACTATTCCCCACTTGGAGACTAATCAGGCTCCACAATAATAACCTCCCGCTTGGAGACTGATCATAGCACTAGTAAACATGTAGCTCCCACTAGAATATTAAACCACCTTGGACTCTACTATTATTTTGTTTTGATTAGTCTAGAAAACCAACCAAAGTTGAAGACAAGTGTAGCTTCTCCCTTATTACTACCTTGTAAACATATCTATAAGATTATCATCTATATGTATCTTCTCCAAATTTAATTGTCCATCATCCAAACTAATCAAATGAAATGGTACCACAACTATATGTGCTTTGTCTTTGAATGCAAAGCTAAATTCTTTACAAGATGAATGACACTCTCGTTATCTATGAACAAATAGTCATCCCTCTGTGGATGTCCCAACTCTTTCATGAAGAACTAAATCCACACCATCTCCCTGGTTGCGTCTATAGTAGCAACATATTCTACCTTTGTAGTGGATAAAGCATTTACCTTTTGTAATCTAGAAACTCAACTCACTACTACTCCACCAACAATAAATATATAACCTGTAGTATTGTGCCTTGTATCAATATCTCTGACCAAATCTAAGTCAACAGATCCCTATAAATTAGTAGTAGAAACCCCAATGTGTAAACACTTACTGCATGTACCTCTCAAATATCTGAGAATCCATTTTATTGCATTCCAATGCTCAAGCCCTAGATGACTCATATACTTGCTAATGATTCCCATTGGATGTGCAATATCTAGTCTCGTACATATCATAGCATACATCAACCTTCCTATAGCTAAAGCATAAGTTACCTTAGACATCTTATCCTCCTCTTCTTGTGTCTTTGGGCACATCTCCTTGGTCAACTTCAAATGACTAGGTAAAGGTGTGCTAATAGTTTTGGCATTCTCCTTAGAGAAACATTACAACACCTTCGCAATATAATTAGCCTAAGATAATGTCAATTTATTTTTCTTCCTATCTCTGCAAATCCTCATACCAAGGATTCTATTTTCTATCCCCAAATCCTTCATAGAAAATGTATGTGTTAATTATTCATTTAACCCCTTAATGTGATCCATGTTAGACCTATCTACAAGCATATCATCAATATATAAACATAAAATAATATAGCTATCATCATCCAACCTCTTAAAATAAACACAATGATCTAAATGACACCTATTGTATCCATGCTCATGCATAAACTTGTCAAATTTTAGATATCATTGCCGAGGTGTTTGCTTCAAACCATATAAACTTTTCTTCAATTTGTATACTAAGCTCTCCTTACCTTTGACCTCAAATCCCTTTGGCTGAGCCATATATATCTCTTCATCCAAATCACCATGAAGAAAGATTGTGTTAACAACAAGCTACTCCAAATGAAAATCTTCAGTAGCCACAATACTTAAAATAGTATGAATAGAAGTAATTTTAACAATAAAAAAAAATATCTCATCAAAATCAATGCCCTTTTTCTATGCAAATCCTTTTACCTCTAAACTAGCTTTAAATATTTTCTTACCTTCATTCTCTTCTTTTATCCTATAAACCCATTTATTCTATAAAGCCTTTTTACCTAAAAGCAACTTTCATAAATCTCATGTCTTATTTTTAGCAAAGAGTCCATTTCCTCTTTCAATGCAGACTTCCACTAAATCTAAATATCTAGTTACATAGCTTCATCATAACATTCATCAATAAGAAAAATAGAATATAAAGAGGGAGAATATCTTTCTAAAGATCTACTTAGCACTATTTATCATCTAAGATTCACTGGCATGTGTGGTATTTGTTGTTGTGGTTGTTGCAGATCATGAAGAATTGCTAGAACATCATCTTTTGGAGTATTATCCAACACTAAATAATCATTTTCTATCTTCTCGTGTTGTTGCTATAAATCTTTGTACAACACTTTCTCATTGAATATGACATCCCTACTTCTCACAATTTTATGATTTTCAAAATCCCAACGCCTATAACCAAATTCATCAATGCCATATCCAAAAAATACACATTTCTTTGACTTAGTTTCCAGCTTGGCTCTATTTTTAGAATCTATATGAGAAAATGCTTCACAACCAAAGGTTTTAAGAAAAAAATAACTCACCTTCTTACTAGTCCATGTTTCTTCTAGAATACCACAACCCAAAGAAGTAGAGGGGCATCTATTAATCAAGTATACAATAGTATTGATAGCCTTTGCCCACATGTTTAAGGGAAACCTTACATGCAACCTCATGCTTCTTGCACGCTCTATTATCATCCTATTCATGCATTCAGCCACTCCATTTTCATGTGGAGTCTTTGGATAGTTTTTTATCTATGAATAACATTAGCAAAGCAATAATATTCAAATTCATGACTACAATACTCACCACCATTATCAGATCTGAGACATTTTAATTTCTTACCAGTCTCATTTTCAACAAAGCATTTCCATTTCTTAAAAGTTTGAAATATATCAAATTTATATCTAAGGAAATAAACCCATTCTTTTCTAGTTACATCATCAATAAACGTAACATAATAATGAGAGCCACCAAGGGAAGATACATAAGATAGTCCCCATACATCTATATGCATAAGCTCTAATTTCTCACTTTTATTTCTCTTCCCAGTCTTTACAAAACTCAATCTCTTTTGTTTTCCATAAACATAATTTTCATAGAAATCCATATTAACACATTTCAAACCTACTAAACCTTTCTTTGAATGAAGTACTTTCATACCTTTCTCACTCACGTGCCCAAGTTTGTTGTTCCATAACATTGTATCATAATCTACAACAGCTATTTGTTCTCCATGCTAAAATGCAGCAACTATTCCTAGACATTTATTTTTCTCTAAAACAATCAAAGTATAAGGAACAATATGACCTATACAAAGATATAAAATGCCTACTTTCACACCTTTTCCTACTAAAAGGGAACCTTTTGAAACCTTCCAATTTTTATCATTAAAAGTAACTACACAACCCTCATCACCAAGTTTCCCTACTGAAATTAAATTCCTACTCAACCTTGGAACATGTCTTACCTCATGTAACAACCAATGATTCCCATTATGCAACATAATCTTAACTTTTCCCTTTACAACAATATAATAGGGTTCATTATCCTCCAAATAAGTAAGCCCAAAATAACATCTATGAGTTGTAGCATGAAATGAAGCACCAAAATCTAAATCCCATTAGTCATCAATACTTTCTAAAGAAAGAAGTAAAGCTTCCTCTTCAGATTTTTTACTTACAACATTTGCCTCCTTGTTCTCTTCTAGTTTATCTCTTTCATTGTTCTTTCAAGTCCAAGAATTTTTCTTCTTCTACCCTAGTTTACCATAGTACCAACAATCTCTTGGTCCTTTGGATTCAAACCTCTTCCCCTTTGACTTTCCTCTTGATTTCTCATGATTTCTAGAATTATTCCTCTCTCATTTGTTTTGCCTTTGCTTTGTGTATTCAAAGCACTTCCTAATGTAGATCTACCTGGGGTTTTCCTACAAGTTTCCTCACTCAAAATAACACCGATCACATCATCAAATTTAATGGTATTAGATCCAGAAATATAATTACTCATGGCTATTACCAAGCCATTCTAGTTTTCATGCAAAAAATAGAAAATGAAGAGAGTCCTAATTTCTTCGTGAAAATTACTACCCATAAAAGATAACTGACTAGTAATAGTATTTAACTCATTAAAATAATATGCAATGGATCCACCTTCTATCATCTTCATATTAAATAAATACTTCATGGAAAATACCTTGTTTGAAGTGGAGGGCTTTCATATAGTTTCAATAGGGTTTGCATCAACTCTTCTATCATCTTCACTTTTGTAATGTTAAATGTCTTTGATGGTGCCAAGCATAATTGAATGCTTCCAAGTGTCTTTCTATCTAAAATCTCCTAGTCCTCATCTATCATAGTTCCCTATGTCTTAGATTTTCCTTCCAACAACTTCCATAAGTCCTTTTGATAAGATAGTCCTCCATTTGTAACTTCCATAACTAAAAGTTCTACCTATTAAACTTCTCCACCTTTAGCTTATCTTCATCTGCCATCACTCCCACACAACCATGAGACCTTCCTACAAAGGATCGCTAAAAAAAAAATGATGATGGTATGGCTAAAAAATGATGATAGTCTGAGCTAAAAAAAATTACCATCTGCCTCTAGTACCACTTGTTAAGATTAACCTCAGACAAAAAAAATAGTTACATGCAAATATAACCAAAATCAGAAAATAATAGATCTCACATAGAAGAGAACACAAGACACCAAGATCTAACGCAGTTCACCCCATCCTTGGGCTATGTACACCAATAACAAGTCCAATAGTATTATTATTGAGGAATTATAATTTGTGATCCCTTACAACTTGATACTGCCACAAGAAGCTACAATATCACCATTACATTATGAAATCCCTAACCCCTAATCCTTTTTATACAAGCTTTTACTACTTACAAAATTAGGGCTAGAATAAGTCGTCCAATAGGAAAAATAATAGCCAATGTATTTTATAATATAAGGTCATTTTTGGCTTTAGTGGTGCACCTAGGGTGTTACCCTAGGAACCCATAGGGGTGCTGCCCCTTGACCCCATCTTGGGGGCATTTCACCCAAACCCTTGTAGAAATAATATGGGGAGAAAACCACACTAAATAAATCTACAAGTCTGATTAGGCTCCATATCACAACACTAGAATTAGTGCTCATTCTTTACTTATGTCCCTTTTTAGGAGCCAATACAACTAGTACTGCACATGTGTTGATGCTCTTTCTAATGAAGACTTGATCCAAGAACTTGTGTATTTGCTTAGCACTCTCGTTGTGTTGATTAGGTGTAATTTTGTAGGCAGATTTGTTGGGTAAAGATGCTCCTAGTATGAGTTCTATTTTATTACTTACTTCTCTTTATGGTTGTAGAGTGGTAGGTGTCCCATCAAATAAGATATCCTTGTACTACTCCAATAATTGTTTGACCTCCTTTGGCATAGCAACTTGTTGCGAGTCTAGTTCCTCCTCAGTTTTTACTATGATAGAAAGCATCATTTCCTTGTCTTGTTTGAGCTCATTCAAGATCTCCTTGCCACTCATCAACAACACATTGGACTCTACTACCTTATCAAATTATTCTTCCACCAATGTCTATAACTTATAAGTAACCTCATCCTTCTTGAAAGAATACATGTTTTTCTTGCCATAATGCAATGCATCTCTTTCCTACTAGCACGGTCTTCCTAGTAGAAAATGACATGCATCTGTTGGTACCACATCACACAAAACTTTGTCTTGGTACCCTCCAATAAAAAATTCCACCCATGCTTGTTCGTTAACAAACACATTTTTTCCTAATTCAACCAAGTAACCCTATATGGGTTGGGGTGTGGCAACTTGTTTAGTTTGAGCTTCATTACTGCCTTCTTTGACATGATTTTATCAATAGACCTTGAGTCTATGACAACCTTGCACACCTTTCCAAGTATCTTACACTCTACTCTAAAGTGAACCCTTCTCTATTTTTTTTCTCCTTTAAAAGGGTCTTTGATTAACATCCTTTTGAACATTAAATTTTCTCCACCCGCAGAATCAAGATTAACCTCTTGTGGCTTGACATTTTCCAAAGTCCTCCTATACATAGCCTTTTTTTTCTCACCTTTTTATGAAGAAGCTTTATCAAGAAATCTATAGCTAGGGTGACCTTATTGTCCACAATTGAAACACTTCATATTATAGAAATGAGAGCCTATTCCAAAGCTACTAAACCTACCTCTTCCACAAGTACTAGAGTGTCTACCTCTATTGTAATTGCCCTTTCCAGCTAATTCAGTACTCTATTCAACTTTCCTAGAATCCCCTGAGCTCTTTTTCTCCATAATTCTTCCTCCATAATGACCTCCACCTTGAGTGCCAGCAAATAGTACTTATGAACTATGGTGGGTGTCCACAAGCTAATTCCTTCTAGGGTACTTTAGGCCTCCCAAATATCTAACTACTCTGATGCTCCCCCTCTTCATGTACCTTAGATATTAGGCACAACTTTTGAAACTCCTCTGTATAGGATGCCAGATCTGTATCCTTTTCCTTTAAGCTCTCACTCTTCTTGTGTAAATCCATTTCATAGTCCTCTAGCAGGAAATTATTTTTTCATTTTTGTCACCATAGCCTTCCATTTAGCTATTGGCTTCTTTTTTACTCTCTCTCTTTCCTCATAAAGGAACTTCCACCATGTCAAGGTTGGTCCTCTCAACCTAGCTTTTTCTAATTTTACCTTTTGTTCCTTTGTGATCCCCTCACATATAAAATGATTTTCCATATCTTCTATTCATTTCATGACCAACTCTATATCCATCTTGCTGCTAAATAGAGGTAGTCATTCTAAGGTTTTTCCACTTAAGGCTTTGATTGCCTTCAAAAAAGGTTCATCTACAACTAGAGGGTCTAGTTCTGGTATAACACCATCTCCATCTACTACCTTCCCTTTATCCTTCTCTTTATGTTCATCTATATCCCATTGTTCTTTCACCTTATCATTTTTCTCTACAACTTCATCCAATTTGTTCATCATTTCTTCTAAATCTTCCTCAAGAAGTTCATTTCTTTCCTCCTTCTCTATGACCTCTTTATCCAACTCAGCATTAGTCACCATAGTTCTCTCACCCATTGAATTATACATATACAATCCCTATCCCAAATATTTACTTTCTCTAGTACCACTTTTATGGGCAGGATCAAATCTACCAAAACTTATTAAACACACTTTTCTTTAGGTCCAGACTAGGTTCTCTCTCCCCTATCTTCTTAGGGTCTCTATCATCACCCTGACCCATTAGATACCAACTCTACTATTCCTCTTACTCTATTTATTCTCACCAACTAGCTTGACTCCCTCTTATACCCATGCAAACACACCCTGCATTGTAGGTGTGCAACTGTCTATTCCAAGAAATTGTGACCTTCTATGACCAAGTGAGAATTCTAGGATTCAACCCTACCCCTCTCTAAGGTTCTTGATATTTTCTTGATGACCATATACTCCTACTCATTAATGTTCTCTCCACATGCACTATTTAGCCTTGTAGCCCTTTTGCCCCAATTAAGCCTCATAATAGGGAGATTGAGTCTTATCTTCCCAAACTCCTTAACAAGCCAAAAAACTAGCTTAAGATCTTGATACCCTTTTGGGAAACCTCCAAGATTCAACTAGTTTCATGAGTACACCATTATGCCAAAATGACCCTATTTTTAAGGGTTGTAAGGTTTTGCTGCAATCACTTTTGTTTCTATTTGTTTGAATTGACCAAATGGTTTTAGTCCTTTCCCACATATAGTCTTTAGTTCCTTCACGCTATGGACTACACAAATCACGAACTAGTTAGTACAAACCAATCTACCTTGTCCATACGTTTTCTCTAACAAGTACCAAGTCACCTTGTTGGGCACACTAGGTCTCACTTAGGGCTTGTGGAAAAATTAGATATCCAATTCCATAAAGAACAAAACTACATTTTTACAATGTGTATATAGTTCTCTACTTGATTCCAAGTGCTCATGAGGATTCAACCATTTGCATTCAAGTTAGAGCCATTTTTCCACAACTAACTTACTACAAATGAGAAGAATAGCACAAAAAAAAGAACTTTCTAAATCCTATCAAAACCAACCAAATTGCATAAAAAGAATGGATTTAGAAAAATAACAATAAGTACTATCTATCCATATAGTACAAAGCACTAGTTCAATCCATACTAATCTATAGGAGTAGTTTCCAACCATATTGTGGTAAAATTTTCTTTTTTATATGCTTTTGGTCTTTGAAAACACTGGAAGGTTTTCAATTATCCCATTGAGAAACTGACATATCTAGGGGCAGCTAACTCCCATTTTCAACATGCCATTTCTGTCAACAGGCCAACTATAAGGCATGACCCTTCTTCTACTTCAGGCTCTACTAAACCTAGGCGGTTAGACCTTAGATTCAAATGATACCATACCAGTGCAAAACATATCCCTGAATCTATTAAGAAAATTTTACCCTTATTTCTCTTAGTGGCTTATGAAAAGACATCAACCTACAGTAGCTAAATGCATATCTATGAATCTCAGAAGTTGAGTGAGGGCATTACTATTCTAGCTCTTCAACATAAAATGTAAAGATGATTTGAATTTGATTTTTGATTTTATATGGGTGGGGGAAAGCGAACGGAAACCATGCATGGAAAACAACTTAATGACCCTATATTTGATCAGTGCTTGATCCATTGGGAAAACTCATGAATCTCCCTCATGCATTTTGGATATCTGATACTTATTCATAAATTTAGATATATGATCTATCCATTAAGTTTGTAAATAGACATCAATGTTCAAATTAAATCTCATTCTTACCTGATTGAATCTTTGAAGAATTTACATAATTCCTTGAATTAAAAGCAATAATGAAACAACATATAGCCTTAAGGGACTGCAACTATGACCTAGGCGCTCTGTTCAAAGATCATAAAATATTACAACTCACTAAGAATGGACACAAGATTTAAACTGAAACTAAACCCTTGCTTTCCTTTGTATTGATTTCCTTGAAATAATTCATGAAAATGCATGAAATTAGCTCACAAATCTCCTAATAAACTAGACTATACAATAACATATGCTGTCATACAAGAGAGAAAATGACAGGAATGAGAAACTGATGGAATGGGAAGGGGGTATCACAACCAAAGCATAGCTTCATGGTCTTGAACCAGCACATCTCAGGTCTTCCATTCAGAATACCTCAATTCTGGGACCAGTTCTATTAAATGCCTTCATTTTAGAGAAACTTTGCAAAATTCCAACCCTTACAAAAAAGAAGAAGAAAGTATAAATAGAGAAGAAAAAATCCCTGGATTAGATTTACAATTGACATCTGTCCCTTCAGAATTCCTTCCCCAGAAGCTGAAAAAGCCTCTCTCTAACTTCTCTTTGTAACAGCATATCAGATCCTCATCATTTTACCTCTCAAAAGCATCAAAATATCTTAGAAATCTGATGATGAAAGGATGTAACTAATTTTGGTGCTAATGTGAATTCATGGTAAAAGTGAAAAACCAATTACAATATGACCTCCTGAATGCAAGAAAATCTTTTCCAACTTATTTTTACCACATTCAGGCTTCACAAGGTCTCCAAATCCATCCTTTAACCAATTTTGATGCTCAATGGTGAAAATTACTCATTCCACTAAGAAGGCCCTGGGAATCACAAGTTGGCTTATAACTCGAATCGATAAACACCTATGAAAAAACAAGCTCCATAATTGGAAAGTTTGTTTTCTCCCAGTTTTGGGAATATATAATATCACATATTTTCCTTACTAGGAACCCCTTAAATCTCCATTTGAAAAATACCCCTTGGTAGAAGACTAAGTTTGTAGCTTTGATTAATTTTAAATTTTTCAAAAATTTAAACAAGTTCTAAAGCTCAAACTTCATATTAAATGCCTTCGAATTTAAAATTCAATATGAACGTGCATTTTGAGAAACTATAATAAAAATAATATTTTTTATTATTTTCAAATTTCTCCCTACCCCTTGATTTTGGGGTCAACCATATTTGACCACCCCTTTTTGCCACATGGCGCTCTATAATTTATTCATTTTTGCATATGTGCCATTGAACTACCACATCATCATGGTCGGACAAGTGCCACATCATCGTCATGTGTCACATTTTTTGTTTCCTACAATATTTAACTGGGGAGCATCTTTGAAATGCAAGATTGTGTTGTTCGTTAGATCTTCCATGTGACAACATCCTGTGCACCTGTCTGAACTTGCTCTGATTTCCACGTCAGCTGAGACTCGTGCCACGTGCCCACTTTCCTACAATTTTTATCAAGTGAATAGTTCATCCTTACGGGTAAGTGCCCACCGTTCATCTCAACACATGGCACCATCTTAAGCATTGAGCCATGTCATTAATCTCTTATTTTCCTTCAAAATAATTGCACGATGCCATACTATCGTCACCTTCCAACTAGTGTTAACTGATGTGAGATGGAGCCCTCATACAACCTCCAAATTCTAAAAGACATTTCTTTCTAAGGCATCAAGAGTTGTGTGTGATTTTATATTTTAAAGCTATTGAGGCTCTCCCACATTAAATGTGGGATAAACCATCAGCTCAAACTTCATCTTTTACCTTGGCTTTTTTAAATGCAGGCCTCTCTTTTTCTTTGATGAGTGTTGACACAACTCCCTATGTGGTCTTCTTTTGTTCTTCACGTGAGCTTTGTGCCGATATCATGCCATGAGCTCTATTATACCGAGTGTGGAGGCTTTTTCCATTCGCTTGGTTCTGAAAACTTAATGCGTGGGCATCTTTGGAAAAGTGGTTTCCTTGCTGCTTATGTGGATGCTTTGACTATGATTTTGATTGCATGAGAGGATTTTTAAAAAATGTGGTTTTTTGCTTTGATCCTACATGTTCTTGCTTCATTTGTGTGAGATGCCTATTAAAAATAGCAGCTTCTGCTCTATTCATGTGTCGAGCTTTTCTTTTAACACTGGTTTGATCTAAACCATGTATTGACTGTGCTTTAACTCTGGCTTGCTCTGTTCTGTATCTTCACTATGGCTTGGCTTGGCTTTTAATGGCCTATGTGAGGGCATGGATGGTTGCTTATTTTGCAAACCATTGGTCACTTCTCAGATTACATGCCATTGTTCTTTTTATTTGCTTTTTCTTTGACATACAAATTTCTTTTCTCAACTCCCTATTCCTTGCTAGTCGTGAGGATTCTTTCTTACTGTGTGTTTCCTTGTTTGTAGACGTGTTTTAATTGCTTTGTCTAGCATTTTATCTTTTTTTTAGTGGACAGCTCATTTTAAAACATGACATCCCTATTTTAAACCGTGATTTCCTCTTCACATTAGAATATGTTCTTTATCAAGTGAGAACATTATGCAAGGAACCGAATCCTTTATTTTGGTACCTATTCTTCTTGCATAAGTTCTCAAAATGCCTTGAGTTGTTCAATAAATGGTGTGCCTTGCTTGATTTTCTTTTTGTCCACTGGAACTAGTTGAATTAATCGAGCTCCCCAAGGGGGTCCGACTAAAAAAAATTTTGTTTCTGAGTAACTGGATTGAAAAATTGATCAACTAAACATCTGACACTTATTCAAATCAAATTCAATTGCTAAACAATCAATTTGAAACTCATTTTACCACTTCCTATCAAACTGTGAAATTAGTGTCAAGAGGTCTATTGACTGCCCTTAAAAATTGACCCAAACCACTGACTAGGCTCCAAACCCTGACACACTGAATCTTTGTTCTGCACTCTTGTACCTTGTCAAATCTCGTCTCATGAAGAATTCCCAATACAAAGATATTGATTGTCAAAGTTTCCTTCTCAGATTTACCTGCAAGAAAACAACAAGCTGGATTTGGATTTGGCTTGGAAAATAGGGCAAATGGGAACTTGGGCAGATGAAACTTGGGACATTGGTTCTCTATCATGAGGACATTATGGATCTGCAATTTGCACTCATGATGCATAACAAGGGGCAAATGGTGATCAGTCAAAGTGGGCTACTTGGATTTGCTGACTAGAAACAATGCCTAAAAAACAATTTTTGCAAATGAAATTGACCTAGAAAAGTGTGCATATGGATTTGTCAAGAATTAAAAAATTGAGACACTTGGAGTATTTTCAGAGAAAAATATAGTGGTAAAATCTATTCTATCTTACCAATCACAAATCTCAAGTTATTACATTCCAAACAAGGCTACCAAACAATCTACAAATTCTAACACCAGTAAAAATATAGAAATTCCATTTGGAATCACTTTTGAAAACTGATCAAATAGATTTTTCATAAGCTGAAAGTTGAAACATAACAAGTCTTTGACATCTACAATGCAATGCAATATGAATTTCAACATTTTGGTGAACTATTCAAAAGTTATAACACATCAAATAGGGCCTCCCAAAAATGTGTGTAGAGTGCAAATGTATGAAAACAGTAACTGACCAACTTTGAGGGATTCAAAACCTAATCAAATCGACTCAAGATGATTCAAAATTTGAAACATAGGTTCTTTGGTATGGATATTAGATACTCCCAAAGTGGCGAATCATGACACAATTCTAGATGTGAGATACTTAGCTGCAAGCATGGCCTCCTGTCACTGTTTGACACTTAGGGTAAAATGCAGAAATGACATTCGTTCAAAAGAGGACTTAGCCAAACAACTTGGAATGTCAATTTAACTTCATGGAACAAGTAGACGCATTGAATGGAAGGTGTTAGAAACATGAAACACCTTAGGTGCCTCACAAATACAACCGAGTACATATTCACTTAAAAACAATTATAGGGCTCATTTTTTCAATGGTGCTCAAAATTTGGGCTACAAGTTTGAGCTCCAACATATGCTTCAAACACACTATGCTTCTGTATAATATAAATACCAACCTTCATGTTGGGCATGACATGGTCTTTAATAAGCCTCCTACAAGTTTGATAGTTGTAGAAACTACCAAATAATGACTATGTGCAAAGTTGTGAAAAACTTGTCAAAGTTGTAATGACAACTTTGTAAAATTGAAAAGTGTTCATGAGAAACTTTTTACTTTTTGCCCTCTACTCCTTCCTAGGACCCCAAATGTGTCTAATTTGATCCCTTACCTGACCAAATAAAGAAACTTTACTTTATTTCATCCATTTGTAATCATGGTCAACCTCTTTGACAAGGTTTTCACTCCTAAGAAAGATTTTCTCAACTATGTCTTATTTGAATCCAAATAGTAAAGGTAACTCAATAACTCTTGCTAACCCATCCTAACCTAATTAAAGAAATCTCATGGAAAAGCCTAAGTCATTATTATTTATTGGTTTGGCTAAGATCATTTACAAGACAAAAATTGAATAGGGAGAAGCCAAATTCGAATAGGAAGTAGTCAAATTCCAAGTTGCTCCTACACCACCAATCATGGCCCTATTTAATGATCAAACTAATATGAATTTGTAAATCCTAAAGGTCCTAATAAAAATCTTATGATAAAATGATGTAAAGTGTAGTAAATACCAAACATTTGGGAATAAAATGGATTGAAAGAGTCTTATATAGGTTATATTTACCTTTGAGAATATTAATGTGAAATTTGAATATGTTTTTTACCAAGTTTGTTATGGATTTTGACATGGATCATCAATCCATATAAAGGAAAGCTAACAACCTAGTTGAGTAGGGAAAAAAGGGAAACATCTAGATCATTGATTTTATTCTAGAAGACTCTATAGATGTGTTTATAAGGGTATATACAAACCCTAATGTGTATGTATATTAAGTTTTTTGAATTCTTGGGGAAGGAGGCTAGTTTTTAGAGGATGCAAGTGACATTGTGAATTAAAAGAGTATAGAGACCAAGTGAAGTAGTGAAGAGTAGAGAAAATATATATTAGACAAAATATCAAATCAAAAAGTGGGAGGAAAAGATTCATAATTAGCATTATAAGTGCAAACCCAAGGATCAGGTATTGAATCATTTTGGCAAGTGAATTAGGGTAAATCTATTAACAAAGTGGTCCTAACAGAGCTAAGTAAATCTCTTAATACATTTATTACTTCATTGTAATTTTTTAATCCTTTAATCAAGGTAGACCTAATAGTCATACAAAGATCTTAATGGAGGAGAACCCTCATATGATATATCATTAGAAGTGATCAAACTTGTAGCCATAATAGGAAAAAATTTCTACTACAACATTGAAGATTTGTGGGTGTCATCCCCACCCCATTTTTACCTTCACCTTAGAGGGTTTCTAGGTAACCAACAGATTTTTTGTTATGTTTTTACATTTTTGGGTGGATGGATGCGATAAATAGTTAAATTTATTACAGTTTTTAACTTATGCATGATCTAGATATGAGATTGATTAATGGTAAATGCATTTAAGTTGTTTTCAATGATAATTTTTTTAGTAATTATGATTCACCCCACTCGCACCCCACCAACCCCCTCCCCCCCATAGTATCTCACCTTCCCAATAATTGATATTAGAGCCTTGTTCTCTTAAAAGGTGTTTAACCACTTGAGAGTTGAGATCTTGGAGATGGAGTCTTACAAATTGGGAAAGACTATTGAAAATTAGATCATTGACATCCAACTCATACTATACTAACTTGAAATATCAAGAGAAGAACTAAGAAATTCCTTATAGAAAAGAAGAGAGATGGCTATCCAACAAAATGACACAATTTACCAAGAGGTCGATATCAAAGTACTTCTTGTCAATGGTAATTCTAGTGAAAGTGATGCAACAATAGGAGACCTACTAGAGAAAAACAACATTCTGAATGAAGAAGTTAGAGGATTGAAGATAGAACATGAAATCTAATCAACAAGGCTATGTGAAGTGATTAAAAAAAAGAAGAATGATGAAGAAGACAAAGTTATGGATGAAGAAGAAAAAATAAAAATGACTATCAGACTTGAAGAAAGGACATCTGATGTGAAAAAGATTATAAATGATCAACTAGACATGATGAACCAACTAGTAGTTTGAAACCAAGAACTATATAGAAAGATATGGAGATTGTAAATTTGATATCATAGAGTGACCAACTAAGGAATGAGTTAAGATATGAGAAATAAATCTTGAAAAGGATGAACAAGCCAAGTGAAGCTATAACATAGTTTGAAGAATTGATCAAATCACCAAGGTGATCCAGTGATACCTCTAGATTAGTACATTTAAAGCACTACTCATTCATTGAAGAATGAGAATCATCCAAGTTTAAAGAGAAAAGGAATGTAAAACCTAAAGATAAACCTAGATGCCATCATTATGGAAATGTAGGACACATAATAAATATTTACAATTTAGCAAGAATGTTATATAAAACCCTAAATCTGAGATTACTGGTCATTTTTTAACTATAGGAAAAAAGTTCATCGAACACATGACTATAGATCAAAGGTTAGCAATACATTTACAATACCTAGATTTCAAGGATATTGCTACAATTGTCAAAAGTATGGACATAGAGAACATGAATAAAGATCTAAGGAAAAATCTAGCAAGACACGTAAAAGGCAAGTAAATGTACCTAAGTAAGGTAATTATCACAATTGGCATTATAAGACATGATACAATTTTCATTATTGTAGAGAATATGGTCACATTCTAGAAAATTTTATTAGAACACATTTCAGAGGAAATTTCAAGAAATGGCAATAAAGGCATTGTTTGTTTTATTTGTCACAAGACTAGACACATAATTTAAAACTAAAAGACCCGAGCACTAGCACCAAGAAATGAACATGTCAAAGGAAAAGGGAAAATGGATGTGGAACAGAAGAAGTAGATGAATGAAACTTGAAAGAAGAAGGTAGAAGTTAGAAGTAGTGGAACAAATGAGGCTAAGATCACCCAATCTAATGGAGAAGGCGATCACACCACCTCAATCTAATCAAGAAAGGTAAGAGATGCACTAGAAAATATTTGTGAAAAGTACCAAGAAATAGAGTCAATTAGACTATTGAGTGTCAAGAATCAGTAACACTATTTATATTGATCAAACATTCCAATATGGACTGAATTCTTAACAATGATTGAGCTGATGAGTTGATTGAGTTAGCTAGTATTGACTGAGATGGATAATGGGAACTGAGTAATCATGATTGAGATAGAAGGATTCCACCTAATGAACTACACAATATTTATGAGAGTGTAATTTGAATGAATAAAGGTATATAGTGAAAATTGGAAAGTATTTTACACACCTTGTATTTAAATTTAGAGATCCCTAGCAATTTGAGTAGATTGAGAAGTGATTTTTAAGGTGATTCAAAGTGAATTTGTTGATTAATGAGAGATTGATCATTGATTATCAATTATGCTAAGTTATTCAAGAAAAAAAATTTCAAAACCCTAAACATGAAAAATGACATATGGATCATTGCTTTCTATGAAGAGTCAAGGCAAAGAGGTAAGCAATGTTCAATTGGTGAAGAGTGACAGTTGTCCTCCACCTAAATACCATGCTATTCCAAAAATTGATATGAAAGGAGCATTAATGGGTGAATTATCATCAATACCACCAAGGTTTATCATGATTCATTATTCATAAAGCTATTACATGTGTGAAATGAATGAAGTAGGAGGATATGAAATTTGACTGGCATATAAAAAGTTGTGTGATAAAAGAATATCAAAGGATGAGTTTAACATTATAGAGAGGAAAAGGTTAATATGAGACCTAGGGTTTCTAAGAAATTTCAAATTTTAATGGATTAAATTTTTATTGATCCAAATTCATGTCATGGAGTTATGGCTAGAGAATGGGCCTGTAAAAATCACAAAGAAAATTATTAATGTTGTAATAGGGTATCCAACATTTGATAAAAAGAAGACAATGAGATCTCAGAGAAAAGGTGCAATCAAGGAATATTCCAAGGATGGAGTGGAATGGAGATGGAATATCTAATCCATTGATAGACTTTGATGTGAGGGTGATTGCACAAAAAAATTACTGGTCAAGCCAACTGAATAGTGTGTCATGTATGATAGTTAATCAAGCCTTGAAGATTGTGATAAAAGACCATGAATATGATCTTGTTGAGCTGTAGTGGTTACAAATAGAAGAGAATCTTCTTTTAGGATTAACCATAGAAATAAATAAAAATTACATACAAATATAACCAATATTAGAAAATAATAAATCACACAGAAGGGAACATAAGACATGGAGATTTAATGTGGCTCACCTAATCCCTGGGCTACATCCATTAAATATTGAGAGCAATATTATTATTATCCAATTCTTCCCACCTAATTACAATTTCCAATCCCTTACATATCAATACACTACAAGAATAAATTATCACATCACACATTATGAAATTGCTAATCATAAGCCATTTTATACAAGTATTGTTGTCTCTTTAGGGTTATAATTAGTTAAAGCTAATCAAGGTCTACACTAGATAATAGTCTCCCACTTGGAGACTGGTCCTATAGAAATGTTGCTACCCAATGAGGCTCCCACTAGATCAAACCATTCTTGACTTTTTGGTACTTCTATTCTTTTTCGTCGAGAAGACCACCCAAACCTAGCGATGAGTTCAACTTATTCCTTATCACTACCTTTGTAAAGATGTCTATTGGATTGTCATATTGTATGTATCTTATCCAACTTTAAATGTTCGTCATCAAAACTTGACCAAATGAAATGGTACCCCAATAATATGTGTTTTTTCTATGAATGCAGAGAAGAATTCTTTGCAAGATGAATGACACTCTGGCTATCTATAAACAAATAATTATCCCTTTATGAGTATCCTAATTCTTCTAGGAATAACTAAGCCATATCATCTCCTTGGTTGCCTCTATAGTAGAAACATACTCTACCTCTGAAGGGGATAACGTATTTTCCTTCTATGATCAAGAAACACAACTCACCATTGCCCCACCAATAGTAAATACATATCCTATAGTACTCCACTAGGTATCGATATAGCTTTATAGGTCAGTAGTAGAACCCTAAAAATGTAAACACATACTGGAAGTTCCTCTCAAATATCTAAGAATCCATTTGACAACATTCCAATGCTTAATTCTAGGATGAATTATATACCTGCTAAGGTGATGTAGGAGCATCCTGGCTTGTCTCATTATCCTACTTATTTTTGTTCATTCTGCAAGTTGGTGCCTAGGAATTCCTTCATGTGCCTAGAAAATCCTTCATGTGCCTAGCAATTCCTTTATGTGCGTCACAAGTCATTCATGTGCTAAGTTACTATAGCAATTCCTTCATGTGCCTAGAAATTCCTCATGTGTGTAGTAATTCCTTCATGTATTGAGTTACCTAGTGTATGCTAAGTGACTCTTCATGTGTTGAGTTACCCAGTGAATGTCGAGTGTCACCATTTGGACATGATTTCTATGAGCCAACTTGCAGGATTTATTTTGATCATAATATTTATGTTAAGATCTTTTCTTGGGATGTGTTTAGACTATAATGTTCTAGAATAATTTGTAAGCCATTTTGGCAAGTATATATAGAGTGTTTAGGCTTAGAGTTAGGCATGTTTTTGGGAAGAGGAATTCTAGAGAGTAGAATTGAAAGTGTGAATTTGTATTTGGATCTTTGAATGTGAATGTTTTTGTAATTGGTAATAACCCAGAAGGCCTTACAAGTGGGCATGTATGAAGATGTTTTGATGAATCAATAAAAATATTTCTCTCTTCTTCCTCCTTTGGTTTTTTTTCCTTGTGTTTGCTACTATTGTGTTAACTCTTGCAGGGCGGTTTGGATAGTTGGGTGAGCCTTTAGCCCTAGTTATTCATCCTTTACCTATGTCAGCTAGTATTAGAGCCTAAGGTTCATCCTTGTGGAGATTGGATCATGTAGAACCCTAATTCAAATTTAGTTGGAGGGTTACAAATCTATGCATTTGACCTATAACATGTAGAGGGTTACGATCTTGTAGGAACCTAATTTCTAAATATGGTTCATTTTAGAAGAAATGTTGATGATGCTATATTGGATCAGTTGAGACAAATTGCAGCCAGATTAGATGCTGCAGAGATAGCCCATAGGAGAGGAGCACATCTTGATGATGTAGGTGATGATGAAGCAACAACACCAAACAATAATCCAAAACCTAAAGAAGATCAAGATGAGGAAAGATTGTTACAAGTGTTGTCTAGGGAAAATTCAAAGCATGTTGTAGAAGTTGTTCCTTACGATGGAAAATTGGACACCAATGCTATATTGGATTGGATCTCTGATATGGAGAAGTTCTTTGAGTATGAAAAGACTCCTAATAATAGAAAGGTGAAGATTTTAGTCACTAGTTTGAAAGGTCATGCATCACTATAGTGGGAGCACTTGAAAATTGATAAACAAAGGAGAGGAAAGGAGAAGATCAAAACTTGGCCAAAGATGGTGAACAAGGTAATGAACAAATTCCTCCCTACTAATTACCAAGTTAGCTTGTTGAGAAAGATGCAAAATTTGAAACAAAATATCATGACTATGAAAGAATATACCAATTAATTCTATAGATTGGACATTAGATATAGACATGTGGATGATGATGTTGAAAAAATTGCAAGGTACATTAATGGATTGAGATTTGGAATACAAGATGAAATAGGTTTTGTGAAGTTGGAAAGTGTAGAAGAAGCATATCAATATGCCTTGAAAGCTGAGGAGATCTTAGCAAAGAAGCATGAACAAGGACAAAGAGGTAGAGGTGGTAGATTCCAGAGAGATAGAGGTAGATCTTATGGTGAAGGTGGTAGATCTAACAATTTTATACAGGATAAAGGCAAATCTAAATGGAAAAATGATGACAAAGATAAAACTAAATGGAAAAGTGTTAATTCTTATCAAGGAAGCACTAATTCTTACCAAGGAAGAGGTAATTCTTATTCTAGAGGTGAATTTGATGGTAATTGTTTTAGATGTGGTAAAGAGGGACATAGATCTTTTGAATGTAGATCCTCTAAAAGTGGGCAAGGTAGAAAAAATGCTATGATTCAAAGAGATGATGAGATTTCACCATGTGGACTTGAGGCTGGGGAAAATTTGATGGTGAGAAGAATCTTATGTAATAAGCGAAGTGATGAGGAACCTATTTTGTAGGAGAAGTCTTTTCAAGACTAGATGTAAGATGGCTAGAAAATGCTGCAAGGTGATCATTGACAATGGAAATTCTACAAATTTGGCATCAGAAGAGCTAGTTACAAAATTAGAGTTGCAGAGGCTGAAACATCCTAAACCCTATCATGTTTCATGGATCAAAGATGAGCATAAGATATTGGTAAGTGAACAATGCCTTGTGAAGTTCAATATTGGGCATTACTTTGATGAAGTTTTGTGTGATATTATGTCTATGGATTGTTGTCATATTCTATTGGGTAGATCTTGGCAATATGATAGATATGTTGTACATGATGGAAGATTGAATCAATATACTCTTTGGGTGAATGGGAAGAAGCAAATATTGTTGACTTTGATTGAAAGTCCAGATGAGGTTAGTTGCACTATAATAAAAGTTTGCATGGTTAATGGGAAATTTTTGAAAAAGTAAGTAAAGAAGAATCAAGTTTTTTTCGCTATAGTTCCTAGAGGACCAAGTGTTGGTAGTAATGACTGAGTAGTGAAAGCTAGTAAAGATGAGTGACAACAGATAGTGATAGCTGAGTATGAGTAGAAATTATAGAATTGTTGAATGAGTATAACGACATTATTGTGGATGATATTCCTAATGGTTTACCTTTGGTAAGAAGTATAAGTCATTGTATGGATCTAATTCTTGGAGCTAGTTTGCTAAACAAAGCACCATATAGATTGACACCTACAGAGAATGAAGAACTTAACAAACAAGTACATGAGTTTTTGCATAAAGATTTGATTAGAGAAAGCTTGAGTCCATGTGTTGTACTTATTGTATTAGCACCTAAAAAGAATGGAGAATGGAGAATGTGTATTGATTCCAGAGCAATTAACAAAATCACAATGAAATATAGGTTTCTTATGCTGAGTATGGATGACATAATGAATCGTTTGAGTGGAGCAAAGTATTTTACCTCGACTAATTTCAAGAGTGGCTATCATTTGATTAGAATTAGAGAAGGTTATGAATGGAAGACTACTTTCAAGACAAAAGATGATTTGTATGAATGGTTGGTTATGCCTTTTGGTTTGACTAATGTACCTAGTACTTTCATGAAGTTGATGAATGAAGTTTTGAAAAGATTCTTGTGTATGTTTTTGATTGTTTATTTGGATGATATTCTAATATTCAGAAAGACTAAGGAAGAAAATCTTGAGCATATTAGACAATTATTGTAGAGGTTGAAAGAGGAAAAGTTGCTTATTAATCTAAACAAGTGTTCTTTCATGCAAGAGGAAATTGTGTATTTAGGATTTGTGGTTTTAGTTGATGGCTTGAAGATGGATCCTAAGAAGGTTAAAGAAATTTTGGAATGGCCTACACCTAAGAATGTGGGTGAGGTAAGACCATTTCATAGTTTGGCTACTTTTTACAAAAAATTTATAATGAATTTTAGTGTTATTTATAATGCTATGATTGGAACAATGAGGGAAGATAAAAAGGAATTCAAGTGGACACATGGAGCTGATAAGAGTTTTGAGACTTTGAAAAAAAAAATTGTTGAGCTACCTGTATTGCCTTTGCCTGATTTCAACAAAGTATTTCAACTTGAATTTGATGCAAATGGTGAAAAAATAGGAGCTATATTAAGTTGAGAAGGTAAACCCATTGCTTTCTTTAGTGAAAAGTTTAATAATGCCAAAGGGAAATATTCTATGTATGATGAAGAATTTTATACTATTGTCCAAGAATTGAAGAAGTGGAGACATTAATTGATTTCCAAAGAGTTTTTATTGTATACTAATCATAAAGCTTTACAATACTTGGGAAGTCAACATAATTTGAATCAAAGACATATGAAGTGGGTTGACTACTTGAAGCAATTTACATTCATGATCAAGCATAAGAGTGCAGTTACTAATAGAGTTGCTAATGCATTGTGTAGAAGACATTCTTTATTGACTAATATGAAGTTTGAAGTTCTTGGTTTTGATTAAATGAAAGAGTTATATGATGTTGATCCTAATTTTTCTAAGGCATGGAGAGAGTGTAGAGCACCAAATCTATCTGATCACATAAGTAAGTATGATAAGTATTTCATTCAAGAAGGTATGTTGTTCAAAGGTATTCAATTGTGTATTTCGAGAAGTTCTATGAGGTTGAATATGATTAAGGAAAATCATAGTGGTAGATTAGATGGACATTTTGGAATTGATAAGACATTGAGTTTGATGAAAGAGAAGTATTATTGACCACAAATGTATAAGGATGCTTAGAAATTTGTAAAGAGTTGTGGAGTTTGTCAAATTGCAAAAGGGGTGAGTCAAAATATTGATTTGTATACACCTATTATTGTTCCTAAGAAAACTTGCACTAATATCAGTATGGATTTTGTTCTTGGATTGCCTAAGACAGTGAAGGGGTATGATTCTATATTTGTTGTAGTGGATAGATTTTCTAAGATGGCTCATTTCATACCATGTAAGAAGACATCAGATGTTGAGCATGTTGCTAAACTTTTCTTTAAAGAGATTGTGAGATTGCATGGATTACCAAGAAGCATTATTTCTGACAGGGATAGTAAGTTTGTTGGTTATTTTTGAAAGACTTAGTGGAAGAAGATGAGTACTAAGCTGAAGTTTAGCTCTACATTCCATCCACAAATAGATGAATAGATAGAGGTTGTGAATAGAGGCTTGGGTAATTTACTAAGATGTTTAGTTGGGAATAATACAAGTAATTGGGAGATGGTATTGACACAAGCTAAATTTGCATATAACAATTCTATGAATACGAGTACAGGGAAGACACCTTTTGAGATTGTTACTAGAATGCATCCTAGAGGTATATCAAATTTGAGAGATGTTTTTGGTGAAGAAAAGAAAATCATTGTAGGAGAAGAATTTGCTGATTTTATGGAGTCTTTTCATAAGGAAGTGAAGTTGAGGTTGGACCAAAGTAATTAGAAGTATAAGGAGAATACTTATCAGTCTAGAAGACACCATGATTTTCAAGTTTGTAATGAGGTGATGGTTCATTTGAAGAAAGGAAGATTCCCAATTGGAACATACAGTAAGTTGAAGATGAAGAAATTTGGACATTGTAAGATCTTGAAGAAGTCTGACAGTGATAATGCTTATAAAGTTGAGTTACCTGATGACATGGATATATCTCCTATATTCAATATTGTTAACTTGTATAAGTATCATGAGTTAGAGCATGAATTTATTATATCAGATGATTATCCTAAGAAGTAGATTGAAGAATTTGAATAGATGTTGGATCAAAGAATTGGCTAGAGAACAAGAGGAAAAGATTACTATGAATATTTGGTGAAGTGGAAGAACAGACCTATTGAAGATGCTTCATGGATTTCTCAATTTGAGTTGGATTCAGCTTAGTTTTTGACATCTCAATGATTCAGGAGAATCATTTCTTTCAACCCTGATTGTCCTAATGTAGGAGCATCCTAGGTTGCCTTGTTATCCTGCTCATTTTTGTTCATTATGCAAGTTGGTGCCTAGCAATTCCTTCATGTGCCTAGGAAATCCTTCATGTGCCTAGCAATTCCTACATGTACCTAGTAATTCCTTCATGTGCCTAGCAATTCCTTCATGTTCCTAGCAACTCTTTCATGTGCCAAGTTACTGTAGCAATTCCTTCATGTGCCTAGCAATTCCTTCATGTGCCAAGTTACCCAATGTATGTCAAGTGACTCTTCATGTGTTGAGTTACCCAGTGAATGTTTAGTGTCAGCATTTGGACATGATTTCTGCAAGCCAAATTGTAGGATTTATTTTTATCATGACATTTATGTTAAGATCTTTTCTTGGAATGTGTCCAGACCATTGTTGGGTCGGCCTTCCTCTTATGTAATGTTCTAGAATAATCTGTAAGCCATTTTGCCAAGTATATATAGAGTGTTTAGGCTTTGAGTTAGGCAAGTTTTTTGGAAGAGGAATTCTAGAGAGCATAACTAAAAGTACAAATTTGTAGTTGGATCTTTCAATGTGAATGTCTTTATAATTAGCCATAACCCATAAGGCCTTATAGCCGAGCATGTATGAAGATTTTTTGATAAACCAATAAAAGTATTTCTCTCTTCTTCCTACTTTGGTTGATGTTTCTTGTGTTTGCTTCCATTGTTTTAACTCTTGTAGGGTGGTTTGCATAGCTAGGTGAGCCTTTGGCCCTATTTATTCATCCTTTGTCTATGTCATAATGACTCCCACTACATGTCCAATATCTGAACGTATACATACCATATCTTACATCAAGCTTTCTACAACTAAAGTGTAAGGTACCTTCGACATCTTATCTTCCTCCTCTTGTGCCTTTGGACACGTCTCCTTAATCAGTTTCAAAATGACCAAGTAAAGGTGTGCTGACAGCTTTAGCATTCTCCATAGAGAAACATTGCAATACCTTTCCAATATAATCAGCTTGAGATAATATCATTTTTTGTTCTTCCTATCTCTATAAATTTTGGTAGAAAATGAATGTGATAACTATTTTTTATCCCCTTAATATGATCCATGTTAGACTGAACTATAAGAATATTAGCAACATATAAACATAAAATAATGTAGCTATCATTATCCAACCTCTTAAAATAAACACAATGATTAGAATGACACCTACTATATCCACGCTCATGCATAAAAATGTCAAATTTTAGATACCATTTTTGAGGTTCCTACTTCAAGCCATAGAAACTTTTCTACAATCTGCACACAAAGTTCTCCTTACCTTTGACCTCAAATCCCTATGGATGTGCCATATATACCTCTTCATCCAAATAACCATGAAGAAAGTATATTTTAACATCAAGATGCTTCAAATACAAACCTTCAATAGCCACAATACTTAAAACAGTGTGAATAGAAGTCATTTGAACAGTAAGAGAGAATATCTCATAAAAATTAATGCCCTTTTTTTTGTGCAAATCCTTTTACAACTAACTTGTCTTTAAACATTTTCTTACCTCCATCCTCTTCTTTGGACATGTAAACCCATTTATTTTGTAAAGCCATTTTACCTAGAGGCAACTTACATAAGTCCCATGTCTGATTTTTCACTAACGAGTCCATTTCTTTTTCATTGTGGACTCCCAGTGAATATTAGCATCCACATGCATAGATTCATCATAACAGTTAGTCTCACCATCATCAATTAGTAAAATATTGAACAAAGGGGGAGATAATCTTTCCAAGTATACTTAACCTTGGTGACCATCTATCATTCACTAGAGTGTATGGTATTTATTGTTGTGGTTTTTCTAGAGCATTAGGAACTATTGAAGCATCATCTTTTGGAGTATCATCTAGCACTACATAATTATTTTATTTATTCTCATGTTCTTGCAAAATATCTTTGTACAATGCTTTATTATTGAATATGAAATCCCTAATTCTTACAATTTTATGATTTTCAAAATCCAAAAGCCTATAACCAAAATCAACAATGTCATATCCAAAAAATACATATTTCTTTAACCTAGTTTTTGGTGTCTCTAACTATTGTTTTGTATTAGTGGCAAACACGTAGTCATTTAGAAGGAAGAGTCAAGTGGTCATCACTACAATCAAGTTACTCTAAAGGTCGAGTAATGTATATAAGCATGTACTGAGCTCTATAGGAGTCAAGTAAGTATATGGTCACCAACTATTTTCTATACAAGCCAACCTCAATAGTGACCAAGAAAGTTTCAATCATACAAGTGCTAAGTTACATAGTATGTGTTGAGCACAATATAGATTGAGCACTAGCGATTTCGAGCATTAGAAAATAATAAAGGTTGAGCAATGTAGAGTTTACATGAAAGTGATGAATGGAACATATTTGGAGATAAAACATTATCAAGCAAACTTGGAAAGAAAATTTAATGTATGTAGAGGTTTTTATAGAGAGTTCTATGTATTAATGATGTGGATCATAGATCTCTATGTTTTGTGATCAATGATTAAGATGAAGAGGAAAAATATGGAAGAATGTAGAAAACTCTTTACAAAACTCTTTAAATAGAGAAGATATTAACCTAGATCATGTTGTGTGATATGGAATGAAAAAGAGAAGTGTATGCATGTGAACAAGGAGTAATTTGTGAATAGTGAAGTGAAAGATTGAGATCAGATCATAAGTTAGTGAAGGTGTTAAATAAGTGACCTATTCAGAGTATTAAAGCGGTAGACAAGTATTATTAGATTAGAGGAGAGGGTCAATTAGTAAGGAGAATACTTGAAATCAACTTATGATTAATTAACAATTTATAACATCATGGATCATAATAAAATTGGAGAAGTAGGAGACTATGAGATTAGTTAAGCATATGAGAAGTTATTTAATGGAGTAATCTTAAAGGATGAATTTAAAGTTGTTGAAAGAAAAGGGTTAACACATGCCTTAGAATTCCCAAGAAATCTCAAGATTGAATGGATCAAAGTTATTTTAAAAAGAATCCATGATATGATGTATTCATTATAGAATGGACCTGTGGAGATCACGAAGAAAATGATTCATAGTGTTACAAGCTATCCAACCCTAGACAAGAAGAAAACCATGTGATGCCTAAGTTGAGAGGAAATTGAGCCAAACACATGACATGAGTTGAATGGATGAGGTTTTTCTATTGCAAAAATTTATGATCAACTAATTAAATTTGGAGTAAGGATTATAGCTAAAAAATTATACAAATCAAGAAAATTGAATAGTGTTGTGTATGGTAGTAGATCAAGTATGGAAGATAGTGATGAAAGATTATGAGTATGATCTTGCCAAGATGCAAAGACTACAACTAGTAGAGAATATGTCATCTAAGAGAAAAGCAAAGAATTCAACGTGTAAATTTGGATCTTGCATTGTATGCATTTTCTTTTATGTCCAAAGATATTTTCTTGGTATTGGTGATGTTGTTTTGGAACAAGAGAAACCAGTGCCTAGATAGATTAATGAATACATCACTCAATTCGGAGAAAATTTTGAAAATGTAATGGATTCTTATTTTGATGAATTTAAGAAAATAATGAAGATGAGGATGAGGATATCTAATGAGTTGGTCAGAAGGTATTACAATGACATATGTTTTCTTGTAGATATGGAAACACATTTGTGCAAGTGGTAAAGCCAAGGAAGGTTTGGTTAAAAATCTTTGATCATGAAATTGATAGTGATTTAGTGAGTGCAAACATTGTTTCACTATTGAAAGAAGAGATAGACATTGAGGCTAAACCTTTTGGTAAATATGAGGAAGCTAAATAAATAATAACTATAAATATTAATATAGTTTTTAAGGAGAAGGAAAGGAAAGGAATAATTGAAGACCTATAAGAAAAACTAGGCACCGTAAGCAAGGGAAAGGAACCATTATAGTTAACACAAGGTCTTGGAGAGGATGAAGAAAAAGATAGTGGTGATGAGGAAGAGGAAGAAGAAAAAAGTGACAAGGTAAAATCCCTAGTTGTTTTCACTTCACTAAGAAAGAAGGCTCAAGGAACCAAGAAGAAGCCAGTAGTGACACCCCTCTCTCCTCTACCACCAAATAGGCCAAGAACTAGGGTAGTTGCTAGTGTTGAGAAGATTGTAAAATAGAGAGTAGAAAAAACTATACAGTGTAGTGCCCCTAAACTTAAGAGAAGGAGATTGTTTAGAGGACCAGACATAAGACACACAAACTCCATTGAAGAGGTATGTACATATCTAAGAAGATCTATAGGATTATCTAGCTTTAGGTTTGAAAAGTATGATATATTAGATAATACTAATAGAACCAAAGTTAAGGAGGCCATGATAGATATGATTTTAAATTAAAAGCTATCTCCTAGTGAAATTGAGAAGAAGATACCCAAATATTTATTTTTAGAGACTAGAAAGGAGATGGCAACGTGCAGAAGAAGAAGAGGAAAAGATAAGAATTGACACATTAGTCAAAATTATGCCTGATCTATCCCTAAATCAACAAGACACATTTGTGGTAGTATAGGATTAGATTTGTTCCTAAATAATGAATTTTTAATATCTTAAAAAATAAAATGCAAGTTGTATAATAGTAGTATGAGTTTCTTTGAGAAAAAAATTTTCAACTATCAACCAAGGGAGTAGAAAAAGACAATATAAACAAAAAAGATTATTATAGTAGTGCAGAAAATTCAGATGTTCCAAGTCCACAAGGCAACATGCCAACACCCCTGACACTATAGAGGCTGACCAATCAAGGCTCTTAGATATAGATGCAGAAGATGAAGTGAAAGAAACAAGTGTAGATATCAAGATTATTTCAGCACCTTATATTGAGTAAAATAAAGATTAAAGTATAGATGAACCAAGTGCGACCATTATTGTCTCGAGCGGTAATGCACAAGCTCAACCAAGTGATGAAATTTATTTACCAACTCTCAAAGCAATGTTGAGTGGAAAAACTCCTTCACTGAGCAAAAAGAGAACAATAAAGGATACTTCACTAGCTATTGAAGTCAATCTGGATGAAATAATTGAGATGCCACAATTAGACTTGGTAAATATCACCTTGGAGATAACAATTTTTCTACAAGAAGTTTTAGTAAAGAAGAAATGGAAAGAAGAGCTAAACAGAGAGATAAAGAAAAATAAAGTACTTTATGATGTAAAACATATTTTTGTCGATGCTTTTGACATACAAAATTTTGATGAAGAAGCTCCAATCATCATCTAGCTTGTAAATATAGTTGATCAAGTCAATGCTGATAACATGGAATCAAATGAGAAATTGATGGATTTTTCTACAAGAAGATTCAAAAATAAGATTGTGGACAAAGTTTTCATAACCATTGTTGAGTAGAAAGTGCAATTGCAAGAGTGAAAACAAATTATGATAGAACTAATACACAAGGTACAACATTTATACAACATTTTTTTAGATGTGACAATATTCACAAATGATATTCAAGCATAAATAAACCAAATTCAAGCCAAGAGATCTAGCAATATTATTTTAGAGTTAGTAGGATCTAGTATTGATTAGTACAATAATCTACTGAATGCTCAAGGAACTTTTGTCAAGCTTCAAATGGTTGACAACAATATGAGATCCAAATTGATCTCTATTCAAGAAATGATGATACCTCATTTGGAGGTCATGTAGAGGGAAATGAAATTAGCCCAAGATCTTATCAAATATCATAATTTGTTAGTTTTTCACAACTTTATTGATTTAGCTACAAGATTATAGTTGTAGAATCATATTTTGGAGGTAGCAAGAACCACATGGGATTATGCACTATCCATGATCATCTAAGTTCACATGACATTCATTGAGAAATATGGTTTACTTCCACCTATTCAACCCCTAATATAAGAATTTTACTTAGGGAAAAATTACTCAAGACCAAGAAGCTCAACAACTAGCACAAAATTGACCAATAGAGTATGATCACAATAACAATATGAAATTCAATTGATGTACAAGTACACTAGGAGTGCCTATATATAAAGGCCTCTAGAATGCTTCTAGAATGACTAGGAGTTAGCAATATGATAAGCCTTACAACAAAGCACATGTCCACTAAGAGTGGATTATCCTCCATTACGCATAGAAGTTAGTGTGATGATGAGAGGATAAGTCTACAAAAGTGTGTCACATAAAATTATGTTGTAGACACTGTGTGCTTAATTAAGAGTGTGAATAACTATGTTGTCTACATGACAGCTCAAATAATTATGCAAACTCCAGTGTTTTGGACATCGTGTGCTAAATTAGATTTGCTGACTCCTATGTTGTTAACACGACAACCTATATGAGTACACAAACTCTTAAGTTTCTAACCTAATAAATAACTAGGTAAACTTAAGTAAAGTGTAAATAATAATTATTTACACTAACACCCCTCCTTAAGTGCAACTTAGGGGAATGCACTTAAGCTCACAAAAGCTATGATGAAATGCATAATGGGTCTCCACTACTAGGCCATGTTAGGTACCCAAGTACATATGCAATGCTGAAATGAAATAAAATCTCTCTAAAAATGGAGAAAGAGGGAAAATCTAATGGGAAAAACCCTCCTCCAAAAAGAGAGATATGTACAATATAGAAGAAAAGGATCATGTGACCCCCCTAGTGAAAAATCCCTCACCCACAAGAGATCTCATAAATGAAGATACTTGACCTCCATGAAGGGCCTTGTGAAGATGTTGGCTACCTATTGCTCAGTAGGACAATACTGTAATGCAATGACTTATTGATGGATCAACTCTCTAATATAGTGTATATGAACCTTAATATGTTTTGTCTACTGATGTTGGACTGGATTTTTTAAGATTTCAATAGCACTCTGGCTATCATAATTGATGCTATGGGTCTAGGTAGATCAGAACCAAACTCCTTCAAAATCTATTGCAACCAAATAGCTTTTGTCGTTGTAGTTGTAGCTCCTCGATACTCAGCCTTAGTTGATGAAATAGTAATAGTGTTCTACTTTTCACTCTTCCAACAAATGGGTCCAAAACCAAGATGAAACATATATCTTGAAGTAGACTTGCAAGAATCAAGGTCCCCTACATATTCTAAGTCTATATAACCCACTAACTAAAGTCTTGTACTAGCTACATAGTGTATCTCATGTGTATGTCTACCCTAGATATAGTGCAAGATTCATTTGGTTTCCTTCCAATGAAGTGAGAAACCATTCCAACTACAAATGAGATATTAGGGTGTGTATGTGTTAAGTAGATGAGGCTTCCAACCATCTATAAAAAGTTGCATTACAAAGTGGAGTGGAACACTTTGTTTCTAACTTATCACCTGAAAGAAATGGGGTAGATGCAGCATTGTAGTCACTCATGTGAAACTGAGAAAGTAGATCAAGATCATACTTGGGTATGTGTAGGATCATGGTGTGCCAAAAAGTGGCAATCTAAAAAATCTATAGTTTTGAAATATCTTAAACCATTTCAAAGTCTATTCCAACTTTTTTCTTACCCACCCTAATAGTAAGTGAAAATAATTAATATCTTTATAAGGTCTACTACATCTTTTGATACCAAACCTATATGGTTAACTTTAAAAACATCCTAAAAATGTGCTTTTGGCCTAGTTTTATGTGATTCTTGCTTCAAACATGTAGCTGACGACCTTTTTTCACCAAAATTTGATGAAATGAAAAGGGTTTCTTAAGAATGTTCTTATCTTTCCACAAATACAAGGTTTATCAAATTATGAGTTTAGTAAGTAATTATTATTTATTTTCTAATGGAGTTATGTATAAAGTGTTGATTGACACACTACTTGAAAAATAAATATAACTTTCAAATGGTACAACATTTTTAAATCCAAAAGATGCATCACATTCTATGTTTCTTCTACTATAAGAAAAAATAAAGAAATATTGAATTTTGCAGAGTTTTGAATTAGTTAAGGTGGTCAGACACAAGAGTTTTTTTATTCCAAAAATACTAAAATTAAAAATTAATTAATTATTATTTATTTAGAATAAAAACACCCAAAAATATGTGTGACATCCAGGCATAAGTCTACTACTTATATCTAGAATATTATTAAAAAATATTATCAGTTGATTTTTATTAAGGTGGTTAGACATACATCTACTTCTTATTTTTGTTCTAAATTTTTTGTAATATTGCATTAAAATCAAAAAATTTGACTAATCAATTTTTTTGTTTTTTTAGATAGGTCCTAGTAGTTTAGAAACTAGATTCAATTTTCTAGAGATTCTTTTCTCTCAAATTTTTGATATAAAGTTAATAACAAGTAGAAAATTGCACATCAAGTTGACATAACACCGATTTTCTAATTTTTTATTGCCACTTAAGAGCATAGGTTGGTTGACCATGATCCTGCACATACCCACTTGGGTTGTGATAATGTAATCCTTGATGAAGAATGATGCATCTTCATACCAAGGAAATAGTGTAGTAGACCCAAGTTTGTCATCAAAAGCTTGTCCTGTAAAGTAGCCTTGACACTATCAATAATGGATGTGGTGCTCCCTGTAATGATCAAGTCATCAACATAAAGCACAAGAAACAAATGTGAATCATCCCTCTAAAGAATGTAGACATTTGAATTGGAATGACATCTAGTAAACCCTACTAAGAGAGGAAAAGAATCCATCTTGGTGTACCAAGCTCATGGAGCTCATTTATATCCATAGATAGACTTTTTTAATTTGTAAACCAAGGTAGCATCCTATATGAACCCCTATGGTTGCTCCATATAAATCTCCTCATGAAGATCCCCATTCAAGAATGCACTTTTCACATCCATCTGATTAACAACCCATCACTAAGTTGTTGCTATAGCTAGTGTCAAATGAATGGAATTCATTTTTTCCACTAGTGCAAAGGTCTTAGTGTAGTCAATGCTGGATACTTGAGAGGAACCTTTGCAACAAGTCGAGCCTTATGTTTATCAACACTTCCATCCGCTATGAATTTTGTTTGATAGATCCACTTACATCAAACCAATTTTATTCCCTTAGGAAGAGCGACTAAGTCCCATGTATCATTTCTCATAAGAGAGTTATATTCTTCTTCCATTGCTCTATCCCATTTTAGAATACCATTATCTGAAGCAACTACAATATCAGCATGTGGGAGTGAGTTGTGTTCTGATCTTATCCTCATAGTATTTGAAGGATTCCTTGCCAATGGTCCTATTGCATCCAATGTCTTCTTAGCCCATTTAGGTATATTGAAGAAGATTTAGTAGGAGTATCCTCAACATCTATTGGTTGATGCCTCTATTTGGGTCATGGACACACATCTTCCAAGTCACTATGATCACTATCACTGTCCTCAATGAAGGAAGAAGAAGGAGGAGTTGAAGAAGTAAAGCTTGGACAATTTTCTTCAAAATGTACACTCCTCTCATAGAATATCTCATGTGTCTTTGGATCCATCAACCTGTAGGCTTTATGTGAGTCCGCATATCCAACAAAGATGGAAGGTTTGCTTTGAGCTTCCAATGTCGATGCCAAAAAACCAAAGACTCTGAAGTGCTTAACCATAGGTTTCCCACTAGTCCATGCTTCAAAATGAGTTATACCATCCAAAGCTTTATGAGGACTCCTATTTTGGATATAGTTAGCACAATTCATTACTTCACCCCAAAAGACTTGATCAAGAGACTTATTTTGTAGCATTCAAGTGGTCATCTCCTTGAGAGTTATATTTTTCCTTTCAACAACACTATTCTATTGTGGCATGTATGGTACTGAATGTTGAAGGTCAATTCCCTCTTGAGTACAAAAGTCTATCAGTCTTGAGTTCACATACTCCCCCCCATTATCTCTTCAAAGAACTTTGATGGCTTTCCCTGACTACTTTTCTACTTGAGCCTTGAATTTGAGAATTCTTTCAAACACTTCACTCTTATGAGCCATGAAGGAAACCCAAGTAAAGCAAGAATAGTATCTATGAAGGTGAGTGTATAGCAAGACTTGCCAAATGATGGCACTAGAAATGGGTTCCACTTTTTGACCAATTTTGACACTGAAATCAATATTTTTGCAACAAATGTCATGTTCAAGTGACTATATCTCCAAAATTATCAATAATTTCAAGATGACATAAACTAGTGATTTTGAGTACTCTGATCCTACTTTGTGACCATATTTTTTAATTAAAAAATTAAATTATTCATGTCAAATTTTTTATCTCCATCAAAAAGTGGTACATAATAAAATTCAATATTTTTAAAGAGTGACAGTCCATTTGACGCACATAACTTCTTTTCTAGAAATGATAATGAAGTAATTCTTTTAGTGTTAGATTTTTAACATCAATATCTAGAGGATGCATTTGATTTGATTCATTTTGGTTGAATATTGTATAGTTTATGAAGTTTTGAATTGACGCCAATCGTAATTCAGACATACGTTCCATTTGACATAGATAATTTGAAGTCAATTTATCATAAACCTTTTTTTTTTCTTAAATAGAAAGCTATCTCAATAAGTCATTTCCTACATATTTTTCAAAAAAAAATTGACGTAATTTACTAAATTTGCCAAGGTGTCGAAGTTAGTTGATGTTCAATTGGTAATGAACCTATAATGAGTTAAACTCATATTTGAAAGTCTTAATGACTATAATATGTATTACAATTATAGTCATTGGAAAGCTTGCTCTGAGCAACACATTCTGACATTTTTTATTTTATAGTAGGAGATAATTCTTCTACAATTATGGGTGTCAAGAGAGAAAAAATAATAATAATAATTAAAAAAGGGTTAAAATATTCTTAATTTTGAGTGTTCATGCAAACATGGCATTCATTGCAAACATATTACATATGTTTGTGTGAACCAATGTTTGCACGAACATATGAAAAAAAAATTTGGTTACCAAAAATTTAAGTTAACATGTTCATACGAACATTTAAAATAATTTGTGTTCGCACAAACATAAAAAAAAGCCAATTTTATTAAGATTTCAAATGGAAAAATGGAACTTTTAACGCAAAATCTTTGTTAAAATATGTTCATGCAAACATATGAATAAGGTATGTTTTCACAAACATACCTTATTTAAAATCAATATGTTCGTGCAAACATAGCTAATTAATATGTTTGCACAAACATAGTTAGCACGTTCGCGTGAACATACGTAAAATTCAATATGGGAATTTTTCACCATTTCATGATTTCCTTCGTTCCCCATAAGTGGTACCCAATATTGTGGGTTCACCATGTTGATTCAAGAACACATTGTGCTCTCCAAGACTTCCAATTTTAATAATTTTTTTTTGGATGTTTTCCAAGTGAGCAACCTAAACAAACACCTTTTAAAAATTGTACTCGATGTAGACCATTAACCATTTTCTTGTTGCTAAGCTGCTAAAGGTATCTATAGTTGAGATGTCCAAATATCTCATGCCATAGTTTGCTTTCTGCATTTGAATGTAATAACAAGACTTGTGCATTTGATTTAGGCATAAAGGAAGAGAAAGTGTAAAGCCTTGAATCATGATTGGCTTCTCCTATTGCAATCATAGAGTCATCCTTAATGATTTTCACTACCATTGACTCTAGAATAAATTCAACCTCATTTCCACCTTGATAGTGAGTCATTTGGTAGACTAAAAGAAGGCTAGAGGTAAGATTAGGAACATATAGAACATCCTTGAATGCTCCATTGTCCATATCAACTTCACCTTTACTTTCAACTTCTAGTTTAGTATCATCCCCTACAAAGATGTGTGGTACCTCTAAATGTGTCATGGAAGAAAAATCTCTCTTTGACGCACCCATAGGATGTGTGGCACATGAATCAATGATCCATTCTGCCTGACTAATAGTGTTAAAGATTAAAGCATGCCATTTGCCCTTAGAATCTAAAGATGAAGGTCCTTTCTCCTTATAAGCATTAGGTTGTGGAACATTGTGTTTCTTCATGATGTTCTTTAACTCATCAATCTATTTGTGATAACACTAATGTTCATCATGACCCATCTTCTTACAATAGGCACACTTTTTCTTCTCCTGATTAGTAAATCCCTCTTTTTGTTTGTATTAGAAGAAGACCTACTTTTTTTTTGATTTGATTTTGTTGTTGAAATTTATGTATCCTCTTGTTTGTTATTCTTCCATTTCATCTTTTTTCCCTTTCCTTTGTTTGAACATTGACTAGCTGAATTTTGAGAACCCTCATTATTAGCCACAAATGCCTTAGACTTTGAAGACTTGAGAATCCCCATTGTTGTCAACTTAGTTTGTTCATCGTATAACAATTGAACATAATCATCAAAAAAAATTTCTTATAGGAGGCTCCTAAGGTAGTCTTTGTGGTGTTGAAAGAAGAGACAAATGTGGAGTACTCAGATGACAACTTATTATGAATGAGATAAATCAACCTATAATATTTAATAGAACTACCACAATCATTAAGTTTTGTTCTCAACTCATTCACCTTAACAATAAATCCTATATAGAATTAAAGTTCTTAAGATCTAGGGAGATAAACTCATCTTCAATTTTGTAGACATCCTCCTCAATCACTTTCCCATATAGATTTTTAAGGGTATCCCAAGTTTCCTTGGATGTATCATACTGCATGATTTGAAAGAGAATCTTGTGTTCAACACCTAACCTAAGAGAACTTAGGGCTTTCCTATATGCCTTTTTCCCAAGCTTCAATATCACTTTGAGATACTTTATCTCCTATTGGTTTAGGAGAGGAACCATCTACACATTGAGAAACTTTGTCATGCATCAATTCATGCCATTTTTTAATAGACCATGTGGCATAGTTATATGGTGGTAATTTTGGAATCTTAAGATTTCTCATGATGCAAGAAATGAAAGCTAATGATAGGAAAAGAGGAAAACAACACCAAGAGATGCCCCCTGTTCACTCAATCAAGAATCCCCCAAATGAAAGATTTTGACACTTTATACTTAGTGTGTTTACAATAGCCACTTGCCAACTTTTGCCTTAATGGACTTTTGATTTATTATTTACAACTTCCTCTTGGAATTCAAATCTAGTAAAAAGTACTATAGCATAGATATACAATAATTTTGAAGCTTTATCAAAGAATTACAATAGGAAAAGGGACCTATTTTTGAAAGTGATATTTTGGGTCACACAAGCCTATAATCTGATTGTATATATAGAAAGTAGACAAAAAATTATTCACTTTCAAAAAAATAGAACCTAGTTTGGAGTGTAGATGAGATTGTACAGAGCAATTAAAGTTGCAAACTTTAGGATTGGATAGGTATAGTCACCAAAAACTACAATTTTTGACAAATCTATGCTCCAAAACTAAAAATGAATAGCACCACTAAATTTTTTAGGAAATTCTAGCCAAAATAAAAAAAATCACCTGATTTGGAGCCTAGATGACTGAGATATGGCCTTCCAAAGTCGAACTATCAAATCAAAACTAAATATGGAGAGGGGCCTAATCAGCAAAAAGGTGAGTTTAAATTTAATGTCCAAATAGTCATCACACTAGTGTAATCTGGCCTACAAATGACAATCAAATGGTTGTCAAATTTAAACACATGACTAGTTGATGTTAGCAAAAAAATAGGGTCCACCTAATTGACATGGAAAATGACATCACTGATGACATTAGTAGCTGAATGGGTAGATGATGTCAGTGTGACATGTTGAGGCCAACTATGTAGGTACAAACTATTTGTGCGGCGCTAAGTGTGTAGAAGTGCATGGTGTTTGTGTGGGCAGAGCTATTGTTGACACTAATGTGGCTATTGAAGTTATCAAAGCATTACAATGTGAAAAAGGACCTATTTTTTAAAGTGATATTTTCGTCCACACAAGCCTATAATCTAATTGTAGATCTAGAAAGTAAACAAAAAAATTATTCACTTTTGAAAAAATAAAACCTGGTTTAGAGTCCAGATCAGACCATACAAAGCAATTAAAGTTGAAAAATTCAAGATTGGATAGGTATAGTCACCAAAAACTACAATTTTTGACAAATCTGTGGACCACAACCAGAAATGAATAGCACCACTAAATTTTTTAGGAAATTCTAGTAAAAATTAAAAAAATCACCTGATTTGGAGCCTAGATGACTGATATATGGCCTTCCAAAGTTAGACTATCAAATCAAAACTAAATATGGAGAGGGGCCTAATCAGCAAAAAGGTGAGGTTAAATTTGATGTCCAAATAGTCATCACACTAGTGTAATCTAGCCTACAAATGACAATCAAATGGTTGTCAAATTTAAACACATGACCAGTTGACGCTAGCAAAAAAATAGGGTCCACCTAGCTGACATGGACAATGACATCACTAATGACATTAGTAGCTGACTGGGTAGATGATGTCAGTGTGACATTTTGAGGCCAACTATGTAGGTACAAACTATTTGTGTGGTGTTGAGTGGGTAGAAGTGCATGGCATTTGTATGGGCAGAGCTATTGTCGATGCTAATGTGGTAGGTGGTACTACATGGTCTAGTCATTGTGTGGTAGGCTATGAGAGCACCACATGGCAAGAGAAAGGATGTTGACAAAGATGCTAGAAAGACATTAGAGTTTAAAGTAGTGGTACCAAAAGGGTAGATGATAGGCTAGCGAGGGTTTTAAATCCACTAGTAGTAGGAGACTTAATCATTGGTAGGTCTTGTTTTGCTAGGTAGTGATGTCAGTAATTATCCCACATTCACCGTATAAACAAACACAATCTTCTTTAACAAGTGGATACCACCGATGCAAAGTAACTCCAAGTCGTGAAGGTGGTATTAATGTCAGATGTGTAAACTATTGTGAGCCATTTGGAATATGTTGCCACTTGTTAAATTGGCCAGTTTAATGTGCCCACCAAAAATATAAGGAATATTTTGAAATTTTAGAGAAATTCCCTATAGAGGCTAAGATTTGACCACCCGATTCTTGCAAAAAAAAATTCTCTATAGGCCTAAAAAAAATTTCCAAAAGCATAATCTAAAAAATACAATAAATGTAGAGAAAATTAAATGTAGATCTAATAGATCATACTAAATTTGTAAATCAAGCCTTTAGGTGCTGGTTTGCAAAAAAAATCTACCTCTATTTTGACTATGGCCCAACATATGAAAATTTATAGTCAAATTTCACCAAATCGATGCTCTAAATGCAATGGTGAGGTCTACTTTGGCTCTAGATGCTCCCAATAGTTGTGGATACTCTGGATCTGAATCGAGGTGTACTCAAAGAGGTTAAGCAAGATTGGTCTCTAGTGGCTATGAAATGATGCATCTATGGCTCTAATACCATGTAAGAATTTTGCTTAGGGAAAAGTCACCCAAGACCAAGAAGTTCAACAACTAGCACAAAATAGACCAATAGAGTATGATCAAAATAAAAATATGAAATTTAATTGCTGTATAAGTACACTAGGAGTTCCTATATCTAAATGCCTCTAGAATGCTTCTAGAATGACTAGGAGTTAGCAATATGATAAGCCTCACAACTAAGCACATGTCAACCAAGAGTGGATTATCCTCCATTAGGCACAGAAGTTAGTGTGATGATGAGAGGATAAGCCTAGAAATGTGTGTCATGTAAAATTATGTTCTAGAAACCATGTGCTTAATTAATAGTGTGAATAACTATGTTGTCTACAAGACAACTCAGTTAATTATGCAAACTCTAGTGTTGTAGACACCATGTGCTAAATTAGAGTTTCTTACTCCTATGTGTTCAACATGACAACTCATCTAAGTATGCAAACTCCTAGATGTCTAACCTAATAAATAATAAAATAATGCATTTATCCTAAGTAAACTTAAGTAAAGTCTAAATAATAATTATTTACACTAACACTTGCAACCATGATATAAGAGTTCGAAAATAAGAAGGAAATAGATTTGAAAGGGGAAAATGATTTTTTTTTCATATTCATTGTTTATTAATTATTCATTGGCATAATTCATAAATACTTAGCAGGAGAGATCATTATCATATTGTATTGATGTAAATATGGCAAAGTGTTTTTACACTAATGTCAAAGGGGGAGATTATTGGTATCTCTAACTATTGTTGTATATTAGTGTCAAACACTTAGTCATTTATAGGGAAGAGTCAAATGATCATTAGTGTGAATAAGCTACTCTATAAAGGTCAAGTCATGTACATAAGAAATTATATACCAAGATCTATAGGAGCCAAGTAAATATATGGTCTCCAAGTATGTTTTATTTGAGCAAAGCTCAATAGAGACTGAGAAAGTTTCAAGCATACAAGTGTCGAGTAACATAGTATGTGTCAAGCATAATGCACTCTGAGAAACAACAATGTCAAGCATTAGAAAATGGTAAATGTTGAGCAGTGCAGAGTTTACCTAAATATCAGGAATGGAAAAAATTATGAGGTAAAATATTTTCAAGATGACATGGAAAGAAAATTTAATATATGTAGAAGTTGTTACAGAGAGTTATACATGTAAATGACATGGATAACATATCTCTATTATTTTGTGATCAATGATTCAAATGAAGAGACAAAATATGGAAGAATCTAGAAAACTTTTTATGAACGCTTTAAATAGAGAAGATCTTAACCTAGATCATGTCATGAGATATGGTATGAAGAAGCAAGGTGTATGCATGAAAACAAGGAGTAATATGTGAATAGTGAAGTGGCAAATTGAGATCATATCAGAAGGGAATGAAGATGTTTGTTTATCTCATATTAGAACAAGTGACCTATTTAGAGTAGTGAATGGGAATACAAGTATTATCCGATTAGAGAAGAGGATTAATTAGCAAGAAGAAGACTCAAAATTAGCTTATAGAGCATACTGAGAGTTAGGTACTAAATTATTTCTAACCAAGTTGAATCAAGGTAAATCTCTAAATAGAGTGGTCCTAATAGATCTTTGCAAATCTCCTAAAAGAGTCCTTACTTCATTGTAAGTTCTAAATGCTCTAACAAGGTGAAACCTAAGAATCTCTTAAGCTTTTAACAGAGCAGACCTCTCATAGGGTGCATCATATTTTATGATCAAATATTGTCACCATAACAAGTTAACTTTATTAGTATAGTAGTGAAGATTTGTGGGTGTCATTGCCACCCTATTTTTACCTTCACCTTCGAGGGTTTTTGGCCAACAAATAGTGCATGTTATGTGTTTATTTTCATGCATGTGATAGATCAGATTTACATGTTTTAGCATGTTTATCATTACAAGTTTTGCATGCTCAATTTAATTGGTGAATGCATGAATGAATTGGTGAAAACTAAAAGTCTTAAGATTCTCATTCAACCCCACCCAGCCCCACCACCCCAGCCCCCCCCCCCAAGTATCTTTTTATTGTGTTAGACCTCCATTACTCATCATTAGCCTACAACTTGGTTCTATTTTAAGAATATATATGTGCAAAAGCTTCACAAGCAAAGGTTTGGGGAAAGAAGAACTCACCTTCCTTCTAGCCCATGATTCCTCTAGAATACCATAGCACAAAGGAGTAGAGGGACCCCTATTAATCAAATATAAAATAGTATTGATAGCCTCCACCCACATGTTTAAGGGAATACCATCATGTGACCTTATGCTCCTTGCACACTCCATTATTACCCTATTCATGCATTCAGCCACTCCATTTTCATATGGAGTCCTTAGAAAAAATTTCTATCTATGAATACTATTAGTGGAGAAATAATCTTCAAATTCATGACTACAATGCTCACTACCACTATCAGATCTCATACATTATAATCTCTTACTAGTCTCATTTTTAACTGAGAAATTCTATTTCTTAAAACTTTCAAATACAGTAGATTTTTATCTAAGGAAATAAAACCATAATTTTCTAATTGCATAATCAAAAAATGTAAACTAATAATGAGAGCTACCAAGGGAAGATACTTGAGCTAGTCCATGTACATCTTTAAGCACAAACTTGAATTTCTCATTTTTATTTTCCTTCCCACTCTTTGCAAAACTCACTTTCTTTTGTTTTCCATACACACAACTTTCACAGAAATACATATTGAAACATTTCAAACCCAGTAAAAATTTCTTTGAATGAAGTAATTTCATACCTTTCTCACTCATGTGCCCAAGTCTATTGTATCATAGTATTGTATTAGAATTTACAACAATTATTTGTTCTCCCTGCTCAACAACAACAATTGTTCTTGAACATTTGTTTTTCTTGAAATAATTAAAGTAGAAGGAATAGTATGACCTGTACAAAAATATAAGATGCCTACCTCCACACCATTTTCTACTATAAGAGATCCTTTTGAAACCTTCTAATTTTTATCATTATAAGTAACTACGCAACCCTATTCCCATTTTGAAACTTAATCTTAAATTTTTTCTTTCCAACAGTTAGATAGGGCTCATTATCACCAAATAAATAAGCCCAAGATCCCCTTGGACATAGTCAATAAAATAACCTCTATGAGGTGTAGAATGAAATGAAGCCCTAGAATTGAAAACCTAAGAATCATCAACACTTTCTAAAAAAGAGAAAAGCATCCACTTTAGATCTGTTATTTACCACATTTGGCTCCTTGTTTACTTCTAGTTTAACTCCTTTATTGTTCTTTCAAGTCCAACAATCTTTCTTCTTATGCCCTAGTTTCAGACAATACTAGGAATCATGTAGTCCTCTAGATTGAGACCTCTTCTCTCTTGACTTTCCTCTTGATTTCTCACAATTTCTAGAATTGCATCCTCTCTTGGTCATTCAGCCTCTTTTGTCTACTTTCAAATCACTTCCTAATGTAGACCCACCTAAGGTTTTAATATGATTTTCCACACCCATAATAACACCAATTACATCATCAAATTTTAGGGTATTAGATCTAGAAACATAATTACTCATAGCCATTACCAAGCCATTCCAACTTTTAAGCAAAGAACACAAAATCAAGAGAGCCCAATTTCTTCATCAATATTGACATTTATAGAAGATAATTGACTAGTAACTATATTAAACTCATTTTAATGATCTGCAATAGATCCACCTTCTACAATCTTTATATTAAATAAACACTTCATCAAAAATACCTTATTTGTAGTATAGGGTTTCGCATACAACTTTGCTAGGATTTGCATCAACTCTTCTATTATCTTCACTTTTGCAATGTTAAATGTCATCGATGGTGCTAGGCATAATTGAATGCTCCCAAGTTTCTTTCTATCAATACCATTACATGAAGAAATTATCACATCACACATTATAAAATCCCTAACCCTAAATCATTTTATACAAGTATTTTTGCTACTTTTATTGGAAACTACAATTTGAACAATTATTGTACTATAATTGATGTCAAATATACTAATAAGATATGTTGCTATTTGATCGATGAAGAGGCTTTGACAATTTATCATAACAAAAATACCTAGAGGAATGGTTGATTTATGAAAATGAAGATACAATGGAATTTTGATTACTTAGACTTTGACATAACAAAGTGATTATCTAAATCATATTGATGTTCAAGTCTTGATAGTGCTAGCTAAGATATATAAATTATATAAGACTTGTCCAAGAAACAGAGTAAAAGGTCAAGGAAATTTGAAGTTTATGTCAAATGATTCTAATGTCAACTAAGACACAATAAGTGTCAAGCAAATGTAGTGTTGACCAAGCATCAGTATCAACTAAGAAAATGGTATTGATGCCAAGCTAGAAGTTTTATAGTGACTAAGAAATTTAGTGATGATCAAGCTTTAGAACTTATTAATGGTTGACTGACATTATTTTGAATGCATATAAGAAATCATGATTTCTAGCTAACTTGGTTGATTTCATGGGATATGGAAAGCATGTTGAAGATAAGGGATGATGAATTGGATATTTAATTCAAGAAGAGGATTAGGTAAATGATCTAAGTGATGAATTTTATGAGAAGTTTCTAGAAAAGAAAGATATATATAGATACAATGAACCTGATGAATCGAATCACCAACCCTAAGATCTACGATGATTGTGAAAATGAAAAAGGACTAGAATTGTCTATTTAAGGAGGTATAGAGATGAACTTTAGGATGAGCATGAATGAGATATGTGAAGAAGAGAATAGAGAAGAGAATCTATGCATATTTCCAATAAGATGGAATAAAGATGTTGAGGTTGATAAGAAAATTTAAGTAGAAGACTTTTTTTTTTGTGAAGAGAAGGGTGAATGCTTGAAGGGTTTCCAAGAAAATCAAGGACAAAGGTGACAAGGAAGGATTATTAAGGAATCAACACATCAATTGAATAGATATATGAAACTATAAGGTGAGTTATAATCATACAGATCAAACCTTTTTATTTTCTCTCTAATCATTGTAAGTAGTTTGTATTGAAATCCTTTTAATCAAAGGTGGACCTGAGAGTAATTGAAGGACTTAATACTCTATGTAAATCCTTTAATGAGGTATCATTCTAATGGAATGATCTAAAATCCTCTGATAAGACCACTCATAATAGGGTGATTAAATCCTCTAACTCAATCATATTTAATAGTCTTTATTGTAAACTTTAACAAGGTTTTCTCCTAACAGGATTCACTTCAAGAGAGTGAAAAAATGGTGGCATGTTGTTGGTAGTTTTTCCCAAACTGGGTTTCCATGCTAAATCCTAGTGTCAAACTTGCGTTCAATTTTTTATGGAGTTTTACATTTATAGGTTTACATTTAGCAAAATTTACTATCTTAGGACAATCAACTACTAGTTAATATTGTTATTCAGATTATAGTAGAGACTGACTTATACTAGGTTAAGCGGAACAAATAATGGTTAAATGTTTAATCATTCAAATGGTACTTATGGACCTTGAGTAACTGATTCAATGGCCCCCCCCCTCTCCCCCCCTCACCCTCCCACCTCACATTCTAAATATTCTAATATCTTTAGGGTTAAAATTAGTTACATTGATCAGGCTCCAAACTAGACAACACCTTCAGTCAATTAGGAAGGCTAATGATTCAATGTGTAAGTTTGGATCGCTGATAATGTTTATTTTCATTTGTATTCAATGCTACTTTCCAATAGTTGCTAATGCTATATGCAAACAAGGAAAACCTACTACTATGCAAATAAGTGAGTATATTAAAAATCTAGGAGATGGTTTCAAGAATGTGTTAGATAGCTATTTTGATGAATTCAAATAGAAAAATAGCAGAAGAGAAATGGTCCCTACATCCTTAGTTGAAAGATGCTATAATGATGTGTGTTTTCTAGTTAATACTAATTACACATATTTATAGGTAGTTAAGCTGAGGGTAGCCTAGCTTAAACCATTTTGTTATGAGATTAATATTGATGATGTGACTAGAGAAAATATTGTATTACTTAATAAGGAAATTGATGCAAAGGCTAATCACTTTGGCAAATGTGAAGAAGAACAAGAAAAAACAATAGTGAATATTATGATTTCTTCAACTAACAATAAAAGAAAGAAGATGATTAAAGACCTAGAAGAGAAATTAGACACCTAGACCAAAGGTAAAACAAATTTAATGATTACTTTGCTAGCAATAATAGTCCACCAAGATAACTAAGAGGGGTGGTGAATCATTTATCCAACTAAAACCTTTATCAAACTTAATTAATCTTAACCATGTAACCAAAGTAAATACCAACCATAAAATAATGAACATACATAATTACACTAGATTTGTTAACTAGGGAAACCGTTGATCAGAGGGAAAACCCTAGTGGGAATGATGCCCACAACGATATATGGATATATATATTCCTTGTTAGAGGATGAACCTTGTTAGGAGTCTATTAACACGTTCAGTACATAAGACTCCCTGTTAGGAGACTTTGAATTCCTTTTAGGAAATTTCAACCTTATTAGGAGTTGTAGAGGGTAGAAGGACCCATTGTCCAAATAGTTTCTAGGGAAAGACCACTGAACTTCACTGTCCAACTAATCTCTCAACTATTCCTTGTAGAATGCTTGTTCATACTATTCTTTATCCTCTTTCCTCTATCTTTCAAACTGGACTAATCACTGTCATACCTTGTACACTAGTTCATGAACCTTGGATCCAAATATCAAACCCCAAATCTCAAAATAAGATTTTGGAAATGAAGTTTTCTCCAACTTCACTCGGCTCTACTTATCTTCACAATTATATATTTTCTTCTCCTTTCTCTCTTCTTTCTTACTTCATTCTTCCATACATAACAAAGAAAATCTCCTTCCTTTATACCAAGTCCACAAAACAATTCCCTTGAGTCAGTTGTTACACCTTCTCAATTAATTATTATACGACCTCATTAAGAACATTTTTTTCTTAGTGATAAAATCAATCTATCACCTTGTAACTTGAATAATTTTTCACATGTGTAATGTTATGATGAGCAAGCTTAGCTACACCATCTCCAACATGTCTTCTACATTCCTTTAACCTTGCTTCTTAGAATAAAAAATTTGTTAAGAGATATAAAAATTTTACCAAAACATGCTTCTATAAACTCTGTCTCTGAATAGTCTTCACCAAAAATTGCACAACTTCTTCCAAAATTAATATCTTGTGCACTTGAGGTTAGTTGCATATACTAGACACTTAGTAGTATCTACCTTTAACTTCACTAGTGAAAATACTCAATGATTTGTCTATACCAACTTGATCTTTACTATTTTCTTCTATTAGATACCATAGAAAACTACTATGTTGACATCAATCAAAAACATAGTTATGAATGTAACATATCATCATGATAATGGTCTGATCATGTTTATACAATACTTCCCCATATGAATATCATCACCATTCATGCTTCAAACAATCTCCCCCTTTGGCATTGATGGCAACATAGATGAAAAATATCTAGTTCCAAGAATACCAATTGTTAAAGACCATTATCTTTTCTTTTCAAATCTTCTTCATCAATCATACTAGCTTCTATGTTCACATGCTTCTCCCCAATTGATATACCTCAATGAGCTCTATGTCAAAATGCTTTTCATGCTATAATTTGTCCCCCATTGACATCAATGTCAAAGGTTTAAGCAACCATCTATCATTCCATCTTGTCAATCTCTGCAACAATTATCTCTAACCTTCTCAAGTGTCCAAAGACACTATTCAAAACAATATCTATCAAGAGTCATAGATGACTCTATCCATCACAGATACTCCCCCATACAGGAAGCATCAACATTCAGTCCAAACAAAAAAATAGTGCTTTGTACAACTGGACTAATTCACTCTTGCATCATCTACTCATATGTAGGTAGGGGCATAACCCCAAGCATACCTCACAAATGCTCAAAAGTCTCTTTGGGAAGAAGTTTAGTAAAAATATCTACAATATGCTCTTTGGTGCTTGCATACTACAATTTAATTTCATTTTCTATAACTTTCTCTCTTAACATATGATATTTGATAGAAATGTGCTTAGTCTTAGAATGCAACACTAGATGCTTAGACATATTCATTGTGCTTGTGTTATTGCAATGTATGACAAAATGTTCATTGAATTCTATCCTTATATCCTTTAGCATCTACTTCATCCAAACAATGTGATTATAATTTTTTTCTATTGCAACATATTTTGCCTTTTTTGTACTCTATAAGATAGAATCCTACTTCTTGCTTAACCAATAAACCAATCTTCATCCTAGAAAGAATACTCCACCACTGGTGCTCTTTCTATCATCCATATTGCATACCCAATTAACATCAGGATATGCATATAAAGTAAAATCATTAAATCTATGATACCACAATCTAAACTTTGGTGTTCACTTCAGATATCTAAATATCCTTTGAACTACTACATATAATGCTTTTCTAGGATCAGCTTGAAATCTTGGAACAATTCCAACTACATTTTCTATATCTAGCCTTGTGTGAGTCAAATATTGCAATCCTCCAATCATAGATCTATACTATTTTTGCTCAATAGTAGCTATATCATCCCTTTTAGATAACTTGCATCCAATTAATATAGGTGTTCCAATTGATTTACATATTTCCAAACCAAACCTCTTCAATAGATCTTTCAAATACTTAGTATGAGAAATAAAGATTCCTTATTTATCTTGTACAATCTACAATCCTAGAAAATACTTCATTTCCCCATTCATGCTCATTTCAATTTCCTTCTTCATTTCTTCTACAAACTTGTCACTTTGACTATCATCTCCTCCAAATATGATATCATCAAAAAATATTACCAAAATCACCAATCTATCATCTATTTCTTTCACATTTGGATTATTCTCTATCACACCTTTGCTAAATCTAAGTTTTGTCAAATGCTTGTCCAACCTTGCATACTAGGTCCTTTGAGCTTGTTTTAAGGCATATAATGATTTCTTCAATCTGCATACCCTGTCCTTGTTATCTATTAAAGGAAATTTTTTGGGTTGTTCTATTTATACCTCTTCTTCAAGTTCTCCATTTAGAAATGTTTATTTGACATCCATTTGATATTCTTTGAATTTCATATGTGCTACATTGGCTAAGAATAACCTTATTGATTCAATTCTTCCCATAAGAGCATAGGTTTCATCATAGTCTATTCCTTCTTGCTATGAGTAACCTTTACATAAAAATCTTTCTTTGTTCCTTACAAATTCACCTTTTTCATTCATCTTGTTCCTAAATACTCATTTTGTTCCTATCATGTTCTTGTATGTTGGTTTGAGGCCCAATCCCCATGTCTCATTCTTCACTATCTAATCAAAGTCTTCTTTCATAGCTTTCTTCCAATAATCATCTCTACATGCCTCATTTGCATTCTTTGGTTCTACTTGAGATATCAAACATATTTCTTAATTGATTCTACTTCTTGTCATGACACCATTATCTCTATTGTTGATGATCTATTTTGGTAGATGATTCTTTGTCATATTCTTACCAGAAGTAGGATTTGTTATCTCAACTCTTGGCTCTATTTTAGGTTCTAAACTTTGTTCCTACATTATCTCTCCTTCATTTTGCAAATCAGTTTTAGTCTCAAAGAATACTTCACCATTCTTTTTAGTAAACAAAAAAATTCTAATCATCAGAGTTGTAGTCAACTATTCTTTCTTGTATCCTAAATTTCTCATCAATTCTTACACTTGCACTTTCAACAATAGTCTTAAATCTTATATTATAACATCTATAAGCTCTTATTTTCAATGAATAACCAAGAAATTTACCTTCATCACTTTTAGCATCAAATTTACCAACATCGTCATCTCTTTTGATATAACATCTGCTACCAAAAATTATAAAATACTTAACTCTAGATGAGTGTCCAAACCATAGTTCATAAGGGGTCTTTTTTGTGTCTTTCTTGACTTGCACTCCATTCATAGTGTAAGTTTTTCTATTCACAACTTCTCTCTAAAATATCTTAGATGTACATTATTCTTAGCTAACATAGCTCTTGTTGCTTTTGTTACTAACCAGTTTCTTCTCTCTGCAATGCCATTTTTCTCAAGGATTCTAGGAGCTAAAAGTTGTCTTTTGATTCCATTAGGTTCACAAAAGATGTTAAACTCATTTGAAGTAAACTCTCCTCCTCTACCTCATCTTAAACATTTAATCTTCATACCTGATTCATTCTCAACAATATTCTTGAATATCTTGAACTTGTCAAATGCCTCAAAATTTTCTTTAAGAAATGCAACCCACATCATTCAAGCAAAGTCATCAACAATAATCATAAAGTATGTTTCACCATAGAATCCTTTAGTCTTTGTAGGACCACTAAGATTTCTGTGTACAATCTCCAACTTTACAATAGTAGTAAACTTCTTGCTAGGAAAAGAAGTTATGCTATGCTTTGCCAATACACACTCCTTGCAAATTGTTTTAGTAGGCTTTACAATCTTAGGAAAATATCTAACTACAAACATATTACTAGTTTTCACAATGTTATCAAAGTTGATATGACAAAATCTCTTATGCCATAACCAACTATCATCAACCTTTGCAACCAAACATGTCATTTTAGTGGGACACAATTGAAATACATTACCTCTAGATTTGGTTCTTATTCCAGTTACCTTTCCATCTTTGTCTCTGATCATGCATGTCTTCTCTATGAACTACAACTGATAACTTTTATCCACTAGTTGTCCAACACTCAAAAGATTATGTTTCAAACCATTAACAAAGTACATGCATTCTCAGTGTTATTTTACCATCAACAGTTATAGATCCAATACCTTTAACATGGCAAGTCAGACATTATTTCTAACTCTAACAATGCCTCCATCATAACTTTTCAAATCAACAATTTTTTCATATCACCAATCATATTATGTGAACAACCACTATCAATTACCCAATCAAATTTCTTGTCAACCAATGATATCAAAGCCATTTTCTCTAGACTTTCTTCCTTAATAGAAACAAATCCTATTTCATCATCACTAGCACTTATTGCTTTTTCATTAGAATCATCTTCTTCATTGGAATACAAACAATATCTATCTCTTCTAGGTTTAAACTTTCCTTTAAATACTTTTTCTCTATTTTAGGACACTTAGATGGATAATGGCAAAACTCATTACAAATCCAACATTTAAATATTTTCTTACCATATTTTTCTCTTCTTAAAAGAAGGGCCACTACTTCTTCTATCTTTATGTCCTCATTAAATCTACTACTACTAGTAAAATATCCTCTTGAACTTGTACTCCTTAACAAATTAGATTGAATTTTCAGGACATTGAGAGTTGTATCTATTCTAGACAATTATCTAGACTATCTAAGCTCATTCTCAACTACTTCATGTCTCCCAAGTAATGTTTGCTTGGTGAAATGTTTAGCACAAGGGATTAACAACTATATCATTTGAGTTGCATACTTAAATGGTGGTGTCAAACTCTTCAATATCTTCCAAATCACTTCTTCATCTTCCTTGGTTCTTCCTTGAGATATGATACCTACAGAAATTTCTAATATTCTGCCTACCTATGCTCTGATAGATTCATCTTTTGTCATTTTAGCATCTTGAAATGCAAAAATCTAGTTTTGAAGCCTCATTTTCTTAGAATATACATCACCTTGCAAACTATTTTCTAAATATTTCCAAATCTTATAAGAAGTATCAAGTGTTTTTACCTAGTTGTACTCTACTTTAGGAAGTGCAGGCAATAATGCTTCTCTACCTCTCATGTTGCACATAAAAGTTCTCTCTCATCCTCAGTACAAATTTCTAGATCACTTTTAGCATAATTGTCTTTTCTAATTTTGTCAAGATCCAATATCATGGACCCATACTTAGTAGATGTGTCTTCATATTTTCCTTCTAGCTATCATAATTTATTCCAACAAACTTCAGACTATCCTTTATGAATATGTTCACCATGGATCTCCAAATGTTGTTAACATTTGTCTTCAAGAACTTGATGCTCTGATACTAATTGTTAGAAATAATAGTCCACCAAGATAACTAAGAGGGGGTGGGGGGGTGTGAATCAGTTAGCCAACTAAAATATTTATCAACTTTAATTAATCTTAACCATGTAACCAAAGTAAATAACAACCATAACAAGATGCGTATACAAAATTACACAAGATTTGTTAACTAGGAAAACCGTTGATCAGAGGGAAAACCCCAGTGGAAATGATGCATAAATACATTCAGTACATAAGAGTCCTTTTTATGAGACTTTGAATCCCTATTATGAGATTCCAATCCTTTTAGGAGTAGTGCCAACCCTGCTAGAATTTTTAGAAGGCAGAAGGACCCACTGTCCAAACACCTTCTTGGGGAAGACCACTGAATTTCACTGTCCAACTGATCTCTCAACTGTTCTTTGTAGAATAATTGTTTGTACTATTCTTTATCCTCTTTCCTCTATCCTATCAAACAAACCAATCTTTGTTAAACCTTGTAGACCAGTTCACATACCTCGAATCCAAATATCAAACCTTGGATCTCAAAATGAAACCTTGGCAATGAAGTTTTCTCCAACTTCACTATGCTTTTCTTATCTTCACATTTATATCTTTTATTCTCCGATTTTCTCTTCTTTCTTGCTACATTCTTCCATACATAATGAAGGATAATGTCCTTTATTTATACCAAGTGCACAAAATAATTCTCTTAAGTCAATTGCTACACCTTCTCAATTAATTATTATAGGACTTCATTAAGAACACATTTTACTTAGGAATAATATCAATATGTCACCTTGTAACTTGAATAACATTCCACACATGTAATGTTATAATGAGAAAGCTTAGCCATGCCATCTCCAACATATCTCCTACATTCCTTCAACCTTGCTTCTTAGAATAACAACTCTGCTAAGAGATATAACATGTTTACCAAAACATAGTTCTCTAAACTCTATCTCTAAATGGTCTTCACCGAAACTTACATAACTTCTTCCAGACTTAATATCTTATGCACTCGATGTTAGCTACATATACTAGACACTTAATAGTATCTCCTTTTAACCTTTCTAGTTAAAATACTCACCAATTTGTTCATACCAACTTGATCTTTATTGTTCTTCTTCTATCAGATACCACAGAAAACTACTATCTTGAAATTAATGACAAATACAATCATGAATGTAACATATCATCATGATAATGATCTAATCAAGTTTCTAAAATACTCCCCCATAGGAATATCACTAACATTCATGCTTCCAACATAATTGAGGTCTTGGAGAATATAAATGGAGTGATGATAATGGTGAATAGGATGAGGAAGAAATTGCAAGAAAATAGGGTAAATTCCTAATGCTTATCTCACCATAGGAAAATAAAGAAAAGAAAGTTATAATAATAGAGCCTAAGGTGAAGAAATTTGTACATAAAGTAATAAATAATCCCCTCTCTTCTCCTCCATCACTCAAATCAAGAGTTGCACTTGCTACAAAAGCTAATACCAAGCCATCATTGAAAAATGGTGTTGCAAGGATCACCAAACCAGGTAAAGGTTCCAGTGGTACAAGTGCAATAAAAAGAAAAATATCAACCACCAAAGGTCAAAAAAGAAGAAGAAATTGATCACACATAAGGATAATGATGACGATGATGTAGAGTTAATAAATGTTGGCGAACTAGGTCACTACTACCCATAGATGTACATACAAAGCCTAAATCTATTGATAAGGTCTGTGATAGTATTAGGAACTTTATAGGCTTTCGAGCTTTAAATTCATAAAGTATGGTACATTGAGAGCATTTGATAAGCCTAAGGTAGAGGAAGCCATGCTAGATATGATGGCTAAGTTCAAGAAAACACTGATAGAGATAGGAAATAATATTTGTAATGAATTGTATAATAGAATCGATTCCAACTTGCAACATGAAATAATGACCAACACGCAAATAAGAGAATAAGAATTAGCTAATATTATGCCTAGCTATAAAATAAAAAATTGCAATGTTTTGGATAAGTATAGGAATATATTTATTCCTAAATATAGAAAATTTATGGTGTTGCAACATAAAATTGAGATTGTTGTGAAACAAAGTGAACTATTATGGAAAACATTTTTGGAATCACCTCTAGAAAAGAAACTAACAAGGGTGACAATGGTAGGGGTAAGGAAGTTCAACATTTCATAAAGAAAGATTTATATAATGATCTTGAAACACTTTAAGAGGCCATCAAGAAATGGTCAAGGAGAGTAAAGATATTGTAACAATTGAGTATGTGCGTACTGATGAAAAAGACATAGGTGTGTCGAGCCCATAGGGAAATCTATCCCCTATTCATTTAACCACACCACACATTGTTGTAATTTAGAAAATAAAGGACTATCCTAATATTGCCCCTCTTTTTAGTCCTGTAGTAATTTGGCAAAGTAGATGTTTCGTCATACTTGGTCTTGTCAAGTCAATAAGTCTTTCCTCTTTAGGTGATGGTTGTCTCCATCGGGTTTCCATCTTTCCCCCTTCTTGCACATTGTATAGCCGGGTGGGTTTTCCTCATGGTCATAGTTCATTTGGGTAGTCTAGATCCTTACTCGATGGAGATTCTCAAAGGATACTACTTTAGACAAATTTACTTGCAGATTATACTAACTGAATATGAAGAAAGATGAAGGGGCAAAATATTTAGTTTTGCCTTCTCCTTTTGTGGACTTTCGCACCTTGAAGGTAAAATTCTGCAATGAGTTTTAAATACAATTTGCACATTTCAAGATAGAAAGGTGAGTGAAGTTATAGACAAGTCAATTGATTATCATCATATTCTAGCACGAGAATCATTTAGAAATTGCCAAAGTGATCAGAAAAGGCATTGGCGGAAAACTCGAAACTAACTTCTCCTCCTACGGACTTTCGTAGTCGGAAGGTGAAACTCTGCCAGAAATATAAATGCAGTCTACAGGATGAATTCAGAAAGAAGAGTTATGGTTTGCTTAAGATCATCTAAAGTTCAGGATGTTTCAATGACGTGAATGCTTTAAAACCTATTGAGATGAGTAAAAGGAATATTTGCGAAAAACTAAAAAATAGCTTCTCCTTTTACAAGCTTTCGCACCAAGAAGTCAATTTTCCAAACAGGCATAACTAAAGAAAGTAAAGGAAGTCAATGGGCCCCACTTCTGTTGGCGAAGTACTTTTTCTATTTTTCGAAGGCTTAATGTGAAATAGTTAAGACAGAAAAGACTAAATGGAGGCTTCACGAAAAATTGGAAATTGCCTTCTCCTTTGCGGAGTTTCTACCTTTAGAGGCGAATTTTCGCATTGTCTAGAAGATTAATCTTGCAGGCTTGGTTATGTAACAAATTAATCACAAGAAGCCTAAAGAATACAAGGGAAGTGAATACTCACATCTAAAAAGGAGTCTAGATGTAGAATCAAGTTGAGCAGATTTCACCCTAGGGAGTACTCCATTTTGGTTTTTCTGAAATAGGGTTAAAATGGGAAAGTAAGTCAGTAATAAAGGAAGTTACCGTTAAGGCAATGAAAAAGTGAAAAGACATGGAGGAACCCATTATAACCATCAATCTAATGGATTGATCATTTATTTCGCTTGTGTGGCATGGATCCTGAAAACCTAATGGGTAAATTGAGGTTTCTATATAAAGAACAGTATAACCAATTTTCAAATTACCATTTTCTTGCTTTGAATTGTTACACTGTTGAATTGGACATTGCTAATATAGTACTTGCAAAGCTATTTCTCACCATCATTTACATTCTCAAGTTTCATTGTCTACATCTGTTTGATTAAATGGCTTGTTTCTCTAGATTTGATGGTTTGGGTGGAGTCTGATCAACATGGTAGAACATCACAGATACTTTACTCCGCTTTTATGATATTCTAGATTTTCAGAGAAGGATAAGGACTGAACCAATTCATCCTATTACTGAGAAGCTCTGCGGGAGTGGACTAGTGGAGGCAACTAGATTTCCTATGGCAGTTCAATCTCAAGAGTTGATTGTAGAGTGTATCAATCATTACAATCCAGACACTAAGCAGATTTTGTTGCCTGATCAGATTGTATTAATTTTAGTTGATAGGAAAGCAGTGGTGAATTGTTTGCGAATCCCATAACATGAGGAGTTCTCCACATTGATAGTTGGAGGAGCCATATCAGAATTCTCTTTGAAAAAGATGGTATGGAGGAAAGAAATCATGAAGTCTTGGTTCCAGAAATCGAGGGGAGTCAAGAGTAAGGTCCCTAAAACCCTTTTTGGCACTGATCTCAAGCCAGAGATTGTGGATATTATGGTTCTTTTGCATCGACTCATAGATGAGGCAGATTCCTTTAATTTTGTAGAGCAATATTTTTTCTTGGTGCAAATTATTTGCTTGGATTCACAGTATATTGACTGGGCATTTGAGGTCAGTGAGCAATTATCTAGGGCTCTTAGTTCAGCCAAGTTTTATAATTCATTTTATATGTCTTCCTTCCTGATATATATGCTGGCTTCCTTACAGCTATGGCCAGGCCTCCCTAGAATTGAGGATGCACCCAAAAATGTTAAAAGTTATGAATTTTATCCGTGCTTGCAACTACAAAATAGCTATACAAATTTTATTAGAGTTAATAATGCATTCACTATGAGAATTTGCAGGGAACTCCAAGGGTGTCCAGAGCGGAGATTCAGCCCAGAAGCAATGGTAGTAATCAGTCAGTTTGGTTTCTTTTTTATACAATTCTCATCCTTCTCCTATTTGCGTCTTGCAGCATTCGATGGTTTTCCCTTGAAGATGCCTAGATACTCGGATGACATGATCATGTTGATGGAGATCGTGAGACAGGCTCTCCAGGTGAATGCGTTAAGTGTTGGACTGCGAAAGAAGGGATATGAATTCCCTATGAAGGTTGGAGCTTACAGTTGTGAATCCAGGTTAGATGCTAAGAACATGGTGAAAGCGTTCGAACGAAGGTTCAAATTACAAGAGTATGAAGTTTTGAGACCCATGTATCACCCGAATGGGTATGCTCAAGATGTACTTCAGATTGGAGGCACGATCAAACATATCACCACCATAGAAGACTACTTGGAAAATTGTAAAGATGAGCTGGAGAGTAGAGATCATTCATTTGCTAGATTCACGATGGATCAAGTAAGAACTTATGGTATCAAATTGGATGTAGAAGGGCTAGAGGATGATGGCCAAAATATGTATAGCAATACATATTTAACAAGGTTGAGAAATACCCCAGTTAGCTCAGAGCCCTACACTAATATAGATGAAGATCTCGATGTTATGGTGGCTAGGATTGTCAAAAGAACAGGAAAATGGGTAGAGTGGATAGCCAAGAAGGGCCGAAGTAAGGGAAAAGCTTCTCAACAATCTCCAGCTGCTGCCACTCCCACTTCTTCTCATAGCGCCACACCCAATGTATCAATATCAGCTACTCAAGGACCAGCTATGCTTGTAGGAGGAGGAGATCAACCACCTGAAAAGAACATTCCCATATCTCTGACATGTCAAGGTGGCTCTCTCCCAGTTATTGGGACCTAGTCTACTGCTGAAGAAAAAGAGACTGGTAAGGAAAAAGATAGTGGTGCTCCTCCAATCTTCCTTCCTCACATTTCCCCATCTCCATCTCCATAGAATACACCTGTCCCTTCTCCTCATACTACACCACTTCCATCTCCTCATCATAGTCCTATCCTATCTAAGAAGACTCCCATTTTGCAACCATCTGGTTCTCCAATTCAGGTAGTAGAGGTTGGAGATGAAGACTCTAGTAGCAGTGAATCCACTGAATTGGACAAGGCTAAAGGAGGAACACAAGGGGAGGAAAAAGCTCCAAGCTCATCTAGACTTCTTTCAAGAGATTTAAAGAATCCTTTCTCTACGAAAACAATGGTGAAGACTCTAGTGAAGAAGAAGATGTTTAGCATCGAATCATTAGGAGCAGCTTCTAAGGTAATTGGAACAGAGTCCTAGCTTGAAGACTCACTGGAAAGAAAAAGGAATAGAAAAGATGAACATGTTCCTGCAAAGGACATTTTATAATAGGCAGTTTGCTCTGGTTCTACCATGGTGAAGGTCAAGAAGCAGAAAACTTTGTCAATTCTGAGGCAAGATCCAGAAATAGGACATCTGACCATGGAGATTGTCAAACCTAGTAAGGTAGGGCGAATTGAAGACCTGACTCTTGGATATTTTACTCTACATTCTATTGATCTTGGAGAAGCCAAGCACGATACAAAGGTGGGCCTATGGAGATCGGGTAATGAGATCATAGAAAATCAATTAGAGGATTTCAAGTTGTCAAAGATCATAATGAAATCTGAGATAGAAGAGCTTAAGAGGTTCATCAGGCAATTAGTTGTCCCATGGGCAACTATTACTGGTGCACCTACTGCTGAAAATCCCATGGCAGAGGAAGTATAATCCTTCATCTCCCAGCTGCAAAAAGATCGACATTTCAGTCAGATCGAAAAGGAATGGATTGACAAGCTCAATTCGGATGCAGTTATGTTGATTGATCAAATTGGAAATGTTAGCATTCAACTAGAGACTGAGAAAGATAACCTCATATCTAATCAACATACTCTGGCCACAGAGAGAGGAATATGTGAAGAGTGTGTTTCCCTTCTGAAGATGATTATTCAGATGAAGGCGAAAGAAGCAATTGAAGCGAAGATTTTGAAGAAAGGTAATGAACCCCTATTTGAATGGCTTAAAGGTATGCAATTCAAATAGGAGATGATTCAAGAAGAAGAAAAGGGGCTTAAGGAAACAGATGATAAAGTAAAGAAGACTCAGGACAGAGCTTTCGAGTTGATGAAAGGACTGCATTTTGAACTGCAGACTAGTGGTCAAGGAAAGGCTTTGATTGGAATAGAAGTGATGAAAAATAACTTCTTTGTATATTTGAGTAACCTATCAAGAATCGCTCCTAATAGTCAAAATAGAATAACAGATTTACAGACATTGAGTAGATGCATACATGTGGCAGCTGAAGAATTAAAAAGTCAGATGAATTCTGTAAAAGAATTAGCTCGAGAGCATTCAAAATGGCTCTTAAGATTCACCAATGTACACGTGTCTAGAAATGATGAGCTAATTCCTATTATAGTTGCTGCCAAGGCATATAGAACGAAAATGGAAAAGGGGAAGAGGTCAAAATAATGTCTCTTTTTCATTTTCTTTTGATTTTGTAAATGAAAAATTAACTTCTTGTCATTTGTCTTCTAAGGAGATGAACTGATTGGTATTCCTATTGTAACGGTCGTCTCTCATCTCTATATGTATAGGGCTAAATGATTAATGAAGGGTCAGCAAATTTTTGGTGTGAATATTGTTGCAGAGACAACTGAGTTTTGTGTCATTTCTTTACTGTCCGCTTTCTTTTTCTGTATGTTATATTTCCATAAAGGTTTAGTTGAAGTAATTAAGTGAACAGAGTTTCATTTTGTTATTTCATTTTAATGGAACTGGTAAATCAATCAGAGAGTTGACACTAGTTGTGGGAAATATTTCTGTTAAGTGTTTCGTTTGTATGCATTCCATCCTGTTTCTTCTTAATCATTGTGATATTCTGTTGTGTGTCAGAAGTCATAAGATTCTGAGGGTTCAAACACAACAAGTATCTGTTAGTTGTTTCATCTACATAGTTAAGCTTGCATTGCATTTCATATTTGCATCTATCATGATTGCTTTGTTGAGAAATTCATAAGAGTGTGAAGATCACAACACAGCATTTTGCATCTAAATTTCGCCTAAGATTTCACTTGCCTGGGTGGAACTCAGTTTTCCTTTGCTGTTCTCCAGTTAAGAACATACCCCATAGTAGGAATTAGAGATAAAACAAATTCATTGCATATCAGTTCATAAGGGAGCTGTACCTTCCAATTCAGAGGAAATCTATCAATTTCATGATAGATTATCCAACTGTTGGCATCTAATTGTTATTTCAGAATTGGGCATTTGGAGAATTTATTTAAAAGGACAATCTATTTAACAACACCTAACATAGGAGAAACCCTATTCCAAGTTGTTATCTTTAATGCACAAATCAAAAAAATTCAACAACTACAACAACCCTCATAGACCAAAGCATTGGTCATAGATGTTGAGGAGCCAGAAAAGGACAAAAAAAACCTAGTACATCAGAAGAATAGAATGAGCAAGCCAAAGAACCAATGGTAGAGCCATTTACTATAGGTCAACAAAGACCACAAGTTTCAATATCCTTGGAAGAGAAAAACAAAAAGATCGACGTGAAAGAATTTTTTTTCAAAAAAAGATAGAATAGATGTTTCACTAGAAGACCCAAGTGTGCATGCTCACATTCCATCCCTAGCTATTTTAGATTCAACATCTACACAATAGGTGCAAGCCCCTATTGTACAAATGATGCCAGGTGCTAACATTGATGTCTTTGGCACTGATGCACAAATTAGACCAAGTGGTTAAACTCATTCACCCACTCTAATCTCACTTGTGCTGAGCAATAGCTATCCTCAAAAGGGAAAAGGGAAGAAAAAGAAGATAAGTTCTCTAGGTCAATCTTTTATCTTGGATGAAGTCAAGTTGCTAAATTGGGATTTGAAGCATCTCACATTTGAGAAAATAGTAATCGTGCAAGACATTTTGGCAAGAAATAAGAAACAAGAGGAAATGTGAAGAGAGAAACAAAAAAGGCAACTATTGCATGATTTTAAAGATTGTTTTTTTGATGCATTTCACATTCATGACATTGATGAGCATGCCCCTATTATCTCATAGTACAAATTGTTGAAAATTTTTATACTTAAGATATAGAAATAAATAAGAAATTAACAACATAGTCATAGAAGAAGTTTGAGAAAAAAGGTACTTGAAAAGGTTTCTTTTATCATTGCATTGAGAAAAAATTAACTGACAAAACTCGCATAGAATCTAGAAAAGCTTGTGAAGAAAATAGAATATATGTACAATATTCTTTGTGATGTCCCCAGATTCACCAATTAATTTCAACCTAGTATTCAAAAGATTGAGGCTAGTTTGAAATCTTTAAGAAATTACATCTCTCAATCAATTGGATCAAGTTCAATGCATTACAACTAACTATTATTTTCATAAGAGAGGTTGCCTAAGCTACACATAGTGAATAGATGAAGCCAAAATTTTTGCCATACATTCTATGTTAATACTTCATCTAGAGGTAGTGCAATGTGAGTTAGCTTTAGCAAATGCTCATGTTAGAAAGTAAAGTCCACCAAGATATCTAACGGGGGGGAGGGGGTGTGAATCAGTTATCAACTATTAGAACATTTATTGGTTTTATTAATCCTTAACCATGTGAGAAATATAATAAAAAACAATAAGAAAATACTCATATAGAATAACACCATATATGTTAATTAGGGAAATAATTGATCAGGGGGAAAACCTTGGTGGAGATGGTACCCACAAAATAATATACTAATATAAAAGTTTCAAGCTAGAGGATGAACTCTATTAGGAGCCAATGGAATACATTCAATACATATCAGTCCCTATTAAGAGACTTTGAATCCTTGTTAGGAGATTCCAACCCTATTAGGAGATTCAAACTTTATTGTTGTTGTTGTTGGTGGTGGTGGTATTCTCTTCCTTTCAAATCCTCTTCATCAATCAAATCTAAAACTTACTGAAACACTCTTTTGTCTTCTTCTCATTAGTTATTCACACTCTGATTCTCAGGAACAACTCTCCTTCTGTGAGTCTCCTTCAACAACTCAAAGAGCAAGATAATTGTAACAAAATGTTGGGTAGCCTACATATTTTAATAATTCAACTACTTTGATAGGAAGCATATGGAGAAAATAATTAAATCACTTTGGCATTGTTGTAGATATCCTAATAGTTCAATTACTTTTGGTTGATCAAGATAGTTTTAGTTTTCTTTGGAAGCTCTCATGGTTTTACACAAAATGTCTGGAGCGAAAGTCCTAAAAAAAGGAAGAAACCGTGGGAGGTGCAATAAGCATTTTGTAAAACAAAGCAAGGAGAATGAATGAATGGTGAGGAACAAAAGGATTTTTAAGCTTCAAGATATATTGATTGAACAATGAAAGTATTGCATCCAACATATACAATAGTTATTTAAACAAGTTTATATAATTTACCTGAGATGAGTTATATGTATAGACTCTGAGAGAGAAAATTCTAAGAGACAAGGCTCAAACTTTTGTATTTATAGATGTAGAGATGTTGGTAGAGGCGGTAGTAGGTAACAAGCTACGTGAATGGTGATTGTGTTGGCTGCATACAAAGGCTGTCGGGTGTCGATAAGAGTTGCCACTTTGCTTCTTTAATTGTTGCAATAGTGGGTGGCTTGCCACTGTCAAATACTCTTAACTCTATGAAAAATGTCTCGACAATATATATTTACATTAATTAGTCACCCAATTGAACTATTTACATAGAATCATGTTAAACATTTCAGTGTAAGTTTCCTTAATAGAGGGAAATTTTTTGAAATTCAGGTGATGCATTATTGATTGATTATTGGAAGATCTAAGAGAGAGAAGAGCATTGTTATTTTTTCCATAATGCAATGGTGGAACTCAGATTAGTTTATAGTGTTCAATACAAGTTTTGAAGAGAGCATTAGAACTATCGTCCTATGTACAAAAGCCTATCGTAGATAAGTAGAAAGCACTTTAAAATTCCTTCTTATAATGTAAAATTAGAGTAATCAAATAACGCGCTTTCCTTGAAATAAAATTAGTTAGATTAGATTAATGCGACAAGAATTATAAAGTAGATTATTTGGGAAAACAATATCTATTTAGACCAAGTTATTTAGGGAAGAGAAATATCTAACATTTCTTAAGATATATCTTTTGTTCTTACCATTGTTCTTATCATTATTTAATCAAAAGAATTTTTTTTTCATATTTATGTCTTTAACAAGATATATGTTTCTTATCTTCAATGCTAGAAATGAGCAATCATATCTAACATTCTTATTTTATTCTTTATAGATAGTAGATAGAACATATTTTAACCATTTTGATGATTTTATAAAATTTACTTATAGTAAGCATACCTTGTTGGCATTAAGTTATTATTGCTATTAGTGACAACACTTATTTGTATCAGTATAGCTACCAAACTCATCACTTAGTCTACAACGTATATCGAGCATTCAGTGGTTACCTTGTACATTCATCACTTAAGCAGTTCACACTGAGCATTCTAGTATTAACTGAGCTTCGTAGTGTTCACCGAGCTTCACAGTGATTGCTAAGTGATGGAAGTGTAGTGACTACCAAGTGATGGAAGTGTAGTGACTACCAAGTGATGGAAGTGTAGTGTTTACCGAGTGAAAGCAAGGTAAACAAAGGATTATACTTTTACCGAGTGACACTACATCTATCGAGTCAGCTATGGTTACCGAGTTCAAAACTATGTCAAGTGATTAGTATGGACCGAGCCTTCACTTTTACCGAGTGCATGATGATGCCGAGTAATATAGTGGATGCCGAGTATGAAAAATTCACTGAGTCAGTTCAGTGAACCCCAGTTATTTACTATTGGGCCGACTCAGTAATGTTTTTTTTACTTGTGTTTTTGCTGATCTTGGAATTGTAATTATTGGAATGGTATATATGTAATGTATTATATCATTTGCAAGTGATGAGATATGGATGTATGTATCAAGACAAACATGTAATGTTTTGAGAAGAATGAATGAAAATCAGCAGAAGAGCAGAGTATTCAACAAAATTTGTAAGGAGCAATAAAGATTTATCAGTCACAAAAGGTGATCTATACATCAAGGATCTAATCAGCGAATCAAGTTTGTAAGTAGATCCACTATTTCATCCTAACAGGTAAATCAGTTTTGTAAATCCTTTAATAGGGTAGACTTAACAGTCTTTGTATAAATCTCCTAATAGAGTGCATACTTCAGTTTATGTTTGTAAATCCTCTAACAAGGTGGACCTAGCAGTCCTTTGTGCTTGTAATGGAGAAAATCACCAGAAGTGGTCAATGTAAGCCTTAACGGGCCAACTTCATATTGCAGTAACAAAGTTTTGTGGGTATCATCCCCACCCCAATTTTACTTTCTATTTGGAAGGTTTCTGGGTCACCAAATCACTATGTACATGTGTTATGAATGTTGGATCTCTCATTTATGCAGTAGATTAGATGAATGAATGGTGAATAGTATATATGGTTAAAGTGTTAAAATGTTTTAAAGTTTTGAAATTACTGATTCACCCCTCCCCTCTTAATAACCTACCATATCTTGAATATTTCTAACAATTGGTATCAAAGCTTTGTGGTTCTCAAGATAAAGTTTGACAACTTGAGCAAAGATCAAGGACAATGGAGATATTCAAACTTGACAAAGCTATTGAAAATGAAAAGCTAGATTTGGAAAATGCCATGGCTCAACTCAAAAAAGCTAAGGAGCATCTTTCTCAATCCTTGAAGAGAAGGAAGGAACTTGCAAGACAAATGAATGATCATTAGTATGTTGAAGACAAGATTGAAGACCTTTTACCATCAAGCAGTTCAGATGAAGCTAATGAGGCTATGAAGGAACTCCTAGCAAAGAATGGTTCTCTACAGGAAGAAGTAAGAAATCTTAAAAGAGAACAAGAAATCCAATCAATTAGGCTATGTGAAGTTTTGGAATAGAGATACAAGGAAAATGAAGACTTAGAGGTAAGAAATAATCAATCCCTTTAGCATGAAGATCTTGTAGATCAACTATCTAATGCAAATGAAGAAATTATGAATCTGAGATCTGAGAATGAAAGCTCAAGGAATGATTTAATTACTGAAAGATAAATCAATGAAAGCTTAAAAAGCGACTTGAGATCTGAAAGAAAAATCAATGAAAGTTTGGAAAATGACTTGATCACTAAAAATAAAATCAATGAGAGAATGATGAAATCTCAAATAGACATGACTCAATTAAATCAACAAAGTGAGCAAAATCTTCATAGACAAAAGGGTAAAGCTAGACTTGGTTACAAAGAAGAAGGTGAAATCTACAAACAAGTTGCCCAAAGGAATCAAAGACCTACTTGCAATCACTATGGTAAGCTAGGTCACACATCAAACAAGTGTTGGAGCAATGGAAAAGGTAAATTCAATGGTAAATGCTACAATTGCAGCCATCATAGTCATAAAGCTAATGAATGAAAGGAGAAACCAAAATTTGAAGGCAATTATCACAAATGCAAGAAGCATGGTCACAAGGCATTCCAATGTAGATCCAAATCATTCAATCTAGTTGAACAACTTGTCAAGGCAATCTTTGGATGGGACTACAATACTTGGTGCAAATGTCATTATTGTTGAGAATATGGACACATTGGAAAAGACTGCTCAAGGCATCACTTGAGAAAAAGAGATACAACTGTAAGATGTTATACATGTACAGAACTCGGTCATATAACTAAAAACTACATGACTATAGGAAAAGTTGAAGATGGAAAGAAAGCTAAAGCTGAAAACATTTGAAAGAAAATGAGGCAATAATGGATTCCAAAATCTACCAAGAAAAATAGTTCAAATGATGGCAATATCACTCAAGAAGTGGGTGACTCCACCATTTCCAATTAGATTCATAAAGGAAGATATGGAACTACATCTTCTAGTGATATCTCAAGCAGTTCCAAAATAAAAAGAAAAATGATCAAATTAGTATTCCAGATACACAAAGATCAAAGGAAGCGTATCTTTTGTCGAGTTACATCTATTGAGGAAAGTTGATTGAAGACCTTACTGGGCTAGGTCGGGAATAACTATGAGTTTTGTTCGATCACCGAGTTGCAAGCTTCTACCGAGCAAATGAATGATAGCCTATCAAACACTATGTCATCTCAACTACCTTCATACCAAGTATTTATGGAAAAAAATTTGTCAAAAGGGCAGAATTCAATTTCATTCTTCATTGCAATTTCAGAGCTAAGAAATCTCAAGCAAATTCCAAGAAACTCTAAGTGATTTCAAGCAATTTTAAAGTGGAAAATCTGTTTAGTATTTTCTTACACTTATCGATGGCATCCAAGAGTAGCAGTGGCCCCAAGGAAAAAAGAAGTTCAAAAATGCTGGTAAAGGGTACAGAATGGAAAGCGCCCAACTTTTAAATTGTTCCAGCCATTGCAGAATCACTCAACCCAAATGGAGCTCAATCACAAATTATACCTAAGGTACTTCTTACCAATGATATTCATACTCATTTCAAATGTTTTGTTCAAGAAATTGGAAACCTAGAGATGGACAATGCCCTAGGAGAAATGAGTGTAGATGGCTCTCTAAAACCCGAATACAAGCATCTTGAAACCAAAGGATTGACTCATATCTTGCATATGCCTAGAAGATTTTAAACCAAATGAATTAGGTATATTTTGAGTTAGGTGCACAATGGGAAACTATGGATAGAGCAACCAGTGTTAATTACAAAGAAGATGATTTATAAAATCACGGGTCTCCCTATGCTTAGCAAAGGAAAAACCACCAAAACCCTAGGTTGGGAGGAGTTACAGAAGAAAACCCTAGCCGAGTGGGATGGTAGAGGTTTAAAGGTCAACACTATATCAGATGTCAAACTAAGATTTGGAATTCATGTCATTTCTCACAAAATCTATAGCTCTAGTCGACTAAACAGTGTACCTTGTGAAGCTATGGATTTGGCCTTTAAAATTGTAAAGAAAAACCTTGAATTTGATCTGTCAAAATTATTGTTGAGACAATTGAATAAAAATATGGATAGTATAAGGACTTCAAAGAATAATCCTTGTAAATTTGGCTCTCTATTGATTTGTTTATTTTTCTATGTTAAAAAATTCTTTGCATCAAAATGAATAGTTGTATGGAGAAAAGACATTCTCATTCTTTATCAGATTAATGAGTTTGTAGCAGAAATGGGTGAAAAATTTTATAGCATCATGGAAAATTATTTTGAAGATTTCAAGGAGAGAATGAATAATAGGTTTCAAATTCCACCAAAATTAGTTGAATACTACAGAGATGATGTATGCTTTATGGTTGACTGTGATAAGGTATACATTCAAGCAGTCAGACCTCGAGTTGCATGGGTAAAACCTCTTCCTTATGAGGAAAATATTGATGAGGCCAGGGATATTATTGAAGCACTAGTGAATGAGCTAATAGACCCAAGGCAACCAATCTTTGAAACATATGATGAGGCAAAGGCCAGAATTGAGTTTGAAATCAAGCTACCCCAGGCCATAAGCAAAGGCAAGAGGAAGATAGCAAAATTAAAAATTGCTATCGGTCCTCTTATGCTTACCAAGGGAAAAGGTGATGATGAAGAAGATGATGAAGAAGAACAAGGAGAAGAAGAAAAAGAAGAACATGAATTTGAAGAGGAACAACCAAAGAAGAAAGGTAAGGTAACTATTACCAAACCTAAGAAAAAAATCACTGCAGTATTCTCTAGAAGAACCGAAAAAGGTAAGCAAGAACCTATACTGGTCAGGCCTCCACCCACATTCAAGGAAAGGCTTAACAAATTGAAAGAAGGAGCTGGCATCACTTATTTCAAGGCATTGAAATTTGAAACAAGAATTGATGCTGAGAAAATGCATATTGAGGAACTGGTACTCAATAAGATGGGTAAATGGAAATACTCCCTGAACCAGCCTGCCTCTCAAATCTCCAAAGAACTATTGGAGAGATTGCAATTGAGATGGGAGTTAGCCACCCAAATGGTCAAAGACATATATGACCAATCTCTAAATAATCTTCTACCAAGTCTCACTGGAGTCGAAATAAAGGTAGTAGTGAAGAACCATGAAGATAAAATGATGATTAAATTTCACACATGTTTGATTTTAATTAAAGACATTGAGCATGTTGTAAATGATGCAACAAACATGTGGAAGAACATCTATCATCTACAAAATCCCATTGAAGATCTAGTTGAGATCAAGGATGATGATAGTAGTGATAGTGATGATTTTGATAGCACTCCATCCATCACAGTTACTCTAGGAGAGCTGCATGCACTTATGGAAGAAAAAGAGGAAGAAGACAAGGGGGAAGAAGCACATGAGGAAGAAGAAGATCCAGTTAAAATTGCAGCAGAAGTGATTGCATCCCTTCCTCACTCTCCACCAAAAATTGTTACATCCACTTTGGAGATAGCTTTTGCAAGTGAAATTGTGAGCACAACAGTCACATCAATTGCTCAATCTTCACCAACCTCCTCCTAGCTCCAAGTATCTGAAACAGAGGTGCTAAGCACTTCATCTACTGAGCTGTCTGTCACTTCTTTAGCCACCGAGTCAACCTCCTCAGCTCCCTCATTAGCAATAAGTGTACCAATAAGTTACACAATTTTATCTTCATCAATTCCAACAAGTTCTAAAGTTTTTTTTCCATTAGCATCATCTATATCCACTTTCACTCCAATTAGTTCTAGTATGGGTACTCTACCAAGTATGATATCATTTTTTGGAAGTGTTTCAATTTTTGATCCAGTTAATACTCCTATTGACATTCAATCCTCAAGTCCTATCCCAATATTTACTAGTAGCCCTTCCATCTCCATTATTGTGTCTATTCCTAAGGTCAAACCAATCATCACAGAACTCAAACAAAAGCATCCATTAAAACGTCTAATCACTGGAAAAGAAATTGATGAAGACTTTGACCTAGACACCAAGATAGTGATTCCTAAGATTGACTATGACAACGCTACCATTGAAGAGATGAGATTAGCCATTCAACTCATAGAGATGAAAGCTATGCAAAAGTAGTAAGGTCTGAAAGGGATAAGGAATACAGAATAATTGAGAATGCCAAGAATATAATTATAGATGCTATAGGTGTTGAAGTAGATTCTGCTCAACACATTTTGATTCAGATAGAAGAGGTTGTATAGAAATTTAATGAGGATTATTCTAGACAAGAGAAACTTATTGAGAAAGATGAAAAGAAATTTGATAATAAGGTGCTAGAGCATATTGCTCAACAGATAGCAATAAAGCAAGTTGAATTGTCAATATTTTTGGGAAATTTTGAAAATTCTTTTAATAATATAGCATCACTTTTTGCTAAACTTTGTGATGTTTCTAGTTTTACCAAAGAGATAAAAGATAAGTTAAATAAGATTGACATTGATATGCAGTCAAGGGCCTCCAAGCTAAAGATGGACTCCTCCTCCACAACCTCCCATCACACCAAGATCAGATATTTGGTAGATGTATAGGTAAAACTATTGAGAGAGGAAGCAAGGATCTAGTCTACACTCATAGACATCCTGAACATGATCCTACTTATCATGGACACAATGCAAAAACATATTATTCACTGCAAAACATTGGTCCAAGATCAAAACTTCTCAATTGCTGATCACTTGATCCAATTATCAGCAAAAGTTCAAATTGCCCTCTCTACCTGTCAAATTTTGTAGCAGACTTGGGATAGTACTTTTGCAACCATCCTTAAGGTACATCAAGAATTTCTATCTCACTTTGGTGTAGCCATATATATTGTATATATGTAGTCCTTTGGCATTATTGTCAAAAAGGGGGAGAGATTTAGAGGAGAGGTTCAGAGATTCAGCATAAAAAATGAGGAGAGTCATCACTATAAGTGATAGTGGGAGTTAGCACTCATTAGAGTTAGCATGTGTACATTATTATCTTTGTATATAGAAATGTATATGCAGTAGTTCTACAAAGATGAATTTTGAAAAACCAAAATTCAGTGAAGTCAAGTTATGTGCATTTATTTTGTCTTATAAGTGTTTTGTCACTAATGTCAAAGGGGGAGATTTTTCGCATTAAGTCATTATTGCCATTAGTGACAACACTTATCTATATTAGTATAGTTACCAAGGTCATCACTCAGTCTACAATGTATACCGAGCATGCAATGGTTACCTTGTACATTCATCACTTAAGTAGTTCAAACCAAGCATTCTAGTGTTAACTGAGCTTCGTAGTGTTTACCGAACTTCACAGTGATTACTAAGTGATGGAAGTGCAATGATTATTGAGTGATGGAAGCATAGTGTTTACTCAGTAAAAGCAAGGTAAACAAAGGATTCAGTTTTTATCGAGTGACACTACATCTACCGAGTCACCTATGGTTACCGAGTTTAGAACTACATCAAGTGATTAGTATGGACTGAGCCTTCACTTCTACTGAGTGCATGAATATGTTGAGTAATGTAGTGGATGCTGAGTATCAAAAGGTCATTGAGTCAGTTCAGTGAACCTAAGTTATTTACTATTGGGCTGACTCAGTAATGTTTTGTTCACTTGTGTTTTGGCTAACCTTGCAATTGTAAATATTGGAATGGTATATATGTAATGTATTATATCATTTTCAAGTGATGAGATATGGATGTATGTATCACGAAAAACATCTAATGTTTTGAGAAGAATGAAAACAAATCAATAGAAGAGTAGAGTATTCAGCAAGGTCTATAAGGAGCAGTAAAGATTCATCAGTCACAAAAGGTGATCTATACATCAAGGATCTAATCAGAAAATCAAGTTTGTAAGTAGATCCACTATTTCATCCTAACAGGTGAATTAGTTTTGTAAATCCTTTAACAAGGTAGACTTAAAAGTCTTTGTATAAATCTCCTAACAGAGTGCATACTTCAGTGTATGTTTGTAAATCCTCTAACAAGGTGGACCTAGCAGTCCTTTGTGCTCCTAACAGGGCAGATCACTAGAAGTGGTCAATGTAAGCCTTAACAGGCCAACTTCATACTGCAATAATAAATTTTTGTGGGTATCATCCCCACCCCAGTTTTACTTTCTATTTGGAAGGTTTCTAGGTCACCAAATCACTGTTTACATGTGTTATGAATGTTTGATGTCTCATTTATGCAGTAAATTAGATGAATGAATGGTGAATAGTATATATGGTTGAAGTGCTAAAATGTTTTGAAGTTTTGAAGTTACTGATTCACCCCTCCCCTCTCAGTAACCTATCATATCTTGAATATTTCCAACAATACCTAATATTAATTCTTCATAGACAAAAGCTTCCAATGACTACTCTTGTATATGATTACTTATTGTGCTTCTAATAATTTTAATAATACATGAGTATCTCAACCTCTTTATTTTCTCTATTCTTGATTTCCCTTCTCAAATGTTGGACTTCCATTCTAGAAGAAAGCTCTATTAAATTTCAATAAGCATTGACAATTATATTAATATTATTATAGATTCTTATGATTACAAGAATATCAAAGATGTTTCCAAAAAAAAGGAATAAAACTAGAAAGCTAATAAAAGAAAAGCACAATAATAATTTTAAATTTAGTTCTAACCTTAGTTGTGTCCTAATATAGATTGTTAAAGTCATATTTTACTCAAATTTTTGAAAAAATTATACTTTAAATTAGAAGGATGAAGATTAGGATTTCAAATCTTTTTAAACCAAAAATCAAAGAGAAACTAAAATACTTAAATTTGATTTTTTACAAGAAATTTGTGCCCTCTCTAAAACATGTGCCCTTTCTAAAAATACATAAATGTGTAAGGTAAGGATTCATTTTAAAATGAGTATGCCCTCCAAAAATAAATGTGCTTATTTCTATATGTTAGCTATTCTAATACTCATTTAGAAATATGTAACTACATCCATTCAAATATGGAACCATATACAAGAAGTCCCTATACGAGGATAACTTGGTTTCAAGCACCTATTCATTAATGTGTATACATTTTAGATATATTATGTTTCCTTTTTTTGTTAGGATTTTTCTCCATCACACTTCCACTACCACCATATTCCTTAACATACCATTCAAGACATTATTACTCAAAGTACTAAAAAAATTCAAAACAGTAATCATTTTTTACTTCTCTTCTCATTATGGACATGATGACAAATTTATTAGCAATGTCTTATTTGAGATTTTTTATTTTTGGGTTTGATTATGTAGAGCTTTTCTTAACCATCAACATTTTGGATCATACTACCTGATCCGTCATCAGGATGCAAGAGAACATGAAGAACAAAAAATAATTTTTAATCTTTCATGGATTGTGGAAATCTAATAGATCTGAATGCCTTGTTGTTTTGCTTAAAAAAATGAGACACCTTAAATGCTTTGTTATTTATTCTTTTTCTTTTAATTATTTTTATGTTACTATTATTAACAATTTCCTAACTTCCACATACTTTCTTTATATCTAATTAACTCCATGGAGAATAACCTAATAATATTTTAATAAATTAACAAGTTGCAACCTCTTATTCACTTTTCCTATCTAGAAGGCTTTGTTAGACAACCCACGAATGTATTTTCCTACATTAAGTAGAATACGAAATGTCTTTGGGTTTTGAATTTCTATCTAGTCACATAGGTCCTTTAAACTTTTCATATAATTTATTACGAATTAGTGACATTTTATAATAGAAATTGATTGTTTGGATAATCAAATAGTCTTATGCTAGAAAAATGGAAACAATGCTGAAAAATTGAGTGTGGGATCTCTGATGGCAGTGGATATGTAGCAACGAGAAAACCCAACAACCCTGGAAAATAATAGGATGGTGGGAAATTAACTTCTTAAGTAGACTATTTAGGAAAATCATTAAGATAATATGATATCTCCCTATTTGAATGGTGTATACTAATGGATACATCAAGTTTGTGGGGACTATTGCCGATGTGAGGTGACAACCACAAATGAGGATTCAAAAGAAAGTTGTATAAAACATTTGTCTTTAGTAGCTATGATTTATCCTATTTCTTTATTTTATGTGCTTATCTTATTTTATTTGTCTTGAGTAGCTACTAGTATAGATATCTTAAATAAATCTATCTCAAAAATGCTCATAGATATCCACCACAAAATAATTATAATTTAATTTACTACATCTAAAATTAGAAATATTTCTTTTATCTCCATTTATTTAGTTTTTTACTAACTTAAGCTTTTGATTTTAATTTCTTAAAAAATGAATGATTTATATCTCCAAATATTATAATTTAAACAAATATTTTATGTGGTATTTATTAAATTATTTTCAAAAGTATATTCTATTTATAATAAGATTTAAAATTTTGACATGTAGATGATTGTCAAATTTAACGTAGAAGAATAAAAGTTAGCATTAACACACTCACACCATCCCATTCCACCCATTTTGCCATTGTAGAATGCCTATCGACATTAATTATGTGTTGCTTACACTTATGAAAAGAAGTAGAAAACTATAAAAAATAATATCATAATATTTCATATTCATTTTTAAATTAACTATGGGTTTTCGTATTTTTTAGCTTTACTATATATTATGGGTTATTTTAAAATTATCAAAGAAGTAAAATGCTACATAGTTATACTGAAAATAATATCATAATATTTTTAAAAAATCATTAATGAAAACAATATTGTATTTTGTGTTTCAAAAAATAGATACTCTATGTTCAACTTTATAATATTTAAAATAATTTTTATATTTTATAATGATAACCTATTTAAATTAGTTATTTATTGTTTATCATCATTTTCAAAATATTAGTTTGATATTATGCGATGTTATTAGTTATTTATCACTATAATATATTTATTTTATTTCACTATTTTGTTATTTTTTTATTTTATGTGGTGTTATTTAATTGGTTTTAATAGTATATAACAAATATTTCAAAAAAAATAAAAATTAATTATTTCTATCTAATTTTGAAAAATGACTAATTTTTATATGCACAGAAACCATTAAACTTGTAGTTTGATTTAGATAAAATTGTTCAAACTATCAATTATTCATCACAAACAATTAAATTAATAAATATAAATATTAAACTATGAATTAGCACTTTAAATAATTTATCAAGTTAATACAAAATGTTAAAGGTTAATATAACCTTAGGAAATTGATAATTTACTTGTAAATAAATAAATAAAATAAAAATAATAGATCAAAAATTTAAAACTAAAAGTTATTAAAATTTATCTAAAATTATAAAATCTATAAGTCCAAATTAATAGTGTGTTAGCATTGCAAACATCTCACTAAATTTAATAACTTACCTTTAACATCAATTAATATTATACATAAGAATTATATAAGTACATATTAGTCTTTATGTTTCCCTATTTATTTGCATGGTACAAAACATGCCAATTCAAAAATACTTTCAGAACATATCTGATACATTTCATACTTTTCACATATACTACATTGATAATGTATGCATGAATAATCCATAGACTGAAAGCATGTGTTGCCAATTTCTTCTAACCCAATTACAAATCAATTGCATAATAAATTCATAGAAAGAAAAATCAATCTAATTTATAACAATTAATACTCTAGGTTAATTAACAAATGAAAATAGCGGAAGCAATGTAATAGAAGCCAAACACACATAGACTAACATAGATATACCCTGGAAAGCCCAGGCTAGGGAAAAAAACTGCAACTGTTGGATCTCCTATTCAGCCTAACAACAAACTTTGTCTTCTAAAAAATAGTGGAGTTTGCTACAACTTTACATAAATAGAACCTAGTTTCTTTTCTTAGCAAGAAAGGAAAGAAACTTTTCTTTCTTTCATTGGCTTTAAAACACAAAAAATCATTCTTCCTTTATGCAACCTCACAAACTCCTAATTATCCTATTTAAAGAATAAAAACTAAAGTTGTTGCTAAACACCCAACTTGAGTTCCTTTAAAGAAAATCCACCTTCCAAGCTACATAGAAAAACATAAAATCAACACTCCCTCTTAGTGAGGAAGGTGTTATGCACAACAAAAAACTTATCCCTTAAGAATACAAACTTATTCTTCACCAAAGCTTTTGCCAGGATGTCTACTACCTATTCTTCTATAGGAATGTACCAAAGTTTCACTATCCCCTTATCCACATAATCTCTGATGAAGTTGTACTTGATCTCAATGTGCTTGGACTTGTCATGAGATACTAGATTCTCATAATTTTTATGTAACTTTGATTATCACAGTAAATGATTGTAGGATCTAGCTTCTTATCAAAGAGCCCAACTAGAAGTTTGTGAAGCCAAACAGCCTCACATGTAGCCATACTGGTAGCCATATACTCATCCTTTGCAAAAATTTGTGCAACTAACTTTTGTTTCATGGTGTACCAAGAAGCAAATTTATCCTAATTCCAAACTAAAACTACACCCTGAAGTGCTCTTCCTAGCAATTGTAATGCTAGCCCAATTTGTATTAGTAAACCCCTCAAGCTTCACTCCATCTTGCTAAACATATTTCAATGCAAAATTAATTATTCCTCAAAGATATCTCAAAGCATGATTTGTGGCTATCCAATGCGCATATCTAGGTTCCACCATAAACTGACTGAGAGAGTTTAATGCAAAAAAAATGTCTAGCCTAGTATTAACCAAATACATAAGATAGCTTATCAACTATCTATATAAACTAGGGTCCGCTACTTTTGATATGTAAGTATCAAACATCCTCAAATTTGTCACAAGTGGTGTTGACATGGGTTTATAATTCTCCTTCATGAATCACTTCAAGATGTCAATTAAGTATTTCCCCTGTCCAAGGAAAATCTCTCCCTCTTTCTGCCACAACTCCAATCCCAAAAAGTAGTGCATCAACACCAAATCCTTCATCTTAAACTTTTCTGTAAGATCTTGCTTTCAATTTGATATGAGATCCTCTTCCCCTATAAGAAATAAGTCATCGACTTACAATAATAGTATAAGAAGTTCACCCTTCACCATAACATAGTACAAGTTTGAATCTACCTCACTTTTGATGAAGCCCACACTATGTAAGTAATTGTCAATATGTGAATAGCATGCCCTAGGATCTTTCTTAAGTCCATATAGTGCTCTTTTCAACTTGCAAACATGAGAATCCCTCACACTTGCTTCAAATCCTTCATGTTTCTCAATGTAAATTTATTCCTCAATTAATCCATTGAGGAATGTAGTTTTAATATCTATTTGGTGAATCTTCCACCCCATCTGTGTGGCCACAAAAATTATAGCTCTTATGGAAGAGTACTTGGCTATTAGAGGAAATGTCTCATCATAGTCAATTCCTTCCCTTTGAGAAAACCCCTTAACTACAAAAAAAACTTTGAACTTTCCACACTACCATCTACAACATGCTTAATCCTATACAACATTCTTGAGCCCACAATAGACTTCTCTTTTGGTGATAGTACTATCTCCCATATGCTACTATTCATGATGGAAGAACACTCTTCCATCATAGCATCCTTCGAAACTTGATGCATGGACACTTCTTGAAAGATAGAAGGCTATACTTCAATTGATTCACTCATAAGTGCTACATAATTAGAATAAAGTTTGGTAGCCTTTCTCTACTCGACTAAATCTTATGTATCACCCACATATTCTAGAGCCTCTCTCAAATTTTTCTCATTTTCCATAATTTTTTGCTTCTTTGTAATAGGGATATGAGGCTAAGGATTCCATTGAGCCTCCTGATCATCATGTTTAGTTTTATTGTCTTGCTCTATAGCTTGAGTGACTAAAGTTTGAGGAATTTGTGCTACCTCAATTGTGGATGATTTCTCCTCCTAATTTATCCAGATGCTAGACTTCTGAAGTGATTTCTCCTCCTCAAACCTTACATCTCTATGATCAAGTATTTTCCTTAAGGAAGGAATGTAAACTTGATAAGCCTCAAAAGTTTCACTGTACCCAACAAGGATACCCTTCTCTACAGTTGGTTCTAACTTTTTTCTTTTCTTCATGGGAATGTGGTAATACACAAGGCATCCAAAAATTTATTATGATGCAAATCTAGTTTCTTACCACTAAATGCCTCTTCTGGAGTAAATTTTCCCAAAACTTTGTGAGGACTCCTATTCTACAAATATACATATGTATTACAACCTTCTAACCATAGGAACCAAGGAAATTCCTAATTGTGAAGCATGGCCTTGGATGCTCCAACTATAGCCCTATTCTTCCACTCAGCAACCTTGTTTTGTTGAAGGTTGTACAGAATTGTCAACTTTTTCTTGATACCTTCCTATGTACAAAAATCTTTAAAGGCATTCGAAGTATACTCTCCTTCATTATCAAACCTCAATATCTCGATCTTTCTCCCTATCTAGTTTTCCACAAGAGTCTTAAACTCTTTGAATTTGCCAAAGACCTCATGCTTGCTCTATATGAAATATATCCATGTCTTCCTAGAGAAATCAACAATAAAAGTAACATAATACTCATACCCATTTAAGCATATTGTTGACTTAGGCCCACACACATTTGAGTGCATGAGATCCAAAATCCATTTAGATCTACTATTACTTCTTGGAAAATTGGTCTGGGCATATTTCCCAAGAGCACAACCCTTACACACCTCGTATTTTTCTATCATCATCTTAGGCAGCCTTGTCACTATTTGCTTGAGCACATTAAGTGCTCCATGGTGAAGATGAGTCATCCTCCTATGCCAAAATTCTCCTTTCCCTTTACAACTACTTACCAAAGCTTATATAGGGTCAAACTATAACTAAAATGAGCTACCATGTCTAACTAAAATCACTTTTGCAACTTTAAAATCCTTGGGATGAATATAAAATTTCCCCTTTCAAAGGTTACAATGTAAGCCTTGTCCTCCAAAGTACAAACTGAAATAAAATTCTTTGTCATGCCAAGGACATACAACACATCCTCCACCAACAAGGGTTTGCCAAACTCCCTTTGAAACTTGGTAGTACCAATACTAGTTGTGTGGTACTTGGAATTGTCATTAATTTCAATAAATAAATCCAACTTCTTCTTCTCCAACTTGCTAAAACAATCTTTGACTCCCATCATGTGGCAAGAAGCCCCATTGTCAATATACCAAAGCCTCTTGGAAACTAAACTTGAGACAAATGTGATTGAGTGAAAACTCATTCTCAAATCAAGATGGAAACTCCTCCACCTTGGTTGTAGTAGTAACTTGGTTCTTCTAATTGTCCTTATTTTTCTTATTTCTATTTGGAAATCGACTAGCATAGTGACCCATTTGATGGAAAAAAAACATTTTATCCTACTCAAATCTTTCCTCTGCCCACTATTAGAAGAACCTTATGTTTTCCCTTTAATAGATTTCTTCTTACCCTTTCTTGCAAGAGAAATATTTTCTGCATCTTGACCATTCTTTGTTTGGTCTCCTCAATGAGTACCTTTGTGGATTTCCTCTTGAAAAAAATCATCTAAAAGTCTTTTACAATCAGGTAGTCGATCTCTGCCGACCACAAACTTGAAAAAAAAACTTCTTGGTGCTTCAAAAAACCATTTAAGGCTATATGCACCAACTCATCTTCAGAAATTGTCTCTCCAATAGTAGCCAACTCATCTCTAACTTGTGTCATCTTGGACAAATAAGAAGTCACACTCTCTCCTTTGGACATCTTGGAATTATGCAATTTGTCCTTGAGCATCATCTTATGAATGCAGTAGTGTCTTTGATAGAGTCTTCTGAGGCTATCCCACATCTCCTTGGCGATGACTTTCCCTAATAGATGAGGAATTAAATGATCTCTTACTCTGTCAACAACAATTATTTGAGCTTTCGTCTCCTTGACCTCATGTAAATCCAAAGTGATAGGATCATTCATAGGTGGAGTCACTATTGTACTAGCATAGATCCACAACCTATTCTCCTTAAGAAAAAATGTAACTAGAACCTTCCACTACAAGAAGTTAGATGCACCCTTGAGTCTATTCTCATATCGAAGACTGGTTTTCATAGCCACAAGAAAACTTGGAGACAAAAAAAAGAGTTTTTTCTTTTTTTTTTTTTGAAATTTGCATCACAAAACTTGGCTCTATATTCAAAGTCTAGAGCTTTGATACCATGTTAATTTCTTATAACCAACTTACAAATCAATTGCACGATAAATTCATAGAAAGAAAACTCAATCTGATTTATAAAAATTAATGCTCTTAGTTAATTAATAGAAGAAAATAGTGAAGAAAAATAACATAAGCCAAACACACAAAGACAATAGCACACACACACACACACACAGACATATATATATATATATATATATATATATATATATATAAGAAAACATAAAATCAACATGTGTTGCATCTTTGTTCTCATTTTTTCACCTTTTGAAACCAATTGCCTATAAACTCTAACAATTGGATGATGGGGATGCCATTGATGATGAATTTTCTATCTCTTGCCAAGGGCATTATTCAACTCCTCACTTTTAATCTCCCCTATCAATTTGTCACCCTCCTCCTCATTACTTTGGCAATTTAGCTGCACCATTTCTTCACCGCTCTCATTTATCACCTCTCCTTCTCGTCCACTACTATTATAGTTATTCCCTTACACTTTCCCTCTTAATCTAGTGTAGTAACAAGAGCCAATACCATACTTCTCACCTTCACAATATTTTCATTAACACCTTGCCTATTCAACTCATGCCACAAATATTTGATGTCCTCCCAAAACATGCAAGCGTTCCAAAAAGAGAGGCTTGTGATGTTGGACATTTCCTTCCTTTTTGTTTCATACCCTTCTTCAAAAAAATAATCTTCTTCAATGTATATTCTAGCTTTCTCAAAGCATCATTTAAATGTGGCAATAATTCAAGCATCTTGTCAATTTTGGCCACATAGATAAATATCACTTCTCCTTAAATACTACCTCTATTTCCTACCACCAGAACATAAATTAGGAAGGACTCACATGGATAAAGATGTAAAAAAATTTAATAATATTATTTGGTATAATTATCACAAGCCATTATAATACAATTGCACAGAAATATGATCTACTAATGATCACATTGATGGAAATGATTTTATATATTGAGAAGACAATTGAGTGAAAAATATAATATCACTTTTGATTGAAACACCTCCATATTTTAAAAAATAAATTCCAAGCTTGATTGAGAGTTGAACTCGAACTCCTTCCATTTTGACTCTCTTGGTTCCTTTTCCCAATATGAAGAGAATGTATATGCTTTGATCCCCTAGCTCAGTATCATTGGCATTGCACTCTTGTGCAATATGCTTCCCTTCTCATCGACTACCACTAGTCCAAATCCATAATTGAAATAATTTTTACCCCAATGGCATTGATTGATTAACCATAGTTTGGGGACCACTTGTTATAGAGTGCTTGCAACAACTCTTTCATACTCCTATAGGTCATTGTTTGCCCCCACATTGTTTATAGAAAGTACTTCAACTAGATAGTCATAACTAGTCCTTTGTAGCCTGAGATATACATCTTCTAATTGCTAACTAATCCTTTAGGATATATTTAGTTTATTTATTTTTTAGGAAGTAGTTTTCTAGTAGTTTACTTATTTATATAGTTGTACACAACTGCCTAAATAGTTTCTAGACCTTGTATATATTCCCTTGTTGTTATAATAAATTTTCCAGTGTGTGCATTTCATTTTTTACATTCTTTAGGTCTGTTATAGTGGTATCAAAGCCAAGTTGTTGGATAAAAGGAATTTAGATTGAATTGTGATTCCAATGCATTCTTTAATTTCAATCATTGGAATAGTTATTTCTGGAAAAGAGAATTACAATGAATGGTTTCAAAAATTTAAAAATACTCTTATCTTTTAATGATTTTTGGGATAATGTTTGTGAAAGAAAAGATGAAAATGAAGATTCAGAGTAGCCTACAGATGAAAAGGAACTCATCATCTAGAAGAGTAAAGACAAAAAAGGCTTATGCTCTCATTGCTACCTCCATTACTAAAGAGGTAAGTAGACATATAATCACTTGTAGGAGTGCATTTGTAGCATTAAAGAAACTCAAAGATCTATATGATTCTCATTCAGAACTTGAAATCATTCAATTATTAATGAAGTTATCTAACTTAGAAATGAAAGATAATGATTTGATGAAGTTAGCCTCTGAAATTAGGGCTTTATTTCATGATATTGAAACCACAGGTGTAAGAGTAGATTTACAACTCATTGCTTTTATTAAAGCTCTTTATCATACCTATTCACACTATCTTGAATCTCTTAAAGCTAGTGAAAATATGGAAGCCATAACATTTGATAAACTTGTGGAGAATATTGCAAAGAGAGAAAAAGCATTTGAGAAGAAAGAGTCACTTTAAAATGTTGAGACTTTGTGTCTTGCACAAAAAGAACAAGGGAAAACATCCAAAGATGAGCCTTCTAGAGATGACAGTAGCAATAGAGGTCATGGAAGAAGATAGTATAGAGGTAGGGGGAATAAAAATTACCAAGGTGATAGACAATATTCTCATCCATAACACTAGGATAGGGATTATCAACAAAAGGAGAGGCAATCTATACAATACTATAGATGTGGAAAAATGGCTCATAGTGCCAATCTTTGTCTAACTCCATGGGAGAAGATTTATGACAAGGAGGAGAAGCCACTAGATAGAGGTAACCCTCCTAAATCTGCACATTATGTTATAGCACATTGTAATTTTGGGATTGAAGAAGTTTTTAGTATTTCAACTTCTAGTTTGAATGATACTTGGTTGTTAGATACTAGAGCCACATGTCTTATGACATTTAGAAGAGGATTTTTTGAGACATTCAATGATCAAGTGGATGGAGTGGTATATTTTGCTAAAAAATCTAAGTTAAAACCTTCAGGCATTGGGTCTATTAGACTTAACTTACCCAGGCTTTCTAACTACATACTTTCTAATGTTCTTTATCTTCCACAATTGAAGATAAATTTAATATCACTTGTGCATATTAGACAGCAAGGTCATTCAATACATATTTTTGATGGTATTATTGAGATTAGAAGAGATGATGATCATGTAATTGTAATGATTGGAGTGGAAGATGACAAAATTTTATATTTGAAAGGTACTTTGTCAAGTTCTCAGAGTTATGCAAATTTCTCATAGCATGGTGGTAATATTTCTTCCAACTTGTTATGGCATGCAAGATTTGGTCACATTAACTATGATAGTCTTAGAATTATGAAACAAAATGGAGTTCAAGGACTTCCCACTATCCCAAAACAAATTTCTCAATGTGATGCCTACATTTTAGGCAAACATAGTAAACAACCTTTTCATGAGTCTATGTTTACAACTTCTAGAAAGTTGGCTCTCATTCACTCAAATTCATATGGGCTTATGCCTTTTCCATCAGAAAATGGAAACAAATACATAATGACTTTTATTGATGACTATACCAAGATGAATTGGGTTTATTTATTAAAAGAGAAATCTCAAGTTTTTGATACCTTAAAAAAATTCCATTTGTGGATTAAAAATGAGACTCAACTCAATATTGGAATCCGAAGAAGTGATAATGGTGGTCAATACACTTCTAAAGATTTTAAGAAATATTTGTAGGAAAATGGTATTAAGCATCAAACAACCATTCCTTATTACCCCTAATAGAATGTTGTAGTAGAATGTATGAATCTAACACTCCTGAATATGGAAAGATATATGATGTTTTAAAAAAATGTTAAATTAATATTTTGGGGAGAAGTGGTTCTTTGTGCTATCTACATAAAGAATAGAAGTCCTTCTGCTACACTAGAAAGAAAAATTGCCTATGAAATGTAGCATGGCCATCTTCCAAGTGTCAAGCTTCATTTTAGGGTTTTTTGTTGCACCTATTATGCTTTAATTCCTACTTAGGTGAGAAATAAATTAGAAACTAGGAGTAGAAAATGCATTTTTTGGGATATTCTACTACTTCAAAAGTTTATCGTCTATATGATGAAGAGAATTGAAAAAAAAATTCTAGAGATGTTATATTTCTTGAATTTAAAAAAGATGCACATAGTATTGACAAACGGCTTTCTCATCTTGATAGATTTCAATCAAAAAAACCCTATCATGAATGGGATAATGAACTTCCAACTCTTGAAGGGGGGATTCCCTTTCTAGGTCAATCTTTGGAAGTTACAGAGAATGAAGCCAATATGAAAGAGAAAAATTCTAAAGAATCTAAAATAGTTTGTGAAGAAACTATTGAAAGAGAAGAGAATAGTTCTAAAATATATAAATTTTTTTGTGAAGAGCCTATTGAAAAAGATTATGAACTAGCTTGTGAAGAATCTAATTCAAAGGCTCTTGAGATAGATAAAACACTAGATCAATCAATCTGTAGATCAATGTGTACCAAGAAAATTCCAAAAATGTATGAAGATTTTGAATTAAAATTTTCAGTTGTTGATTAACTATATTCATTTCAAGAAGCAACAAAAAGTGATGCATGGAGAAGTGCAATGCAAAGAGAGTATGATGCTCTCATAAAAAATGGAACTTGGAGGTTAGTGGACCCTCCAATTGGAACCAAACCTATTGGCTACAAGTGGGTATATAAGAACAAATACAAAGTTGATGGTTCACTTGACAAATACAAAGCAAGATTTGTAGCAAAAGGATATGCTCAGAGAGAAGGTGTTGACTACACCAAAAATTTTGCTCCTACAACCAAGCAGGGAACTATTCAATCATTATTTTCTTTGGAAGCACAAAAAGGATGGAATGTACATTATGGATATTAAAACAACCTTTTTGAATTTAGATTTGAAGGAAGATGTCTATATGTTGTAACCTAAAGGTTTTGTTATCAAAGACTAGGAACAAAATGGATGTAAATTGGTAAAATCTTTGTATGGTTTGAAGCAGGCGACACATGCTTGGTATGAAAAATTAACTAAACACCTCCTCAAATTAGACAACAAGCATTTTAGTCTAGATGGTGTTTTTTAAAGTATAAGATAGGCTAAGTTATTGAGAGGGGAGGGGTGAATTAGGAACCAATAAAACTTATTCTTATTTTATCAATTAATCCCTCATATGTATTTTGATCTAATTGCGTGCATGTAAAACTAAAATCATAAAACATTCATACCACTTTGACACACAAAATGTTGACCTAGAAACCTTCCAAATAGAAAGTAAAATAGGGGTGGGAATGATACCCACAAGCTTTAGTACTATAGTATACAGTTGGCTAGTTAAGGCTTACAATGATCACTTCTGATGATTTTCCTTGTTAGGAGCAATAAGGCCTGTTGGATCTACTTTGCAAAAGGATTTATAAAACATACAATGAAGTATGCACTTGGTAAAGAGATTTACAAAAGACTATTAAATCTACCTTGTGAAAGGATTTAACTATTCCACCTATTAGGATGAACCAATGGCTAATCTCTAATCTACAACTTTGATTTTCTAGTTGGGATTTCTTTGGAGTGTAATGATCACCTATTATGATTGATATATTTTTGTTGCTCCTTATTCTACTTGTAGCCTTCTTACTTTACACTTATGCTCTTAGATATATACTTATATCATCATATCTTATTATTCTTTAATATCTGGATGGTGATACAATACATTACATATATACCAATCAAAATTACAATTCATCATAGCTGGCTACAATACAAGTTTTACCAAAATACACAAAGTTGGCCCAACTGTAACTCAGTGAGGTTCTGATACTCGGTAACCATTGTCAATGCTTAGCATCATCATGTACTTAGTAGATGTAGAGATTTAGTTTATACTTATCACTTCCAAGTAGTCTGAACTCAGTTAGTACTGGTGACTCAATGAACACTGTAAAACTTGACATATAAATTGAATCACTTGGTTGACATTACATAGCTCAGTCAACACTATTACTATGAGCTTGGTATAAACTGAATCACCTAGTTGACACATCTTGGCTCAATCAACACTAGATTCACATTACTAGAGTTGTGAACTTAGTAAATACTAGAAAACTCAGTTTGCACTAAGAAACTTGGTAAACACTATGAAGCTCGATTTATAATGATAATCACCAACTTGGTAGATACTACTTGGTGCAAACTGAATAATGTTTCTAGAACTCGGTAGCAACTGTAGAACTCAGTAGAGCTTAAATTACTTGATTAACACTATAAACTGCAAGATAGGGCTAGTAGCTACTGACCATTTGATTAAGTGTGTGTGTCACTAATAAAAAAACTTGACTATAATGTCAATAGATGTAACTCTCTTTGCCGAGAAAATTGGTAGATCAATTGTGTGTCCAGTTGTATATATTGATGATATTCTCATCACTGGAAATAATGATAATTATATAGAATCCATTAAGAGAGAGTTGAAAAATTGTTTTGATATGACTGACTTGGGATTACTTCATTATTACTTAGGCATTGAAGTCATTAAAAATCCCAAGTTCTTTATTTCTTAGAAAAAATATATAAGAAAGTTATTATGAAAATTTGGCATGAAAGATTATAATTATGTTTCCACTCCAATGGAGCAAAATTTGAAGATTTCATCCAATGAAGGAAATTCTTTTGAAGATCCAACCAAGTATAGGCAGCTTGTTGGAAGTTTGATTTATCTCACCACTACTGATCTAGACATTAGCTTTGTACTAGGAATTTTGTCCAAATTTATGCATAAACCATGTGAAGGGCATTTCTTTTCAGCACAATGAGTTTTAAAATATCTAAAATAAACTCAAAAAATTGGCATAAAATATTCAAAAGTTGCAGACTTCCATCTTACTAGCTATTTTGACTCAAATTTTGATGGTGACAAAGAGAATGGGTTATCTCCTTCTGGTCATTTGATGACCCTAGGATTAGTTTTTATTACTTGGAGATCAAAGAAACAAATAATTCCAACTTACTCTACAACTAAAGTAGAATATGTAGCAATAGCTGAATCTACAAAAGAGATTGTGTGGCTCAGAAAGATTCTTAATGACTTGCAGAAAAAATAGATAACTTCAACAAATTTATTTGTTGATAATAATAACTCTGCAATACAATTGGCCAAGAATCCTAAATTTCATGATCGAACCAAGCATATCAATACCAAATATCACTTGATTCAACATCATGTTGAGGCCAAAACTATATAGCTAGAACAATGTTCCACTAAAGAACAAATTGCTAATATTTTTACTAAAGCATTGGGACGTGTTAAATTTTAATGATTCCGAATGCTACTTGGCATGACAAACATCCCTCCAAATTAAGGGGAGAATGTTAACTAATCCTTCAGGATTTCTTTTAGTTTATTTATTTTTTAGGAAGTAGTTTTTTGACAATTTACTTATGTAATGTTTATATAGTTGTACACAACTGCCTAAATAGATTTTAGGTTGTATATATTCCCTTATTGTTATGATAAATTTGTCAGTGTGTGCATTTCATTTTTAAATTCTTTGGGCCTATTACACTAATGTTGTGATTTCATATGCCATTAAAGAAGAACATGTTCTTAGAAGCAATACCATTATATCCTCAAGATTCTACACTTTCACCTACAAATCATTTTGACCTATAAAAGTAAAGTAATTAATTTATAAAAAAATATTACAAATTATTACAAATCATGCAATCAACTAAACCTACAATATTTTCAAAATAACATCCACTTATTTTTATTAAGAAAAGAGGCTTTCTATAGTGGTAGCAATCTTCAATGTAAATAATAAGTACTTTTAAAAAATATTGACAGGCATTTACCTATTTGTAATGTGAGCTGAAATAAAAAATAATACTGGATCAGTTACATACTGCCATATGTTGTGTATTTTTATTTATTATGATTTATTTCTTTACGAGACACATCAGTTACAAACCAAGAATGAATTTGGGAATATAGTACCAACAAGCAGCTCATCAGGCAGGTGATTTTCTCATCCATTGGTATAGAGTGACATAGAGATATATAAAATAATCTAAGAGATATCCTTCTTGAGGCACCTATTTTCATAAATCCTTTGAGTGCAATAGATGCCTTAGAAGGATACCTCTGACCTTTATATATATATATATATATATATATATATATATATATATATATATATATATAAGCTAGTATAAGATAAAATATAGAACTTAGCTAAAATGGACATTCCTTTTATCATGATTGAGGAGAAGAAAATCATTATCTCGAGTCTCACACAATTTCCTCACCAATTTAATATTGCTTTCACTTAGATTTCTTGTGAGAAATTCAATTTCATCAAAGATATAGGAAATGTCTTCCCATCTTGACAAATAGTTTATAGCATTTATTTTTCCAACAATAGTAGTGCTAGAAAACATACAAAGAGAGCGATAGAAGGATTTTGGAAGCACTCCATTAAAATAATCAACAAATGAGCAAAAAGGTGAGTGAGCCACAATCGTGTCAGCCAACTCTAATGGCAATGCATCAAATTTTGTTCCCACATATATGATTGTGGATTCTTCTTAATTGCAATGTAGGCGCTCTAGGTTGCTCTGTATAATTGCCACTTCTCTGAGATTATTTCAAATCTTTGAATGATCAAAATGAGATGATGAGATGGAAGGGAGGATGAACAGTAGGGATCTTGATGAGGATCAACCAAAAACCCTATATTAATAAGTATTTTTCTTATGACTTTTTCTAAAATTGAAGGCCATAGTGTTCCTTCACTATCATGCAATTTGTACAATGACCAGAATGCATATTTTTTAATAAAAAGAGAGTAATAAAATGAATTGTAATGGTTTTCCTTCTTCAAACAACTATAAATAGTATCAAATTTTCATCAGACAAAACACACAAGTCTTACCTTGGAGGAGGACTCGGTCACAACCACCAAATGCCATTGTTCCTTTTCTCTTTGCATTTCCTTCCACCGTTGATTCATCACTTCACTTCTTGAAATTCTTGCATAGCACTATTGGATTTATTACATTAAATTAGGTTAGTTTATAAGATTAGATTAAATAAATAAATTAGTTCAATATAGTTACTAGGAATTTATTCCCATAAATAGTTGTTGTAAGGGAAAATCAAGCTATATAAAGTTTTTCACATATCAATGTGAAATATTCAGTGTCAATTCAGTTTGTATCCAAATGTATCCAGGAAAATTGAATCAATAATATCAATCTTTTAAATTTTAGCTCTATCATTTGTTAATAGAGCAAGTTGATCAATGGGGAGAAGAGTTTTTTTAATGGATTTTGGATGACAAGACCCTAACTTTTGTAGATGAGATCTTCTACATTTTTTTATTGAAGATAGGAGGCTAGAGGAAATGGAGGTTGGAGGTTTTACTATCATCTCGAGCTAACTTCTTTCTCAGAGATCATTATTGCATGGGAAGAAACTATTTGTGTCCCTATAAAGTCAAGGCTTGGACGTAGAGGAGATGTAGACTTTTGGAGGAAAGTTGTCTCATGTGCAGCACCAGATGAGGCACTAGACACACTCCAAGGAGATGTGAAATTTTGGAGGAACTATGTCTCATTGTGCAAGGGAGGTAGAAAAAATCTTATTATGAGGACAACTTCAAGATTTTCAGTCTAAAGTTGAGATATGAAATCTACTTAAGAAAATAACTTTAGGGTTTGCAATCTAAACTTGCAAAGAGAAAATGTACTTCAATAAGTGAAGATTGGTGAAGCATTTCATCAAAGGATCCAATGAAGAAAATTGGTGAAAGAAGATTCATCAAAGATTCTGGTTAAAACCTTTACAACTTTCACTCCTATTGGATTAATGTAATAAGGGGGGAATGTTGGATTTATTACATTAAATTAGGTTAGTTTCTAAGATTAGATTAAATAAATTAATTAATTCAATATAGTTGTTGGGAAGTTATTCCTATAAGTAGTTGTTGTAAGGGAAAATGAGGCTACATAAAGTTGTTCACATATCAATGTGAAATGTTTAGTATCAATTTATCTTGTATTTGAATGTATCTAGAAAAAATGAATCAATAATATCAATCTTTTATATTTTAGCTCTTTCAAGCACAAACTCTGAGTGGCTCCGACAATATCCATCCATTCTACACTCAATCTCCTACAATTAGAGAGGTCTAATTTTATTAATGATGGGAGACTGTGGAAATAACATGAAAACTTAGCTAGATTACAACATCCTGATAAATTTGCAAAGCAACTACACCGACCAAAAGAGTTGGTGAGTTTGGTTAAACTATAACATCCAAACAAAGGATGTTGTCACAAAATATCTCTAATTTATCATAATTGGACAAATTCAAGATTTGTAAACTTTTTAGTTTGCTAAATCCTTGAGGCGAGCTACACAAGCTTCAGCATTGTCTCATGTCTAATATTCTCAATGTTGGTAGACCATTAATTTCTACTAACCATTCAGTATGGGCACCCAACAAATGTATTTTAAAAAAATCATTTCACCATACATTCCACTTTTTGTCATTTCAATTTATGGCTACTTTATTATAAAGATGAAATCACTTTAAACACATGTTTTGAATGTCATATAAATGAAAGGGTCTAGATTTATCTAAGTCCTCTATATAAGAGGCATTTGTAATCAAATTTTCACAAGGAAATACAAGTTGAGTTTGTTGTGCATCAATCTAAGTGTAAGTTTGTTTATGTTTTATCTTCTTCCTTGCCTTTTCCCACCAACATTGTGGTATCAGAGTTGGTTGAAGGTGGCTATTGGAGATTGGTTAAAGGATATTTTTTAAGACTATTTAAGAGGAGAAGCTATGACTTTGAAGACTAATCAAGATTGGTAAGGCTGACCAATCATTTTGTTGCTAAGGCATATTTGAACCAAGGAAGGTATTCAGTTTCACTATGTTTTATATGATTTCAAGAAGGTTCTTTCTCTAAATATCTAAGAGCAAGGTTTTAAATATTAATGTATTGGAATCATTCAAATGAAAAGAAAATACTATACTTTGTGTGTAACTAGTTTTAAAGAGGTTGTGAGAAGTGTCGTATAAATGATTCTAAGTTATTTTGTCAAGTTGAATTAGTAAATCTAAGCGAAAATATGGCTTCTAATGCATCTTATGTCTAACCTCAAATTCCACTTCTCTCTAGTAAAAATTTAAATACTTGAGAAATTAAAATGAAAACCTTGTTTAGATCTCAAAGGATAATTGATATTATTGAGAAAGGTTTTGAAGAGCCAGGTGATGAATCTAATCTTAATGATCACCAAAGAAATGAATTGTAGAAAAGTAGTGAAAAGGATGGGAATGTTATGATGTTCATACAAATAGGTATGAAAGAATTAATTTTTCAAAGAATTAAAAATATAAGCTTAGCTAAAAAAGCTTGGGAGATTTTGGAAAACACATATCAAAGTACATCTAAGATTAAGATAGGCAAACTACAATCACTTAGCAAAAGCTTTTAAAATCTACAAATGAAAGAATCTAATTCAATAGATCTTTTTTAGATAATGTTATGAATACTGTCAATCAAATTAGATTAAATAGTGAAGATTTGTCTAATCAAAAATATATAGAAAATATTTTAAAGAGTTTGCAAGCAAGTTTGATATTGTTGTGGTAACGATTGAAGAAACTAAAGATCTATCATTGTTGTCTTTAGATGGTATGTTTAAATCATTGATTGCACATAAATCTAATATGAATAATAATATTAATACAACTTTTTAGAATACTTTAAATTCATAGATGACATTTGGCAGAGCCAGAGGAAGAGGAAATTTTGGATTGAGAGGAAGAGACAGAGAAAGAAGAAGCTATCAAAGAGAAGAACGAAATATTATAGATCCTGGAGGATGGAGAAATCAAAATTCAAGGGGACACAATAACAATCAGGCATCACAAAAGTTATGAAAAAGAAAAATTCAATGTTATTATTGCAAGAAGTTTTGGCATTTTTCAAATGAATGTAGAAAGAAACAAGTAGATATAGGACATTATTGTCCTATAAAAAAATGTAAATTTTTCAAAAAGTAGTTTTAGGACATTATTGATTATATATCATGTTGCTCAAGAGAATCCAAGAAAGGTTTGGTTTCTAGACAGTGGTTGAAGAAATAATATGATTGGATACTTCAGCCAAATTAGAAGTGAAATTGGGTAATGATAACATAGTAGAAGTCAAAAGAAAAGGTATAATTAATATGATGAGAAAGATTGCTAAAAAATATATTCCTAATGCGCATTTTGTACCTAGTTTGAAGCATAATCTTATAAGTGTGGGATAAATTTCATGAAAAGGTTATAAAATTATTTTTGAGAATAATGTGTTCACTATATTTGATATTTCTCCAAGTAACATGGTGATTGCAAGGGTTGAAATGGTATATAATAGAATGTTTCCACATCACATGAAAAGTGGAGTAATGGAGGAAAGTGCCACGAGTTTCAAGGTAACATGTCAAGATCAATCATGGAAATGGCATTTGAGGTATGCTCATATAAATTTAAAGGGTTTTTATTTGTTGCAAAGAAAGAAATATTGGAAATATAAGAGGAGTAACTAAGATAGGGGATAAATCAATTACCACTAAAATAAATCCCAGATCCCTTAGATGTCAACAGTAAAATTCAGGCTAATAAAACTAATTACTAATGATACTCAGTAAGCATACAAAAATTGTTGAAACTCAGTAATCAATCATCCTTAAGATGTTATCATTAATTACTTAACCTTAATTTTGTATGCATGAGAGAAAATAAATGAAGATGTAAGACACTAGAGTTAATGTGGAAACCCAATATGGGAAAAACTACCAAATGTAACTAGTTACTATTTTTCACTCTTTTGAAGTGAGCCGTGTTAGGAGCCAACCTTGTTAAAGGTTACAAAACACATTATTAGCTATGACCTTGTTAAAGGATTTGATTACCTTGTTAGGAGTGGCCTTGTGAGAGGTCTTGAAACAATTCAATAGAATTGACACCTTGTTAGAGGATTTACAAATGGATGTTAAACCAACTCTATTAAGAGATTTTAAATCATTGCTACAATGGTTATACATTAACAATGAAATGAATTGATTCTGATGGAACTAAATTGCTGATTATAGATCTCTATTCTAGCTTATACTTGATCCTTCATGATCAAATAACACTATTCTGCTCCACAAGGATGCCTACTTATCCTTCAAGTTCACTTTATCTCTTCTTATCTCTTCCAATTCATTCAATATGCATGTCTTGAAATCAAAACTTAACCTTTTACTTATACCTTCCAGATTGTCAAGTTGGCTTAAATATAACTTAGAATAACCAATATTCATTACCATAGTCGGCTAGAATCAATAGGTAAAACAATTAAGCTTTACATGTCAAAATAAGAAAAATCCTTTGGTAGCCAACACAACTCAGTAGAAACTAATTCTGAAGTGATTTCCTATATTAACCAATAGGAGCTCAGTTAACACTGTGAACTTACAAAATTCCTTTGGTAATCGAGTGAACTTGATTAATACTAGTTATGTTCAATTTTCCCTTTGTTAACTGAGTGATCTTGGTTAACACTCTTTTTTGCATAAATTCCTTTGATGCTTGAGTGAGCTCTATAGGTACTACCTTCTATACAAAGTAAATTCAAGAATGCTTGGGTTCACTGACCAAGTGAGCTTGGCATGCACTAACTATCAATTGATATGACATTTGTGTAACATCAAAAACAACACACAATTAATCAATTGTATCCAACAATCTCCCTCTTTGGCATTGATGGCAACACAATATGTCATAGCACAATGAAATTTTGAGAACAAGACTCCCTCTATCAAAAAATTTCTCCCTCTTTGATTTTACATAGAAAACTTTTCCTATATTGCAATTTTCTCCCTCTGCGAAGGAACTACTTAACTTCTTCTTCTTGGAATGACAAAATTTTAGAAAGAGATGATAGTAAACTTCTCCCTCATTCACAACACATGCAAAAGATAATTCTTATTAGTGTCAATGTTCCTTGAGTATAGATTAATCTGCAATATGTCCTTGTAAATATTGCATCAACTGATTGATCTTCAACTTAGTTCCTGTTTGATGCATCACTAAACTTTATTTAGTGATCTTCAGATAGGGGAACGACCCCTAGCTTACCTCTTAGATAGAAAAATGCATCCTTAGGTAATGGCTTGGTGAATATATCTACAATTTTTTCTTTTGTATGCACATATTCCAATCTGATTTCTTTGTCTTATACTAATTCTCTTAGAAAGTGATATTTTATAAAAATGTGCTTTATTTTGGAATGCATCACTAGATTGTTTGATATGTTGATTGCACTAGTATTATCACAATATATGACTATTGGCTCTTTTATTTCAAACTTTGTTCCTTCCAACAATTGTTTGAACAAAAAAATGTTAGAGCAATTCACTACTACAGCCACATATTATGCTTCTACTATGGATTGAGATGTGCAGTTTTGCTTCTTGCTTGTCCAAGATACTAGCCTTTTACCAAGAAAGAAAGCTCCACCACTAATGCGTTTTCTATCATCAAGATTTCCTGCCCAATTAGCATCAATAAATACTTTTAAGTCAAGATTACATCCAAGTTTGTACCATAAGCCATAGTCTTTAGTACCTTTCAAATATCTCAAGATTCTTTTTATTGTCATCCTATGGTTTTCTCTGGGTTTTGCTAAGAATCTTGCCACTATCCCAACTACTAAGGCAATATCAGGCCTTGTATGTACTACATACTATAATTTATCTATATAAGGTTTGATCTACTTCTTTGTAGTTATCATCTTTGGTAAGATTAAGTCCAATACACATGGGGGTTCCAATTGGCTTTGAATCTTCCATTCCAAATTTCTTGAGTATCTTTTTTATATACTTGGATTGAGTGATATAGATACCATTTCTGTTATATTGTATCTATAATCCAAAAAAGAATTTTATTTCACCAAACATGGAAATCTCAAATTCTTTATTCATTTGTTCTAAAAATGCTTTTTGTAAGTCATCATTTCCTATAAATAGAGTATCATCCACAAATATTTCTACCAACACAACCTTCTTATCTAGTCCTTCCTTGATATATAGACTATTGTTATCATTTTTTCTTTGAAAACCAATTTGTATCAAATAGTTATGTAATCTTTCATACCAAGCTCTAGGGGCTTGTTTGAGACCATATAGTGCTTTGTGTAATTTGCAAACCATGTCTCTTTTGTCATGACCAATAAAACCTTCTGACTATTCAATTTAGACTTCCTCATCAAAAATTTCCTTCAAGAATGTAAATATAACATCCATCTGATATACTTTGAATCCTTTGTGAGCAACATATGGTTGTAAAGTCCTAACACCTTCTAATCTTGCAACAAGGGAAAAAGTCTCACTATAATCAATACCTTCCTCTTGAGAATAGCCTTTACATACCAACCTTGCTTTGTTTCTTGACACTTTTCCATCTTCATTTAGCTTATTTCTAAATACCCATTTTGTACCAATCACATTTTTATCTTTGGGCCTAGGAACAAGAGTCCAAATTTTATTCTTTTCTATCTAGTCTATTTCTTCATTCATAGCCACAATCCAACTTTCATTTTTTAGCACATCCTTAACACTTCTAAGTCCAAATTCAGCAAGTAAACATATACCTTTTAGTTTGCTTCGTGTCATAGTTCCATCTGATTTATCTCTAATAGTTTGATTAGGTGTATGATGCCTTCTAACATATTTAGCCAATACAAGTTCTTTGAATTTTGAATGAATTGTACTATCTTCATTTTGAATCTCAACTTCAAGCTCGTATCCTTCTATTTGTGGCTCGGGTCCTTCAGACTCGATATGCACTAACTTGGTAGCCTCTGAATGTGGCTTGGATCCTCGTGACTCGGTTTGCACTTCCTGCAACTTAATAACTATTGGAGATCTAGAGAGCTTGGGAGATGAAGTCTCTTTTTTGTCAAATATATTTGGCAATGTATTAGGTTCATAGTAAACAAGCCGTTTGTAATCTTCTGGCTCCTTTTTTCTTTCTTCTTCATTCTTTTTTGCAAACTCATCAATTCTCACGTGTGCACTTTCTCTGATTTTGTGAGTGGAAAAATTCAAACATTGATATACTTTACTTCTATAGAAATATCCTAGAAATATACCTTCATCACCTTTTACATCAATTTTTTCTTTTCTAGATTCTTTCAAGATATAACATTTGCTGCCAAATACTTTTAGGTAACTTACATTGGGTTTGTAGCCATACCATAGTTCATAGGGATTTTTATTTGAGTCCTTCTTCAACTGAACCTGGTTCAAAGTATGAACTACAATGCTAATAGCTTCTTTCCAGCATTTGATAGCAATATTCTTTTCAATCATTAGTGTCCTTACACAATCCATGATCAATCTATTTCTTCTTTTAGCTATTCCATTCTACTTAGGAGTACTAGGGGGCTAATATTTGTCTTTTGATTCCTCTTTCAATGTAGAAATTTTTGAATTCATTTGAGATGAATTGACCACCTCTATCTGGTCTTAAGCATTTAAATCTTTCTCCAATTTCTTTTTCTACTCTTTCCAAATACCATTTGAATTTCTCAAAAGCTTATGATTTTTCTTTCAGATACATAACAATCATCATTCTAGAATAGTCATCAACAAAAAGAATGAATTTTTTTTCTCCACTATAACTTTCTATTCCAATGGTCCACATAAATTAGTATGCACAATTTCCAAGACATCTTCTGACTGATAGTTTTTGCCCTTAAAACTAGTCTTTCCCATTTTGCCAATTTGGTAATTTTTGCATAATCCAACGTTAGGTTTTTTCAAACTAGGGATACCTCTTACTCTCCTGAGTTTTCTTATCTTGACTATGTTATCAAAGTTTAAATGACATAGTCTTCTGTGCCATAACAATCTTTCTTCTACTTGAGCAATAAAACATGAGCAATCACCAAGATCAAAATAAAATAGGTTACCTTTTGTTTGCTTACCTAACCCAATCATATTTTCTTTTTTATCCAATACTCTTGCCTTGCCATTCATGAACTCTACCTTGAATCCAATGTTGTTCAACTATGCTACACTCAGTAAATTATGTTTTAGTCCTTCAACCCAATAGGCATTGTCAAATAAAAGTTTATTGATTAATGAGATATGACCTTTTCCTTTTATGCAACGAAGTTCATTGTTTCCAAACCTTACACTACCTCCATCATAGTGTTCAAAATGTTCAAACTTAGTTTTATCTCTAGTCATATGGTGAGAACATCCACTGTCTGTGATCCAAGTATCATTTTTACTAACATGAGAGACAAGTGCCATCTTATCTCCTTCATCATCATATTCATCTTTGACAACAATATACATTATTTCATCTTCACTGTTATCGGTATCTTTAGCCATAAAATAGATTTTCTTACCAGTATTTTTGTAGGATTTGTCACCTTTGAATTCCTTCTTGCCTTTGTACTTGTGCCTTTTCTTCTCTTCCTTTCTTTCTTTGTTTGGACACCTAGCAGCGTTATGACCAATTTCTTCACAAGAAAAATATATTAGAGGAATTTTACCTTTGTACTTCCCTCTGCTCTTGGAATATTTCTTTGCAAGTAGGGCTTCAACAATTTCAAGATCACTATCAAAACTTTCTTCAGTTTTTTCCTCACTTCCTAATTGATTATCTTTTATTTTCTTGCCCTTTTCTTTGAGTGAGAGTTTAGCTTCAAATGCAGACTCAATATTCTTGGAAGCAAGAACATAGTTGTCAAAGTTGTCTAGTTCAAAAGCTGTCAATATTCCTAGTAGGGCATCCAAGCCTATTTTATTATTTGGATCACATCTCTTTTCTTGAATAGAAGATACTTTAATTGCATAGATGGGAAGTAAAGTTCTAAGAATTTTACTTACAACAGTTTCCTCTTTGATTTCTCCTACAAATGCTCTGATTACACTAATACTGGCCTTAATTCTTTCCACATATTTTGCAATGTTTTCATCTTCTCTCATTCTCATTTGGTCAAGTTATTATCTAAGGCTCTTTTTTTGGCTCTTCTTACATTGTCATCTCCTCCATAGATTTCTTTTAGTTTGTTCCACACATCAAAAGAAATTTTACTATCTTTGACCTCATCAAATTCAACATAACTAAGAGTAGATGCAATATCAATCATCATGATGTTATGGTTTTTTTTCTTAGTAATATCTTCAACTAATAATATTATAGTGGGAGTTTTGTATGGGTGGAAGCACAAACCTGTGTCACCCTTTGTGATTTCCATAGGGGTTCCGGCTGAAACAGTTTTGGCTATAAAAATGTGGTGCTCTCCCACATCGACATGGTAGCCAGGTTTCTAGCCAAAACCCTTCTGACCGAAACCCGTCCGATTTTATAAATAGCCAAAAATTTCTCTCGGCAATAATTTTTACTGTTGATTTCACTATAGTGGTCACCAGCGCATTCAGAGTGTTTCGACTGTAACAGGTAGGTGAATTTTTTGTTTTTTTGTTTTTTTAATATTTTTTAGTTATTACATGATAATATTAATTAAATGAATTGTTTCTAAATGTTTTATTAATTAAATTAATTATATTTTAAATTTTTTTTAGTAGTTGATAATAAAGCATTAGTTGGATTTTACAAAACATTAGCATAGAGTTTAGTAGTTAATGATAAAACTATAGTTACATTTTACAAAAAATTAACATAGTAAACATTAATAAAAAATCTATTAGTTACATTTTACAAAATATTAACATAGTAAACCTATATGTCCTAAATAACATTACATTTTACAAACCTATTAGTTACATTTTACAAAACATTAACATAGTAAACCTAGATGTACTAAATAACATACATGCATATTTTTTATTCACATACATGAGCTAGATGTGCATATTTGAGTTAGATGTTCACATACATGAGCTAGATGTACTAAATAACATGTGCATATTTTTAGTTACATTCAACTTTGTAAATATTTATATAACTTTAATTTTTATATGTACTTATGTATGTATATCTTAACTCTGCATTTATAGATTTCTAGATCTTTGCATATATCATTATGGCATTTGGTACTAGTGGAGCACCTACGTCCTTAGGGGAGGCTAATTTTCATGGAGGGGGTCCTAGTGCTAAGTCAAGCACATCACATCGATGGACATCATCTACTGAGGAGAGACAGTGTTTATTTATAGATACTATTGCTAGATTATCTCATGCTCTCGAGTATCTTGATTCTACATTGTTAATTTCTACCACTCTCCCTAATAGGGAGAAGGTTGTTTCTATTAGAGATGAGTTGTGCTAGATGATCAAGATGATCTCTGGGTACAACCCATTTGATGATATTAGTATCGAGACATTTTACTCTTCCCTTTCTCATAGTGTCACTGGCACTATCAAGTATTCACAGATTGATGGTCAGGTCTCCACCACTATGGTGAAGACCATGTTTCCCTTTTATATAGATAGGGATAGGGTTAGAGGTTATTTAGTGATGAAGTGTACAAATCAGCTCATCACTCCATTTATATATCATTGGTGGTTAGTTGCGCATCACAGGTGGGCACAGAAGGATGAGTTTCTCCTTTATTTTTGCAAACAATTGTTTGCAGAATTTCATTTACATCAGGATGTCGAGTATACAAATTTTCTAGGTCATGTTGGATAGGGCTGAGGTTGACTATCAGAGAGATTTAGACCTCCATACATCCCTGTGCCCATTAATAAATGGGCAATGGTGGGTCCAAACCTTTTGGTCATGTGGAGAGGTCCATAGATGACTACTACAGGTTTGAGTGTTCCTGATGATATAGTTAGGACATAGATATATTCTAGCATTGCCACAGTTGTCACACAGTTACAAGAGATATCTTTAGATAGATGTGGTAGATACATGTTATGATCTCATGGTTCCATTTCGACAAGTGCATACTCTAGCATAGGAGCTGATGATCTATATGAGATGGTAGATCTACCATCGCCACTAGAGGTTTTGGCCATAACAAATATGGATGCATTGCATCATATGACATCTTAGTTTAGTATTTGATCTTCTTGGAACATATGAGGCATTGTCAACAGTCACAGGGATTCCTCTTTGTGACATTGGTGGACACATCAGCTATATTTTTTCATGCACAGTAGGACCAAAACCCTCACAAGGATAGGATGATATCCCTACACATTCTACAACACTTGCTCCTACAGAGGGCCATACAACTCCTGTCCCCACAACTCTTGTCCCCACAGTAGTCCCCATACCTACTTGGGATCTTTTAGCACCTGCTCCTACTCTTACTCATGCATAGCCTAGCCTTAGAGAATCTAGATTCCATGATTCAAATATCACTCTATCACTACATGACTCAGATATCAGTCAAATTGGTAGAGCATTACATGATGCTACGGTAAATATTTTAAATTTATATATGTTTACATTTATTTGTTACTATAAAATTTACACATACATATTCTTGAGTGATTCAATTTGACTTATGTACATGTACATGTGTGTTCTATAGGGTCTTAGTGATAGTTTGTCAAGCATTTTAGAGATCTTCAAACCCCGACAAATCCTTCATGACATGAGTCACATGTATGTTATGTATATTTTATTATATATTTGATGGATATATATATTGTACACATATGATATTTAATACATGCATGTATACACATGAATATGTATAATTTTATAATTTTACAAATTTCTTTCATTTGACATAGGGCATAGATCCAGATCATAGAGCCTTTTGGGGTCAAGGATCAGGAAGGGGATGTGATTGATGCTAGTTTACACATACATGTCTATTTCATTGATGTTGTTAGGATATTTTATATATATGTACATGTCATTTCAGATACTTTTATATCCAAAGATGTATGTAATCTCAAATACATGTGTTATTTTACAAATAATTTGATATGGATATATGTATGTTATTTTAGATACATTTGATGCATGTGGTATTTTAGAGATATTTGATGTTGTATTTTGGAGACATTTTAAATATGGAATTTTGGATACATTTTACCCATCTATGTATATATTATTTCATAGATGTGTTATTTTACATAGATGTACATATTATGTTCATGTTGAATGTATACATATGTTTTCAATATTTAATTAATAAATTTAACACATATTTTAGATTATAACTCAAGAGTATTAGAACTTAATGTCTTATGTACACACATGTTAAATTGATCTTTTAATGTCTTAATGTTTTATGTTTATATATGTGTTATTCATGTTTATGTATATGTGTTATTCTTGATATATATATTTCAATAAATTTGATACATAAATTCAATAAATTTAATACATAAATTCAATATATTCATGTATATTTAATTCCATAGATATATGTAACTATGTTCATGTGTTAAATGTAGACATATAAGTTTTCAATATTTATGTAAATATGTATATGTTATTGTTTTTAATGCCTTAATCTAAGTATAATTAACTATATTTAATGGCATGTCTTAAGGGAAACATATACATGTACATGTAACATATAATGAGTATAACATAGAGTATAACATATACATGTAAGAACATATAAAGAATATAAATCTAGTATAACGTAGAATATAACATAAATACATAACAACATTAACAATCATATGTAAGAAAACATAAATAATGTATATAAATACTTACAAATACTAAAGGGGTTGTCTTAAGGAGAGGTCCTAAAAGGTGGTACTAAGGGGATGTCCTAATAGGTGGTCTCAAGGGGAGGTCCTAAAAGGTTGTCATAAGAGGAGGTCCTAATCTAGGTTGTCTTAAATGAGATATCCATGTCTAATTTAAATAAAAATAACAAAACATGTCTAATTTTGCATATCCAAGATAAATGATCTAATGTATACAAATTTATAAAACAAATATCATGTCAATGTTAAATGTGAAAGTATAAGAGCTATATAGACATAGTTGAACTAAAGCTCCACAATAAATACATAGGTAAACTAGAGCTCCACAAACAATGTATTGTTAGGATCCTCTCTAGTTTTTATTATCTCTAGAAGTTTTTCATGTTCTTCAATAGACAGTTTCCACTTTTGATTTCCACGATGTCCTCTTCTTTGTATTGCTTCAAATTGTAACTTGGTTGCTATAACATGGTACTGTAATGTAAAACCTTTCCTCCGGGCTTGTATTCAATAAATTCAATACCACTATCAGTTACCCTTATTTGTTGATAATATGTTCCTTCAATAACAACTGATCCAATTGGATATGACTATTGATCAGCATCTATAGTTCCTTCTAGGGTGATCCCACAATAATGGGTTCCACTTTTTGACCAATTTTGACACTGAAATCAATATTTTTGCAATAAACGTCATGTTCAAGTGACTATATCTCCAAAACTATAAATAATTTCAAGATGACATAAACTAGTGATTTTGAGTACTTTGTTCCTACTTTGTAACCATATTTTTTAATCTAAAATATATATATATTTATGTCAAATTTTTTTATCTCCTCCAAAAAGTGGTACATAATAAAATTTAATATTTTAAAGAGTGACAGTCCGTTTGACACACATAACTTTTTTTCTAGAAATGATAATGAAGTAATTCTTTCAGTGTTAGATTTGTAACATCAATATCCAAAGGATGCATTTGGTTTGATTTATTTTGGTTGAATATTGTATAGTTTATGAAGTTTTGAAGTAACATGAACCGTAATTCAGATATACATTTCATTTGACACAGATAATTTGAAGTCAATTTATCATAAACCTTTTTTATTTTTTAATAGAAAGGTATCTCAATAAGCTAGTTCCTACATATTTTTCAAAAAAAAATTGACCTAATATACTAATTTTCTCGAGGTGTCAAAGTCGGTTGATGTTCAATTGGTAATGAACCTATAATGAGTTAAACTCATATTTGAAAGTCTTAATGATTAAAACATGTATTACAATTATAGTCATTGGAAAGCTTGCTCCAAGCAGCACATTTTGACATTTTTTATTTTACAATAGAAGATCATTCTCCTAAAATTATGCAAGTCAAAATAGCAAAAAGATATATATATATATATGAAAAAAATGTTGAAATTTTTCTAATTTTGAATGTTCATGCGAACGTATGTTCACACAAACATACCCTCCAAAACTTTATGGCCACCAGAAAAATTTAGGTGTATGTTTGGGCGAACATGTCTATAGTTGATGTGTTCATGCGAATAGTCTAAAAAACTTGAAAATGTTGCCATTTGTAAAGCTATTTGCCATCAACCTGACCAATAGTGCATTGCTATTTTCCATCAACCTAACCAGTAGTGCATTGTCTATCTTTTCCATGAATTTTGTTCACAAAATTGAAGGCATCAATTTGGTAAAAAATAATTGTACATCTAAATTATTTATTTATTTCTTTCATTAGTGAAGTTGTTTAATGGATGCATTGAAGTTAAATTAAAAACTAGTAACACATTAATGATGTTAAGAAATGTATATTCTTATTGCGTTACTAATGGTCTCCTTATAGCATGTGGCAATCATGGGATGAAGACATGATCATAACAAACTACTAATGCTTGTTTTGTAGGACATTGTCGAAGACCATTGTGTGTTTGTCAAAACCATGTGTGTGGATTTATTAGATTAAATAACACTTTGTTTGGTGCTTAAAATGAACTTTTTATTTTTTGTCTGGCGTGTCTATAGTGTTTAAATCCCTAAGAGTTGCATTGGACGTATCCTCTCCCCTCACCATTCGTGGATCTTGGGTGTAAGAGAAATCCATGTAACTTCTATACGATGCTTGCCTTGGACCAAGATACTCGATATTGGGTATGCCAAGGGACAACCTTAGAGCGGTAACGGGTCAAAAGCCAGGTCAATGTTCCAGCCACTATATAAAATTTGATTACGGTGAAAGTTGTGTCAGCGGTATTGATGAGTGATAACTCTCCTCCAATACCCTTATGGTGCATCAAACTAGGGTTCTCGGGGATGGGAGACCTTCTAAGGAAGTTTATCATTCACTTGCTGAATGGAATACCCTTACTAAAACCCATGTTTTAGTGTCCAAAATCCTTTCTATCCACTGGCTCAAGCAGTCACCCATGCCTGTGAAGACATCCTACATTCTCACAATCCTTAGTAGAGACAATAGTCCCTTGGGAAGTCATGCCCCTTTAGACGCAAATCTTGGTAGCCCCAAGAAGTGAGTGCGCTATAAGGGGGAGCCTATGGTGCCAAGGTCCTAAGTTGTCCGCTTTGGATAAGCATAGATAAACTTTGGTTCAAGTAGGAATTTAGTGGATACAGTCCTAAAGCCTAGGTTGTGGTGTGATTGTTCACTTTTAACAAGAGCTATTCTTGTCTTAATGTGTCTTGCATGTGTGTAAAACATAATCAATATAAAAGCCAACATTCAAATTTACATCCTGGAAACTTGCAAAACGTTGTCAAAACCTTGCCAAGATTTCACCTAAGTTCAAAAAACCTAATGTATACCTCTATAATTAGCATAATCATATTCCTAAATGTCATTTTTGAATTACCCTAGTGGTATATCCCCCTCATATTGCATTGTTCAAACCCTAGCATCATTTTCACTATAAAACCCTATCAAATTGTCCATCAACCAACTTGTCTTCTTGATCACCTATCCTCATTTTCCATAGCCTAAACATCATTATCAACCCTATGAAACCATCCCTTGCATACTCCACTTTGCGTACACCTACCTTTAGCATCCTTACCACGTCCAAAACATAACCCTAACTTTCATTTTGCATACCTTCAAAATGACACCTTGCATTTGCACTTGCATAACATCCCTAGGAAATTTTCACTTTGCATATCAAAACCCTAGGTCATTTAGAATTTCCTCACATTGCATAACATCCATAAACACTTAAAAATCCCAAAAACACTCATATCTTGCATACCCACATCTTAATTATCAAGTTTTGACCTCTTTTACCAACTGCAACCTTGTTTTACCAACTGCACACTTCATGGGCATAGTTGGTAGTTTTAGGGCACACTTGGTAATTAGGTGTTTCATTCTAGGTTCTAAAAAATAATCTACACTTCCACACCTTGCAATGCATCCCAAGACCTTAGGAAACACTCTAAATCACTCAAAACACTCAAAATTTGCATTTTGGCACCCAACAACCTTGTTTTACCAACTGCAACCTTTTTAATCAATTGCACACTTCAAGTGCATAGTTGGTAGTCTAGGTGTGCACTTGGGAGGCATAAAGTTCATTTAGGTTTCCCTCGACTACATTTTCATTTTGAGGTATCATGCTAGCACTCACTAGGACACAACCTTTGGAGTTGTCAAATGCAATAATGGCACTTATAAGGTCTCATCAAGAATCAACCATTGAAATCCTCCAAGGTACATTTGAACACATCAATGTCAATCCCTTGTTTGATGAGATACCACCAATTCCTAAATATTCCAAAAGGACGTTAAGACTTGATTTTAGGACTCACATCATTTGGAGATACATCATTTGGAGAAGAAAGAAGGACATGAGAGCTACAAATGAAAGAGGGGATTTCTAACATTATGTTTGCTTCTTTCGATAGCCGATGCCATTGTCTTTTATGTAGCAATTTATTCTTGAAAAAATAGACTAATATTTTTGCATAAAATAAAAAGCAGTTTATTTTTTAGGAGAAACATTCTAGTATTCATACCATGTTATTTGTTTGTGATTCAATGATGGCTTAAGAAGGATTTGGTGCTTTGCCACTTGTAAAGAATGTGACTCGTAGATTTTAGTCACATAATGAAGAATATTTATGCTTTGTTGTAGATGAATGCATTCTATTGATTTCTGTCAAATAATTTAAAAGTACCAATAGCGATAGACAAATCTATATAGTGATTTTTTTATCAGGTTATTGCATGAAATTTATCTTGAGGTAAGGGATAATTTTTTTTTTTTTTAATTTTATAATGGGAAACAAGAAAGGAAGGCAAAAAAAATATGCAAGGAAAAGATTTGAAGAAGCAGAACAAAGAAATATTCAAAAGACTGCGGCATGTTATCATCAAATTAAACAAGGTGAAGGAAATGTTGAAGAAGGCTCAATAGAAGTAGAAGTAGTGCATATGGGAGAGAGGTCAGGAACACTCCCTACGGAATCTCAAACAATGAATGTTGAAGAATGTTCAAGATTAGTCCCTAGAGAAGTTCAAATAATAGAAGTTGGAGAAGGGTTAGAATGTTTCCTTATTGAATCTCAAACAATGGATGTTAGAGAAGGCTCAAGATCGAGCTCTGTAGAAATTCCAGTAACAAAAATTAGAGAAGGGTCAGGATCAAGTGCAGGAACTAGTATGGATGAACTCTTAAATATTGTCCAATGTGTAAAGTATGGTATTTCTCATAAGAATTTAGATCATTTACTTAAAATAGAGGTAGATAAATTGAGAAAACCCGCAGCTAGTGTTCAACCATTAAGTTTGTCTAAGAAAAGGTCAATGAAGAAGAAGATAAAATAAATTATGACTCAATTTGATAACACTGAAACAATTGAACAAGCTTGGTTGCTTTCACTTTTTCTTACACAAAAAAAGTTGCAAGAGGCATTTAAATTGTTAGGTGTAAACACAACATCAAAGAAGAGAAGATTTTCTAGCATGCAAACTGATTTGATTGAAAATGTTAAACAAGGTTTGAGAAACATAGTAAAACACTCCCGAACTAAAGATAATTATGTGGCAAGAAAAGTGATGTTGATGTCTGTTGTAAGTAAAAATGTGTCATAAGATTGCACCTGGTCAATATGAACATCATACAAAATATTGGTTGAAAAAGTTGGGCAAACAATGTAAAAGTTGCACCTGGTCAATATGAACATCCTAATGTAAAAGTTGGGCAAACATTGTTTGAAAAATTGAAGCCATACTTTGTGAGGCCAAACAATGTGTTTGAAACTTGTTTTTGTCATCATCATATTGAGTTTGATCTCCACTATCAGGTATTTTGAAAGTCTATAGAAGACACATATGGTTTTCATGCTACTCCTCCTAGTAGAAGAAGTGAGTTTATATCATCCATTTTGTGTGACAACATAGATGATCCAACTGGTAAAATAAATTGCATCAAAGGATTGTTAGAAACATGTGGTGAATTGGCTCTATTTCCTTTGAAAACTGAAAATATTGATGTAACAAAAATATTGAATTGCAAAATTTACAAGTATGTCAAGAATGAAACAAAGTTGGGGAAAGAAACAAAAAGGTTGGAATATGTTGAAGAGGAGTTGCCTGTTCTAACATTTATGGACAGATTTAAGAAATTGATTCAACCTTATATTTGTCATGCATTTTTTGCAAAGTGGCAAGCACAACAGTTTCAAACTCTGAGAGATAATTTTCCACTTGGAACAATTGTATCAGTTGTTGATTTTGTAGAGAACTATTCATTTGTTCATCAGAAAGCAATTCAATTAGATTATTACTTTAATAAGCAGGTCACTATTATGGTACATGTTTTTTATAGACATGCATAGATAGATTTGGATGGTGTTTAGTGTACAGTTCAAGGATGAGTAATTATAAAGGAATATCATTTTTATATAAGTGATGATAAAGAACATGACATTCACTATGTAGAACATTGCTTCAATACATTCTTTTCTTATTTGATGGATGTGCCACACAATTTAATGGATGTGCCTCACAGTTTAAATCATCTAAACCATTTTATTCATTGTGTAGATATCATCGCAATGAGAATATAAAACACATATGGAATTTCTTTGAGAGTGGCCATGGAAAAGGTGAACATGATGGTGCTGGAGCTTGCATCAAACGTGCTTTGCAAAAGTATCAAATGAATTATCAGGGAGTTTGTGTAAATGATGCACATGATGTTATTGAATGGTGTAAGACTCATTTTTCATTAGATGAGGTTGGGACATCATCAACAATGAGTCGACAGGCACCATATAGAGTCTTTTGGGAGATAACAAGTATGGATGTCTATGTATGTTTAACTTTTACGCAATTAAATTATAAAATTTTATTTTTGAATTCGTTGAAGTTTAAATTTAATTTTTCTATATTTTCAATTTAATGAACTTTCAAGTGTTAATAGAAAAAAATGCATGGTTGCATGAGGATAGAAAATACATGTTCCTTACATTCAGTCATGAGTACAGATAATTGCAATTGGACATTGAAGACAAGAGAATTCTCATGTTTTTGTGACAGTTGCATTGATGAAAACTATGAAGAATGCATTAATCAGACACATGGATATACAGGTGCATGGATTTTGGTACCACTTGATGTTACCGATACATTTGATAAAGGAGATGAAAATTTTGATGATATTCCATTGATTTCTGATGATTATAATCATATCTCTGGATTGGTAAAAGTGGGTGAGTATGATAAAAAATAATCTCAATTTTTTATTTAATTATCAATTTCAATTGTCTTATATATATTTTACACATGCACTCATGTATACTTGTTATGCAGGAGATGTCTTTGCAGTGATTGTTGAGCCTGGAAATCATGAAGGTGTCAGTTATTATTTATTGTGATGTACTACAGAGAGGACAAATTTATATGACCCTGAAGAAAGTGATGGAATATTGTTCCCCATAGGTAGATTATACATATACATGTGCATGCACACACACACACACACACACACACACACACACACACACACACACACACACATATCTAGGTAACTTCATATCTGTCAAATTTTAAAACACTTAAATTTGTGGTACAGGTTGTATTGTGATAGAGGGAACATATTTGAAGCAAGAAAAAATAGTCCAACATGGAATACACTTTGTTGATTATCAACCTGACAACAAGGTTTTACATTACAGCCACCTGGTCATTGCTACAGGGCTTTGTCTACATCCAATCAAATTTAAGTGTGTACATCGCAAGTGGAGACTAGACAGTGAAGATCATGAAAAAATATTGCATGTTATAAGTGTACATCATGGTTGATTAGACCTTTGAGATTTATTTTATAATAATCTAAATATCAACTTTGGTGAAATGTGTTTTCAATTGTACTATGGTGAAATTGTGAATATCAACTTTGGTGAAATTGTGTTTTTAGTCTGAATATCTGAGTCTCAATTATCATTAGTTTATTTTAAAACTATAATATTAATTATAGTATGGATGAATTTAATTATTTAACAACTTGATATAAATAGGCTAGAAGTTAGTTTGAACTTACACAATTTCATTATCTATGTTACAATTCTTAAATATCAACTTCTTTTCAAACTATTGAATTTTATCTTAAATTAAATGTGTTTAAATTAATTGTAAGATCATAAGTTCTTAATTTTCATTAATTTATTAAAAAATTAGATAATTTACTAATTTAAAAATTAATTGTACCATGGATGAATTTAATAATTTAAATTTATTTATCAACTTTTTTCAAAATAGATTGAATTTCATAAGTGATAAATTATATTTTTTTTTGCTCAATTAGATTTAGGGTTGGGTTCAATTGTACACATTATTAAGAATGAAATTCAATTAGTTTTATAGTTATGGTTTAACAAGATTAGCATATAAAAAGTAAGAACCTTTTTAAAAAAAGAATTGTGTGAGATTGCTTGGAATCTGATACTCGAAATAGCATCACTACAGAATTTCCTAGCTAAGAAAAGGGTTTCCCTTAATCATCTACGATTCTCCATACTCCACCTTAAAAAGTTCCAAGTAAATTCAAGTAGTTGCAAAAAATAAATATGGTGATTTTGAATCATTTTAAAACAGAATTCATACTTTCTAAGCCCATGGAGGTCCTCCAAAAGTTATAATTAAAAACCATCTATTAAAGAAGATCAGAAACATTATTATTATGATAAGCTTCCATGACAAACCACTTTAGAGTCAGTTCAAAGAAATTTGTTGGATGACAGAAAATTGAACTCTCGTTAAAAAAAAAAGTATTTTCTGATTGTAGACCTTTATAAAAACTAGTTTGAATATGGAAAAAGATTACTATTCTTAGTTAGGGTACGTAATCCATTGATTTGACAATTTAAAACCAGTAGAGAACATTCTGTTCTGGTTAAAATCCTTTTCCATTTTTCAAGTAGTCTATTAACGTTGAGCTATTTACAAAAAAAATGAGCCTACACATTGATTAGGAAAAATTATTAGCTAAGGCTTTTGAGTGCATTATTTCCTCACTTTCATCACAATTTCAGGAAACTCATAAAAAACAAATACAAAACAACTTAAATGTATCCCAAGTAGATGAAGAGAAACTTTTGCTCCACCAATACCAGAAAATCGAGAAAGTACTCTAACGCCATCAGGATATAATGCTTTCAAGACTGATAAATGATATGCAACTGTATCTATTTGGAATGAATTACCCAAACAATGCAAGCGATCAGTCAGACAAGAAGTTCCACGAGTGTGATCTCTATCAAATCCTAATATAAGCTCTATCTCATGAAGCTCTAGAGCAAAGAGCTCACCTGGCCCCACCCATACCAAATTCCACTCTTCACACTTTTGAAGTATATATTTATGTCCACTATCTTGTAGTTGCCCTCGTGAATTCTGAATCATAACTCTTAGTTGATCAATAAGGACAGTGCCACATCATCTTGAGTCTATGGAATTCAATTTTGTCCTCTGATCCCATGAAGGCCAATACTTTTTTATTTGTGGAAGTGCTTCCTAAATACTCGTGGGGGGAGGTTCTACTTGAAATTGATCTTCTATTGGAAGGTTATGCACATACCCTCTTGCTCTTTTGGAAGCTGAAAAGAACATTGAGTCCACCAACTCTGGTTCAATACTATTAAATTGATCGAATATTGTCTTCCAAATATCCATCGATGCAAAAGCATCATTCTAATAGTAGAAAAAAGGTGGCCCTTGCATGATCACATTGATTTCGTTTGAATGCTTGCCAATAGGTTTCCCAGGAAGAAAACCAATTAGTTCCTTGGGACACAAATTAGGGACTGCATCACATACTTCACACATTGCTTGCTTGTCTTGCATACCCTCTATGTATTTTTCATACTTCAACACTTTCATTATCTATGTTACAATTTCAAACTTACACAATTTCATTGTCTATGTTACAATTCTTAAATATCAACTTCTTTTCAAACTATTGAATTTCATCTTGAATTAAATGTTTTTTTAATTGTACGATCATAAGTTCTTAATTATCAAATTTAGTTTATTAAAAAACTATATAATTTAATAATTTAAATTAATTGTACCATGGATGAATTTAATAATTTAAATTCATTTATCAATTTTTTTTCAAACTAGATTGAATTTCATAAGTGAAAATTAAACATGTGTTTTTAAAATTGTAAGATTATAAGTTCATAGTTATCATTTAGGTTGGCTTATTAAAAAACTATATATTTTAATGTTACTTTATTACATCTACGGTCATGTACTCTTAAAGTTTAAATTAGTTTAAATTAATATATTTTTTAATATTATATTTTGTAAAAGTTCTCTAAAATAATGTATTGGCTTACCTAATTAACATATTTTTATCCACATAAAACTAATATTTATCTTTAGTGGGTTAGTAATTGACAATTTAAGAAATATGTATCTTTCTAAGTTCCTACTAATTGATAATTGATATACATGTACATACGTCTCAAGATCATGTTCTATAGCTATAACACAAAAAAATACACATATACACATCTCAAGAATAAACATCTACAGATCTAATATATCTCTATGTATCTGAAATGAAAACTATAAATCTTGAATAAATACACATATGCAGCAAAATATAAAAAGTCATATATACGTACATGTGATGGTATCTAACTACTAAAATACTCAATAATCAAATAAATAGTAAAAGTACATGCATGTCATCAAGAAACTGAAATACACATGTGTACATGTACACTGGACCTCTAATATATAAATGCATCAAAAAATATATAAATCTAATCTACTACTACAGGGACCCCTCAAGACGCATATGAACAGAATGACCCTCTGATCGAGTCTCCTATACATCCTCTCACCAAGTCGCAAAAACCAAGCCTTGAAAATATATATACATATATACATACATATGTTAGAGTTCTATCTTTAAAACATATATATACATACGTGCATCATGTACATATACATTCAAATTAAATACAAACTTGCATATATATATATATATATATCTAGTTTTTAAAATATTTAAATAACTTTAAACAAACTATTTAAAACTCAAGTACTTGAGCACTACTAGGTGCCTCAATAGAATCATCTCTCTCATGTACATGATGCCCTGAACCAACAGTATGTGTAACCATGTGCTCAGCAACCTATGCCTACATGATTTATTATGAGTTAAAGATTAAATTAAATATCTACATATATTTCTGAACTAAATTTTTCAATAAATGAACATATTTTTTAATTTCATATATACTTAAAATTAAAAATAAATTATATATGTACCTAGGTCTCCGGAGGTGGAGGATGATCAACAGACTCCATCGTATCATCTACTAATGCACTTGAGCCTAAAACTCCATGTCCAACTACTAGTAAATCTGAGTGAAGTGGACTGTGTAACTGGCTGGGTACATTTGGTGTAGAATCAGTATTGCCATGTCTGAACAATAGGTCCATGTATAATGAAATACCTAGGCTTGAACTAGTATCAATCTCAAATAGGCCTTGCAAATGCTCACCAAAATCATCAAGATCCTCAGCTATGATATGGACATCTCCAAACTTGTATGCTCGAGTCATCTGTAGACTGGTGCTGAATGTTGTGAGCTACGCACAGGTGTATCATCTGTCACTATTGTGGCAGCCTATGTCTGTGGAACTATGTCGGGGCTCTGATGTTTTCTAACAACATCCATCACCGAGTGTACTGGAATCCTCTGTGTATCAGAAATATAGCTAATAAAGTGCAACATATCCTTTAAAAAATATAGTGCCATGTCCATATGTGTCTACTATCCTAAAATACCATGAATATTGCTTCGCAGTGGTAGCCCAGAAGCTGTATATGCATCATCAAAGGAGGCACCTGAAGTACTACTAGATGCCTATGAATATGGTCGACCAAGTGGATGAGGATGTCGACTATGAAGACAACAACCAATAGAATCTAATCTGATACTAGTCATTGTAGATGCAATGTGCCCAATAGTGTCAATTGCTTCCCTCTGGGAAGTAATGACGACTCTATTTGTAATAGGCACATGTGCAGGAGTCACAGGAGGCATCCTCAATCCAATAAATTGTCTAAGATTTGCAGTTGGTAGATGATCTACACTATGGTACTGGTCACAATCTATGATCCAACCATGCCCCTATCTGCAATAATCAAGAATATCCAAGTATTTGACGTTGAGCTCTATATGGAACTCAACGTACAACTGTTGTGCAAAATAAAGGAGTATATGGTCATTATTAGGATAATGACCATATACAGCTAAAATCATGGATAGATCATGCTAGCAACAATAGGGTCTCTGCATTGTGTGACTCTGTAGCCTCTCACCCTACCTTGTGTTCCCTAATAAGCTAGGAAGAGCTCTCTAGATGACATCTTTGGGGGCTACCCTCTTGACGTCCTCGAATGATGTATTTCCTAAAACCTTAGCCCTAAGCTCCCTAGATATGGAAGCTAATATGGAAGGAGTAAATGAATGGTGAGCTCTAAACCTAGCTGTCAAATCCTATAAACTCCTACATATCATAGTACATATGTCTCTATAAAGACCATCATCAAAGGTCAATATAGAGTGATGCAGTCTAGCAACCTCCTACTCTGAAAATGCAAATAAAGCATCGATATCGATGCATGGAGGTGGTGCAACAAGACCTCCAGCAGGAGCTGCATGTGTAGCCTAACCTGGAACAAGAGCCACACTAGGAGCCACAACAGGACCTACACCAAGAGCAAAAACATGAGCTGCATGATGAGCCCTACATCAAGGTACATGATGAGCCCCATCAGAAGCTGTAGCATGAGCCCCACCATGCGCTGCACGAGGAGCCAGATCAAGAACTACATCAGGTGTTGCAACAGGAACTACATCAACCTATGTTGCAGTAGGAGCCATAGTAAGAACTACATCACGTGTCGCACCAGGAGCCGCATCAAGCTGATCATGTGAAGCCATATCTGTAGAAATGTATGAAGAGCTAAACTGCCTGCTGTACACACAATTTTTTTATTTTTTACATTAAAAATTATACACATGTAATTGAACATACATCACACATCATGGACCTAGATAATCTGTAACACATCCAGACCTAGATTAATTTTCATATAAGTATAAGATAACTTTAAAGTTGAGAGTTTGGTTATGGTTAGAGTTAATTTATTGTTCTAGGATTTTATTATACTTTGGGGGGTATTATTAGAGAATTCAATTAAAGGGTAATAAATTATTCATATTACTCTTAAATGATAATGTTTCGAGGTTTAGGTTTCAAGTTGGGTTATATATATATATCATTTAAAACAAGGGTGAATACTTCATGTATGAACATGTGTTTGAATGTATGTGCATGTATGTCAAATGTAATTTTTAACAATTTAGGTTTAGGTCAACCTGTTTTAATTTTATGTAAGTTAGGCCTCAATTAGGTTTTGAAATAGGGTTTTAGTTTAATTAGGCTCAATTTTAGGGTAAGATTTAACACCTTATGACATTGTTAGGGTTTACACGAACTTACATAATTTCTAGCATTAAATTTAGGGGTTAATATTAAGGTCTATGGTTAAGAATTCAGGATAAGAGAACTTAGCATATGAAGTTTATGTTTTGGTTCAAGATTATGATTTAAGGTATTTATTATCATTTATAATCTTGGGTTTAGAAATTAAATTTTAAGATCAAGGTTAGGGTTAGGGTTTGGTTAGGTTAGGGTTAGGGTTTAGATGTACATGTATGTTATATTCATACCTAGATATGCAAATTAATCTACATTCTTATATATGTATAATTTAGGATCTCCCCTTAAGACATTTCATTGAATTATATAGTTAATTATATACTTCTAATTATTAAGACATTAAAAATAATAACATACGTGCATTTAAACATGAATATTGAAAACATATGTATGGTCGTCTATATCTAACACATGAACATATTTACATGTACATTTATGAAATAAAATATACATTTTAATCTACATTCTTATGCATAATTTAGGATCTCCCCTTAAGACATGTGTTATTAAATATAGTTAATTACACTTAGTTATAAGATAAATTAAGATCAATAGTTAACATATACACAAATTACACATATAAAATTTTGAATTTATTAAAAACATGTACATACATTACTTTTAACCATGAACAACTATACATGTACATCTATGTTCAAAATAAAAAATTATACATTCTAATCTATATTTTTACATGTACAATTTAGGATCTAGACCCTTAAGATATGTCATTTAATTAAACTTCTAAGGTTAAGACATTAAAGTGAATTCAACATATATACATAAACATTAATATCAAAAACATACATGTCTACATTTAACATTAACATGTATATAAACATTTTTTTAAATTTGTTTTCTAAAATTTATATTATTATAAATTTTGTAATGTTTTTCTAATTTTTTAAATATTTTTTCTAATTTTTTTCTAAATTTGTTTTCTAAATTTTATATTATTATTGATTTTCTAATTTTTTCTAATTTTTTTTTTAAAAAATTTCTAAAATTTATATTATTATAAATTTTCTAACATTTTTCTAATGTTTTTTGTAAAAATTTTTTCTAAAATTTGTATTATATTATAAATTTTCTAATGTTTTTGTAATGTTTTTTCTAAATTTGTTTACTAAATTTTATATTAAATTCTAAATTTTCTAATGTTTTTGCAATTTTTTTTTTATATTGTTTTCTAAATTCTCTAATGTTTTCGTAATGTTTTTTCTAAATTTTTTTTCTAATGTTTTTCCTAAATTTTATATTATAAATTTTTTACTATTTTTCCTAATGTTTTCTATATAATATTTTTCTATTCTCTAAATTAATATAAATAAACAATAAAAATATTAAATTAACATTATGTTTTCAAAACCATTAAAAACATAAATAACATTCAAATATGTTTTAAAAACATTTTAAAAATGCATTGAAAACATTAAAATCTACTTTGATAACATAAAAAAATACTTTTAAAATGTTGAAAACATTAAATTAATAATATTTTTACATACCTGATGACGAGAATCAGGACGAAAGTGATAGGATGATGCTGATGAAGGTGGCACAAATCACATGTTCGCCCAAACACCCAAAATGAATAGTAGTCACCATGAAAATGAATTGGAAAAAGTTGGAAAAGTGTTTTTAACCACCGAAAATCCATGCACCATATGTTTTCCCGAACATGTCATAATATGTTCACACGAACATATATCTGTTATATGTTCATGCAAACATGTCAGTGGGGTTCGCACGAACGTTCGGTGTTTTGAATTTCAAAAAGTTTGCAACTTCTCTAAGTTTGTTCGTCCCACTAAAGTGGAACCCATTATTGTGGGTTCACCCTCTAGCAACTTGTGTTTTACTTTTGTGCATCTTAAAAGATAATAGTCCACATTTTCCACATTATTTGGTAAGGCTTGAAATACAAAAATATCTTCTACATGTATATAAAAATAGAGATAAATATAAATTAATTTTAAAATGAATATACATGTATATTAATTTATATATATGTATGTATGCACACAAACCTGCCATAACTAAATCAGAAATGTGCTCATAATCAGCCGAATATACAAGATCATGAATGTCAATGTCAATGTCAACATCTTTAGAAGGAGGCTTTCTAACTATCTCCTTCAAATCCCAATGTGAAACATAGCCATTCACAATATTTTCACATGCACTCACTAGATTGTCCTTAATGTAGTCATCACAAAAAAATGTTTTCTCTCATACTTTAATTACTAGAGCTTTATGGCTTCCCATAGTCATCACTTGATACAAACTTCTAATACTAGGAATCGTTTGACAACTGTAAGGATTAGATCGATCTATAACTGTTATGAATACATTAAAAATAATTGTCATATTTCAAAATATTTATATTTAATATAAAAATGAACAATTTGAAAAATACATTAAAAAATAAATATAACTTAGTTCACCTTTCACTTCCTAGAAGTAATTCTTATTGTATTTAGTATCTCGAGTAGTAAAATGAACTTTGCACCATTCAACAATTTGATTTGCACTATCTATCATATTCTCTATATGTACATACAATATATATATATATATATATATATATATATATATATATATAAAATTTAAAAGTATATCTGCTACTAGTATTAAGCATGCACATTAAATGCATATATTTACCTGCAAGTTCATGTTGTCAAAGCACACGCTTTATACATGCTCCTGCTCCCCTTTTCCATGTCCACTTTCAAAGAAATTCCATAAAAACCTAACATTGGTTCTAGCATGTTGCATTGCTAACCAATTAAATGCTTTTGCAGATTTGAATGGTCCTGTGAATATGAAACATGATAAGTATCTCCAATTATCTATGTACATGTATCAAATCAAAATAGGTATGCACAAATAAATATAAGCTAAAATAAAGTTAAATAAATGTGTAAGTTCATGTATACTAACCTGCACATCCATCAAACCTAATCCAGTGCTCTGAAACATTTATTCCATGATTTCTGAGATCCTTAGAGAACATTGCAAAACAATGAGCCATATAACTCCTATCATGCACTCTATCATCACTAATATAGAAATGAACCTCTTTGATGATGATGTGTTCATTTTCATCCAACCTTTCTATCTAATCTACCTTAAATTGTGCATGTCTATAGGTCACTTGCACAAATATTGCAACTTGTTTAGAATGATAATATTACCCTTGAAGCTTTTCTTGAGGTGCAAATGTATAATTCTTAGAAAAATCTACAACTAAAAGTATACAACCAGGTGGAAAACAATTTTTGGAATCACGAAATTTTTTAGCTTGTCATCGTGCACCATGACAATGTTGGATATATGGATATATCAATGGACGAAACTTAGTCATAAACTCATCATAATGCAATTCACTCTCCTTCAATATAATTTTTTTGGATTCATCTCCTGTCTTATTTTTGTATGTCTCATATTCATGTCTCATCCATGGAATTGGTGTGGATTCATTAATATTCTCAATTTTCATTTTAGAAAATTTGTGTAAATCTCCACAATCTTCACACTGATTTTTGATGCAATGCACTTTGAACTCATCCGAATCTTCTAATTTATCACATAATGTGGACTTCACAAGTTGTGTTGTACTGCTAGGGGTGACCAAATTATGATCAAGTATTGCCATAACTTTTTTATATGATTGTAAGTTTAGACCAAATTCAACATGATTTTGAAAACAACAAGTTTCATTTCTTATTTATGTGTACAAAGGAAGGATGTAAACTGTCAAGCATTCTCTGACATATTTTGACATTTGAAAATTCTAGCTTGAATGTTTGAAATAATTCACTTTGAGTTATATCTATGAAATGTTTTGGATGTTCAATTTTGGCCCCTGTCTCTTGATCTTTAATTTGTATAGTATCATGCCTGTTGGAAGAAACATGAGAATGTGTGGTCCAAAATTCAATAACTTGTCTTTTCACATCTTCAAAAATTATGTCTTTTCGAGGAACTCTACAAATATTCACCCAATTATTCTCAATGTTATCATCTAGCATATTTCTCCTCTTGATGTATCTCTAAATAGTTCTTCTAGATATATGTAGTGCATCATAAATTTCATGTACCTATTTTCTATGTTTCAATTTTCTACTAGATATAGCAGTCATCAAAGCTCTACGTGCATTACTCAAATCACCTCGTCAAGTTGTGTTGTCAATTTTGTTATAAGCATTTTCCAATTTTTCAACTATTGTTTTATTAATATTATACACATTATTTTTCCTATTATCAACATCCAACAACTCTAAAATAGGTCTCATATCATTTCTTCTAAATAACTTGACAAATAATTGTGTCTATCCAAATATACTTTTATCTTTGAAATATTCATCCCACATGTTCTGACAATGCTTTCTAATAGTGTTATCATTTATCAAATCTTTAGATGGAATTTGGTTGAAAAGTAGTTCCTCATCCAAATCCATCAAATTTGTTATGCCTCCTAATTTGTTTCTATTAGTAGAACTGCCAATTTCTTCCTCTTCATTATTTTCATTCTCTTCATGAATCTCATCCTATTCAGGAATTTCAATAGGTTGGTTTTGGTTACATTTAGTATGACCTTTCATTTTGTCATCTCTATTCCTCTCATATTTCCTTGATCTTTTCCTTTTACTGCCCATTGAATACTTTTATCTATAGAAAAAAAAAATAGATTTTGAATACTAAATACTAGCTAATGCTTCAATTTAGAATACATAAAAATAAAAATAAGTAAACGGGAACAAACACCTTACAAATATTTGATCGTTTGTGATTCTAAGGATTTCTGTGAAATAATTGCTGAAAATGACTTCAAAAATTGTTGTCTTCCGAAAATGCTCTTCTACTTTTTTTCATTTTCTATATTTATTAAAATAAAGAAAACACAAATCTTATTTGTTATATGAAACAACTTGGAAACTAACTTATTTTATACGTGAAACGGCCAAACTAACTACTTGCAGTTAGTTGGGCTGACATGAGTTTTGGCCGAAATGGTTCTGGTCAGAACTGTTTTGGTTGGAACTTCCTATGTGGCATCTTAGGTGGCAGCCACACAAGAAAAATAAGAACTACAAACTTCTCACTTTGAAGGCTAATTTGACCAACTAAATTGAAGTCTTTTAAAAAATTAAAAATATAGTTTTGTAGGTCTTGGAATCAAGATTACGATCATATAATTTTACTTTATTTTTTATTATGGATAATATGTTATAATTTGGAAATATTACAAGTAGGTATTTTAAGATTCATGAAGTTTTCTATTCAAAAATAAGAAAAAAAATAGTAAATCATGTTCAAAAATTATTATTTTTTAATGTTGCACTAGAGGAGAGAGTTTTCTTCAAGAATATGTAATTTTTTTTAAAAAAATATGTAGATTTGATAGAAAAAGTTTGACGGGAGAAAAAAATATCAATTTTTGATAACTTTGACTTTGACCAGTTATAACTTGAAAAATATTAGCCAAATTTCAATTTTTCTTTTTTGGTGCACTAGGTATACATGTCGACTCTAAAATATTCAAAAATTAGACCAAAATATGAACATTTGCATATCTTTGTTTGACAGGAGAAAAACTCTATATTTTCAGCATTTTTAAAAAATTAAAAAATAGACTTTAAAAATTAAAAAATAGATAAAATTTTCACTCAACTTGTAAAAAAAAAATTACAGACATAAACTTTATCTAATTTTACACATTTCATTAGTTTACATCACCTTCAAATTCTAAGCACAAATGCCACTTTTATGTCGTTAAAGTTGAAGACTTTAAATTCTAATATCACTTCTCCTTTATAAAAGGTGACAAAGGTTTGTGCTTTTACTCATATTTGTATTCTTCATCAAGATATTTGCAACCTAAATCACTAGTGGTAGCCAGATCAAGCCTCATAAGTCCTTGTTGTGCTGCAAAGTTGTCTCTATTCAGCTTTGGAATCTCTCTTTTGTAAGACATCCTAATCTTTAGCTTAGGTCCTTGAAACCCTCTCTGCAAACACCAAAAGCTCTGATACCAATTGTTGGAAATATAACATGAGTAACTATGTAATGACCCTTACCAACATGCCACTGGATTGATCAAATGTTGGAGACTGAATGCTGAAGATGATATTATGAAAGTACAACTCCAATTGAAACTCCAAACCAACAATTAAGCACAAGTGAAAGGACTGAAATATCCTTCCCATAGCTGCAATAATTCAGGTGATCTTTCACACTCTCAAAATTATGTACCAATTGAGAGTTTTTATTCTCAATGGTCAATTGTGACTACTTGCAAAAACCCTAGGCTCCACAGCGCACATCAGCAAATATCAATAATGAATGTCGATGATAGGCAATGAGCCCTCAATGCCTATTTATTCTTTTTTCCCTTGATAGGTTAGCCTCATTTTTAATTTTTTCTCCGCTTCTTCCAACAACCTCTAGAACATTATTTTATTTAATAACTTTATAAAATATATCACTTTATTAAATTAATTGAATATAAAGTTACCTTGTAATATATATTTTTTAATTGATAACTTTATAAATAATTAACTCCTCCAAAATGGGGACATTATAGGTCCAGCCTTCCTAAAATTGCTTGGCCTCAAGCAATCTTAATGCTGGATGCTACAAAATCACTTCTCCCTCCCAAGTAGCATCTTCAATAGGTAAATCTTTCCACTTAACTAGATACTCTCTGATTACTCTCCTACGAAGCTGCTTCTCTCTATTATCCAGAATGGATTCTAGCACTAAGATCAATTTCCCCTCATCATCCAAGGGAGGTAATACTGCAGAAGGCATCACATTCTGATCCAACACCTTTTTGAGGTGTGATACATGAAACACATTATGCACTCTACTACTTGTAATACCCCAAAATTGGCTCATTGCGATTTCAACCAATTCTAGTCTATTTTTGATCAATCCTAAGACCTATTCTAATAGGCAATCCTTATTCGGCTACTCGCTACTTGACTTAATTGTCAGATGCAGAAAACCCAAATCTACATTCATTATACTCTTTATTTAATTCCTATAGTATTGACTCATATTAGTCATATTAAACCTATTGATTAATATTTAATTTAATTACTAAGTATTTATACTTTAATTAAATTAAATCATATCCTAAGGCTAATGTACTATGGAATTAAATTTACTTAATTTAATAAATGTGCCTATTTTAATTAACTAAACAAAATTATTTAATTAAATAGAGAAAGCTATTTCTAATTAATTAAATAAAGTTATTTAATTAAATGGGAAATCATTCCTAATTAATTAAATGAAGTTATTTAATTAAATGAGAAAAGCATCTTTTATTAATTAAATAAAATTATTTAATTAAATGAAAAAGGTAATTACGAGAGCATATCTCATTTTATTAAATTAAATTTGGAAGAGAGTCTATGACGCGTCATAAGATTCCTCAACCCACTTAAAGCCAAGAATCTATGACGAGTAAGACAAACAGGGACATGCCTAAGAGGTAATAATGACTTCAATCCTCACCATTGATTGAAATCGATATCAACCGTTGATGGAGTCTAGGAAAGTCTATTTAAGAGACCCTCCTCCCTTCATTTCAAAGAGGATGAATTGATTTGCTATCGGATTTCTGTTGAAATTCATGCTCACTTACATTTCTTGCATGCATTCTCATTCTTAGTTTGATCTCATTTTAGTTTAATCATGCATATGCTTAATCTAGTTTACTTTATTTGTTCTTAGATTACATTGCATCTTTCATTCTAGATTAATCTGCATTCTCATATAGATTAGTCATACTTTCTTACAAATCCTTCATTCTTAGAGGGTCTGGTTGCTTAAACACCTCAAATTTGAGGATATCTGATAAGCAATTCCCTTTAAATAGAAGGCAATAGGTCGCTTTGCAGGGCTGATTTTCGGATGAACAATCCAATGTTCATTCTGGGATGAATCCGCATACAATAACCGTGTTGAAGTGTCTGTGAGGTTCAAAGGCCCACATTTCACAGGTACATTTTTGGCACCCACCGTGGGGCAACCCACCTTTGCTTGCTGGTTTTTGTACAGATCTGTTTGCAGACTCAAAGAAACCCTGAATTTTAAAGATTTGCTCATATCTTTCAAACGGATGCATATTTTGATCAAAAATTTTTTTTGCAGGGCGACAATATATCCAAGAAGCTTTGATCCAATTTTCAGACTTTTTCGAAACGTTTTCGAGCTTTTATGATATTTTCTTCATTTTTCATAAAAAATAATTTTCAGGCATAAATCAGCACATTTTTCAGAAAAATTTATAGTTGCGGAAAGCTCTTGGAATTTTAAATAGAGTTGGTTCTTTGTGTTTCAATTTTAGAGGTCATATTATGGGTCAATAATTCAATTTGAAAAAACTGGTCTGTTTTGACAAAACAACTCCCTAGCGCACAAATTAAAAAATCTTTTCAAAATTTTTGCATTTTTGGAAAGCTCTCTAATTTTTGATAGGGGTTACTTTTTTGTATTTTGAGATTTGGATCCGAATTCATATCATGTAGATCTTATCTTTATGACTAAGTCAAAAATCAATTGAAAAAAAAAAAAGGCATTGAATGAATAGTTTGCATTTCATTTTTACAATGAATCAATGAATAATGTGGGCTTTCATTTGGGTTACTTTCTTATTATCATCACTCTTAAAAATTAGATTTTCAGATCTAACTTTGATTTTGCATGAGTTGACATATATTGCATTCATGAGTTTGTTGCTTTGTTCATTGCAAGCGAGCGATCAAGTGTAAACGAAAGGTACAACAAAGAAAAGGTGCGTTGCAAGGATTACCAGGTAATTTATTTTTTGACTAATAACACTTCATTTGGAACTAAAACGAACATCTCTTGTGTCAAGCTTGTGTGTGTATTTCCTTTCATGTTCTCATTTTACAACACATGCATAATTTGATACTAGGTTGTGATCTCCATTAGTTTCCATTTAGCAGGCTTAGTTACTTGTGATAGATCTAATTAGCTATCTTGGGTTATTGGACTCGCTAATCTGCTGACCCCTCATTCCACCCTATGGTTGCAAGCTCAGCACCACATTAAACGGGGAGGGGTCTATAGGACAGAAGCGTTAAATGTTCCACTAGGCAACCCTTTTGTGCTTTTTAGAACTCACTAGTTTCTGAGTTGTGGACTCGTTTTGGTTTGTGTGAGGTGTTAAATGTTCCACATCTTTGGACTCACCTCGCATTAGTTAAAGTGTTAAGTGTACCATCTTGTGCTATTTGGTTTCTTTTGGATAGATTTTCTTTCGGGAATTAACATCTGTACACACATAGTAATTAGGCCTCATGAAAACTATTCGTGGATCTTGAGAGAGTGGGTTCCTAGTGAAACTCCTCTCTACGACGGATTCCTTGTAGGTGGGGAGGATACTTTGAGAATCTCGTAGATAGATGAATCTTCAACTTGTTGATTGAGGCATCCTTTCTCCAAAGAGGTTGATAGATCACTGGGAGTTGATATCATAGATCTTTAAGAGATACTCTTAGTTTAGCGTGTCAGATTAATCTATTTTCTTTGATTGGGCTAAAAGTGAAAAGGTGTCAAAACCTTGGATGTGGAAGCTAAGTCCCCTTTTGGTACATTTTTGTGAGTCAGTCACCTTTAGAGAGGGTTAACCGTAGTAGACAATCCCTCTACAGGGCAAACTGCGTTGACGGAACCTCAAGCGATAATAGCCATTTTTCACCATGGTAGTGAAAACCGCTATATAAATGTCCTTGTGGAATAAATCTCCACAGGAGTGGTTCATTGTGGGTTGTTAGATCTCCCCAGCAGCTCTTGAAGATTAAGTTCTCGGACTATGTCAAAACCTCAATGTGCCAGGATTGGAGGTCACCCCTGTGAGTCATAAAAGTTGCAAAGTCAAACCATTACTAAAAACCTTAGAGAGGCCAACCTTTTTCAGTTTCTAGGAATGTGTGCAATGATTGCAAAACTCTTTGAAAACATACACAATTAGCTCTCTTAAGGATTAGTACAAACTAAGTCACTTGATTGTTCATGCGCAAGGTTGCTTTTGCCCTTGCTCATTTTTTTCAGACGTGCTTGATATCACCTGCTTGCTATTCTACGTGCTTTTTTATCTGCTTGCTTACTCAAAATGATTGAAATCTGCCCTTTATCTGTAAAAATTCCTCAAATAGTGGCATCCCGCTTAGCTAATGACTTGCGATCCATACTTTAATTAGTCATGTCTCTCAGTTATCTTGCTCTTGTCCTTTAGTGCTTGTTGTACTTTGTGTCATGATAGTCATAATCTTTGGCTGTTCTAGCCTTCAAATCAGACTATTTGTACCTTAGTATACTATACTCTTATCTTGCTTTTCTGAGACTAAGTTCTAGTGTGGTCCTAGTCTAAGCTTTTTCTTTTGTCGTTGTCTATGACTGTGGCAACTTGACTTATGTTCTAAAACTTGGCTGTCACTACTTGAAACATAGTACATCAAAATGGCTAACAATAAATGTGCTAAATCCAATATTTCAAGTGAGGAAGAAAAGCTACTTATTGCAAACATGAAGCAACAAATCCAATCAATGAGTGCTCAACTTCAAAGACTAAAAGAAGAGGAAAACACATCATCAAACAAATTCTCCTTGAGAGAAATTTTCCCTTCCTCCTATGACAATCAAAAATCACATTCTTGTGATCTTGAATCTGAGACATCTGAGAACACTTCACATATGCCTAAGAAATCTAGGAATATCTTTGAAAACAAACCTCAGAAACCTAAACCAAAGCATGATTTCACACCTTTGGGAAAATCTTATGAATTAATCTTGGAAGAACTTCTTGAATAAAAACTCATTACTTTACCTAAGCTCACTTTGGCAGGAGTTTCCTTTATGAGTAACTATTGTGTCTATCATAGACATAATTTACATAAAACTTCCCATTGTAAGGAGCTGAAAAACAAGATCCAAGATCTCTTTAACAATGGTATAATTCAAAAATCTAAGCTCTCAACTACTAAAGATTCTACTCTCAAGAAGGATCAACCTCATGAAACCATGTCTAATAATGGTTCAAACACAACTTTTACTTCCTCCAACATACATCCACTTTCTCAATTGTCCAATCTTTCCAACACATATTCACCAAAAGAATTCACTACTCCCCTAGTTGACTATGTGTACCCTCAAGGACTACCTTTAAAGGAAACTCAAGCTAATCTTGACTTAGCTACAAATATCTCCCATACTACACAAAGCAAAGATCCAAAACCTCCATGTGTTGCTCCTCCTATTATCCCCAATCCAACTATTTCTCCATTGTCCCTTCAAGATCCTATTATGGAGACTCTAGAAATATATTTGAATACAGATTCAAATACTCCCTCATCCTTGGATTTGGTTTCATTTCAAGAGGACCACTTAAATGATGAAGAAACAAGTGTTGATCAAGACCAAGATTCCTTCATCCCCTTTCAAGTCTTCCAAGATCTTGTGCCTCCATCTCAAGAGCCACATAGTCCTCCATCTCCCATGTCATGCACCTCTACTAAGAAAGATCAAGATATTCCTTCCACCATCCTTAAGGAGGTTATAAAAGACCAAGAGAAGGATACTTTTCCTATGTTACCCAAAATTCCTTTTGAAGAGAAAAGTGTTCCCTCGCTCTCCTATTCTACCTCGCTACATTCACTTCCAAACTATGCTCAAGCTTTAAATACTCCCGTCAAAGGTATTGCTCCTATAATAGTTATTCATAAATCTATTGATGACTTTGGTCATATTGCTCACTCTAAAGATGCTGATATCCCTACTCATGGTCCATTCACATCTTCTAAATCTATCCTTGGTCCGTACCCATCCGAGCTAAAACATTCAAGTCTTCCATCCATATTGGGACCTTATGTTCCTCTATCTCATATTGCCACTACTAGCTCATTACACGTTCTTCCTACCCTACCCCAAGATCAATAAAGATACGCATACTTGAACTCTTCACATTCACCTTTCCATCCAAACCAGTCATATTGGCCTCATTCACCCATAAGTCCCAAGTCCTTTGGAAGCAATCGGGATGATCAACTCGAACACAAGTCAATGAATCCATCCTCAAAAGTTCACTATGTCTCCTCTAATCAACATGTGAATGTGAAGAAGGAAAAAAGAAAAAAGAGACCACAAAGGTCCACTATTCAAAGAGCTCAACCAAAAACAATGTGGGTTCTTAAATCTGTTCTTGAAGAAATGCGTTCCAAAGCATCTAATGAAAAATCAAAAGCTATATGGATTCCCAAGTCTCTTTTGAAGGACTTGAATATTGAAAACAAATAAAAGTTGACATTCAAGTTTCCAAAGGCTTCCACTCCATCTTCTTCCCAACATCTTCCTAAAATGGTTTCAAAACCTTCTACTCCACCCCTCTCCAAAATGGCTTTGCTACCTCATATATCTAAGCATCAATCTATTTCATCCATATTTCCTCAATCATTCCACTACCCTTAAAGGTGTGTGTCAATGTTGATCTTGCCTAATATCTCATCCACCCTCATGAGATTCTCTAAATCTTATGCCTGCTTGCCATCATTGCTTGTTTCAGTCTTCCAAAACCAACAACCTTATCCTCCATCTACCTCTCATTTTTCTATCATTTCGCTTCCATTACCTTACTAGCATCTTTGAGTGTACCTTGCTATGGCCTTGTCTTATCATAACTTATCTTTCTTATATGAGCACTATTCAAATTGAAGAAGGCTTGAATTCTTTCCAAAAACTCAAAAAATCAAAAAAAAAAAAAAAAAAAAAATGCCTCGGTGAAAACTTGGAAATAGGCACCTTGGTAGCAAAAGTAAAGATAAATAAATCCATCCTATGGTGAAAACCACTTCTTGTGGCACCTTCGATAAGTACCATGATGAAAACCTAGTAAATAGGCATCATGTGTAATTCTTCTATCCATGACATCCTATGATGATCTTGCATATCCTTCATATTTCCTCATTCCTAAAGTCATTTACTCATAACCTCCATAACAAACTTTGTTGTCCTATTCAGTTAACCCTTTGGTCTTGATCAATGAAAGAAAGAAGAAAAATCAGTTCTTAGCAATCTCTTGACATGGTCATTTTCTTGGATTACTTACACGATACCCTTCATTACACCATGAGCTTATATTGTTATATCTTTTTCCCTAGCTTGGGTAATCTTATGAAGACTTTCCTTGAGGGTAACATTCATTGCTTCATACTCCTTGTTGAGATAATGGGTGTTGCACACATTGCATAATATTGTTATTTTATTATGTAATATTGTACCTAGATGGATGTGCAACATGTAAACATTCCCATGGAATATTCTTGATGAGTTGTATTGTAACATTGTGATAATATTTTATGTAATTATTTAATATTGGGGAAAAGAATTAAATGCCCAATATTAAATGGGGGGTCAGTGGGTTAGGTAGCACATGGTTTTAGCACATGGTTTATGTAATACCACTTAGTGGTTTTGTGGGACTTGCTACTATATAAGCAGCCACAAGGGTAGTTGTTGTATAGTGACAGAGTGACAAGGAAAAGAAAAAAGGCAAGAGTCGAGTGGAACAAGGCTTGACAGGTTAGCCAAGGGAGCATTTGTGAAGGTTGAAAGCATGGCATGGGATGTGTGGATTCATGCTTGTTCACATAGTTTGCTCGGTTGTGGCTATGGCCATGAAGGCTTCCATGGTTGTATGACAATGGTATTTTTTGCTGAATAATACATTATAATGGATGCTTTTGGAGGCTGGGTTTTTCCCTCAATGAGGGTTTCCCAGAGTATATCTTGTGTCACAATTTTGTGGGTATGTTTTCTATTCTCTTGCATGTGGATTTTAATTCCATGTTTATCTTAGAATATATTATGGGTTATGTGGAAACCGTTATATTCTTTGTTGCCAAGTTTCCTTACAAGTGGTATCAGAGCTATGGTTTTATTATTGTAACCCTAGATTGAATCCATGGGAATGCATGAGAGGATAAAAGAAAGGGCAAGATATATGAATGATTTATTGCAGATCTGTGGCTTTTGGGTTTGCTGTTATGATGGGATGTTAAAATATTTGGGCATGTGAAATTGTTGGACAAAAAGATTTTTTCGGATGTTTCATTTAAATGAGGGTTTTGGGGGGTAGCTTGCAAAAATGACCTCTTGGGTAAAAATAGACCTCACCATTGGATCCGGGTCGACATTTTCATAAATTTTGATATATAATATACCCTAGTTTGGCCATGTTCAGAGAAAATGAAAGAGTTTTTTGGTTTCAGCCCATGATGGCCGTCAAATTTAATCCCATCGGAATTTTCATCACTGAAAAAAATTAAAAAATGAAAAATCGCAGTGAAAATGGTAAAAAGACAGTCTTAGTAAAATAGCCATAACTTTCTCTCAGAATATCAGATTTCAGAGTTCTTATAGGCGTTGGAAAGCTAATTCAGAGCACTACAACTTGGAATAGGTTTGGTTCTATGATTTTGAAATTTTGTCAGGTTTTAAGAGCCCTAAATTCATATGTTATTTATTTTGAGCACGAATTAGGGCATAACTTGGGCATACGGAGTCGGATTTTGGACTTCGAGTAGTCAACGGAAAGCTCTTGGACAGCTCTACACATTGGTTCAGATTTGGTGCAGGTTTGGTATGATTTATTTGTTGATATATTGATCTAAATAGTTTATAGGTATATTTTGATTATGGTAACATTGTGAGTTTATGGCATTGGAGATTAAAGATTTGATGTCATTGTATACTCAGTTCATATTTTAGTCTGGTCTCATGATGATATGGTTATCAGTGTTTGATTTGGATATGCATGATGACTTGTTGGGTCTACAAGTTGTGCAGTGTTGTAAGCGGTCTATACTTACAGGTTGCATTTATAGCTTGGTTATGGGTTGTCTTTGCCCATTGATCTTTCATTATTGATGCATATTTAGATTGGTGGCTTGGATTTGGGTTGTCTATGCCCTAAGTCACATGATTTGTTGATTTCTTCATGTAGAAGGGATGAGATGTTGTTACCAGGTACAGTCATGGCAAAGGATTGTGGTTGACTATGCTGACAAGTTGGACACTTTGAGAGCCAGATGCTCGATTCATGGATGTGATCATGGTGTCATGGATTTTGACATGACATGATTGGTTATACAGGTACATCCTTGATGTTCGTTAGCTTGGATTTCTGATATAGTTATGGTGGTATATCTTCTTTGTTGAGGATCATGGTTATTTAGTTTCTTTTGAGGAGCTCATGATGTGCACTTTGAGTTCTTTGATGGTTTGATGCTTTGGTTGATTCTCATGGTTAGAAGATGGTTTTTCATCATTATGTCATGGATAGCTTGGATACACGGTTTAGTGGGAGCTTGTGACAGTGATGGGATGACAGTGCAGGATTAGTTCTTGGTTTGGTTTATATCTTCTTGGTTTAGAGAGGATAGATTTTATGATGCCATAGGTGACTTGGTACCACGATTGAGTGGGATTTGTTGGCATTGATATATTTATTGAGTGTTTGTAGATGTTGGAGGTTTGTCTTAGATCCTGTTGCTGCAGAAGCATCTTTGACATTTGCATGGTGCACTTGTTATCTTCATGGTGTGTGAAGATGGTTAGATCTTGAGGACTCATGGAGTTATTGGTTATCTTCATGGTGTGTGGAGATGGTTCTTCCTGGTATGTGGAGATGGTTTTCTTCATGGTGTATGGAGATGGTTGCATCTTGCGGACTCATAGGGTTCTTGGAAAAGGTCTGGTTTGTGCTTTTATTTGGCATGTTATCCTTGGTGTGAGGATGGTTTCAATATTATGTCATGGTATACTCTTGATATGCGTTTAGAGTTGTGACATGTTATAGTATGTTCATGTGGAGCATGTTATCCCTTTGGTTGAGATGGTAAGATCATGTTGTCATGTTTATGTTCCTAAGGCCATGGTTGGAACTTTGACATTGATCTTGGTTTAGTTTCTTAGTATTGAGTACACTGATCATAAGCTGGATACTTCATGATATTTCTATGTTGCATTTGGAGTTGGCATGGATTGATTGGTTACAGGTGCTCATGGATACTTAGAGACGGTGGTGACGCTGATTTCTCTTGGATTAGAGAAGTATCTGTTGGGATGGTTGATGGTTTCAACAGGAAGTCCGAGGGGCAGTCAATTGATATGGACTTGAGAGGAGATTGTTCTTAGATAAGTCTTGGTTGGAGACTTGGGTATCTTGATGAGCATTCTCATTCCCCACTCTTGGTCTACTCGACGGTTTGCTACTTGAGAGGTATAGCCCATGATTTTTCTCTCAGTTGCATTATATTTATGCTTGTCTTTCATGGATATGGATCTTGAGCTAAGGTACATGAGTTAGTTCTGGAGGGTTCATTTGAGAGATGGTTTAGCATTGGTTATCTCCATGTGCATATGTTGTTATGCTGGTTGAATTTGGGAGATGGTTTTATATTGGGCATATTCCTTGGATTAGGAATGGTTATTCCTTGGTTTAGGAATGGTTTTATTGAGTTTGATCTTCTTGTGAGAGGCTTACATCCATGATTAGTTATATGGTATGGTTTGGGTGTTGTTGAGGCTTCTTGTTGGGGTTTTATGGAGGAGATCATACTTGCACAGTTTACATCTAGAGGTGTGTGTAGAAGGACATGATACAGGTTATGATTTGCATGGTTTCTCTGGTCTTGGTTATCTTCTTGGATGTTCAGTTTTTCCTACATTAGATTTGAGATTGGTTGGAGATTGTGATCACTGGTTTGTGTTCATGTATGTCATGTGAGAGATGACATGGTTATTCCTTTATCTCTTCCTTTGTTGGTTGTGGTGAACTTGGGAGAGCATTGGAGATTTGTTATGAGAGTTGTTCTTGCAGGATATTAGTTTATGCATTATGGATGTCCTTGATACTACATGGATTCACTTCTTTGAGATGTTGTGAGTGGATTGGTTATAGATTTGACATTATCTTTTGTAGTGGGAGCTTCTTGGTATATATGTGGCAGGTATTGCTCTTGAGGCTTGTGATTGCAGGTTATAGATTGGATATGTCAGTGATATAAGATTCACTTGTTATACATTTGAGGTATGGATAGTTGGATGGGTTTGGCACTTGTTGTGGGTGCTATTTCAGCTATGGATATTTTGACAACTATGGATACATCTGATTACCTTTGGATCAGGTTTTTTGTGCTTGAAATTTTAGTTGGTACAGGATTTTATGATCTTCGAATGCGAAAGGTTAGGTGGCTTTCTCTTTGGATGGCTTCTATGTATGTCTAGTGGTAGTGGCATAATAGGAGGTGAGATCATTCATGTTTGAGATGCTGGATACTTTGATTTTGTTGCGGGTACCAGGATGGAGCACTTGGTGTATTTTGGACCATGATGGTGGATGTGCTGGGAGGGATTGTTCCCTTGTTCATTTATGTGGCTACAGATTGACCCTATGCAATGTATACAACAAGTGGGAGATTGTTGAGATAATGGGTTTTGCACACATTGCATAATATTGTTATTTTATTATGTAATATTGTACCTAGATGGGCGTGCAACATGTAAAGATTACCATAGAATATTCTTGATGAGTTGTATTGTAACATTGTGATAATATTTTATGTAATTATTTAATATTGGGGAAAAGAATTAAATGCCCAATATTAAATGGGGGGTCAGTGGGTTAGGTAGCACATGGTTTTAGCACATGGTTTATGTAATACCATTTAGTGGTTTTGTGGGACTTGCTACTATATAAGCAGCCACAAGGGTAGTTGTTGTATAGTGACAGAGTGACAAGGAGAAGAAAAAAGGCAAGAGTCGAGTGGGACAAGGCTTGACAGGTTAGCCAAGGGAGCATTTGTGAAGGTTGAAAGCATGGCATGGGATGTGTGGATTCATGCTTGTTCATATAGTTTGCTCGATTGTGGCTATGGCCATGAAGACTTCCATGGTTGTATGACAATGGTATTTTTTGCTGAATAATACATGATGATGGATGCTTTTGGAAGCTAGGTTTTTCCCTCAATGAGGGTTTCCCAGGGTATATCTTGTGTCACAATTTTGTGGGTATGTTTTCTATTCTCTTGCATGTGGATTTTAATTCCATGTTTACCTTAGATCTATTATGGGTTATGTGGAAATGGTTATATTCTTTGTTGCCAAGTTTCCTTACACTCCTTGTCTTTCCATCTCTACTTATTCACTCGCTTGCTACTACATCTTGTCCTACACCTTGCTAGAAACTGAAACAAAATCAAGGTGATCCTTCTTGAGAGTTAGTAATCTCTGAAAAAAATCTAAAAATTAGAAAAAGTCCTAAAAAAAATTGTTACCCTGGTGAAAACCTAGCAATAGGTGCCTTGGTAACACAAAAAATATGAAAAAAAAGAAAAATACAAAAAAAACAAAAAAGAGAAAAATACAAAAAAAAGAGAAAAAGAGAAAAATATAAAAAAAATTGAAAAACAAGTGCCGTGGTGAAAACTTGGAAACAGGCATCATGGTAGCAAAAAAAAAAGAAAATCTTGCCAAGAAGGTGAAAACCTGGTAAACAGGCACCTCTTGTTCCCAATGCTCCATCTTGCAGCACATCTTCTAGCTATTCTATATAGTCACTTTCACGCTTTTTCTTTCCTACTTTTCCTACTCATGTATCCATGGATTGAGTCTTGTCCCAACTCGAGGGCATCCCCCCTTAGTGTCACTTTTTTTGAGGTTCTCCTCATAGAATCTCTTTCGCGATAATCACCAGTTGTTTCAACTGCGTCTTCCTACTATCGCTAGTGTCACACTTTTTGAAATTCTCCTCATAAAATCTCTTTCGCAATAGTCACCAGTTGTTCCAGCTGTGTCTGCCTACTATTGCTTAGGTCACATCTCCAGCTTCATTTATGAAATATCTCTATTGCGTCAGTCACTAGTCATTCTGGCTGTGTCTGTCTACTGTCGCCCAGTCCTCTTTAGGTTCTTCATCATGAAGATTCCTCTTTGACATCAGTCACCAGTCATTCTGACTGTGTTTGCCTACTGTTGTCACCTTACTAAAGAGATTTCTTTTGAATGTATTCTAGACATTAGCACTTGACATCAATCCCAAAACATTGAACTCAAAACTAATATACTCGTTTGGATATGTTGAGCATTTTCTTTGTTTTCTTTGTTTTGCTTTATCATATCTCCTCGAGCAACTCGATGATGTCATCTTCGACTAGGGAAGTAATGACTGGGGGCATGATCCTTTTCTTTGCTTTCTGTTTGTGGTTTAGTTCCAATAAGTTGATATATTCCTATAAGAGGGGTGTTCACTATAAGAGCCTCCATCTCGTATTAGATGGTTGTTTATACCTCGACTTCTTTTATATGAATACACCAATAACATTGGTTCTTCTCCTTGTTTGTTGGAGTGAACTCTTCATGCTATAGTACCTACTGATACTCGTCCTACTAAGTGAACGTATGAGTCACTGCGAGTATATCTAGCGCACTTCTATCTCAGGTTATGAACATAAGGGTCGTTGTAGACAGAATGAATACTGAATACTTAGCATAAGAGGGATCTCCCATGTGTTTGATGTGCCTATCATGCAAGCAACATTCTAGTCATCCTAGCGTTTATGCTTTGATGCTTATGTTAACTTGCTACATTAAAAGGGACAAATGTTCTGGCCATTCTGGCTTCTTGTGCCTCGAATGCTTACATTTAATCTCGACAAACTGATAACGTATGTTATATTCATATTTCCATGATTGCAATGTTAGTGGGAATTGTATAACCTACGAGCTTTGTTAGATATCTGGTGATGATAAATTGTCGAGGCTTGGTAACCAGACCTAGGGTTGCATCTCATTTAAGGTTGCATCTAGCCTAGGGTTGCATTTAATATAGTCTTGCATTACATACTTCACTTGCATAAGCATGCAATTCAATTGCAAATCTACTTTCACCTTCTCTGATGAGGGACTGCGGATCTCTTCAAAGCATCATGTTCTTCACGACTGCACAAATGATTGATTAATCACTCTTTTGGCTACTTTGGTTTCTCTAAACCCATTTTCGGGATCAAATTCAAAATCTAACACACTTAAGTGGCTCAAAAATGCATTTTAGAATTTTGGGCAATCCAAATTCTTTTGATACTTTTGTGATTCTTGGAATCTTTTCAAATCAAACTTGGACTTTTGGACCTCAAAATCACTTCGGATCAACTTCCACATTTCTTCAGATCATTTTGATCTCTTCAATTTCTTCTAATCATTCTGATCTCCTCATCTTTTCTTTAGATCGTTCTGATCTCTTCAATTTCTTTTGATCATTCTGATCTCCTCATCTTTTCTTCAAATCATTCCGATCTCTTCATATTTCTTCAGATCATTCTGATCTCTCCAAATTTCTTCAGATCATTTTGATCTCTTTATATTTCTTTAGATCGTTCTGATCTCTTCAATTTCTTTTGATCATTCTGATCTCCTCATCTTTTCTTCAGATCATTTTGATCTCTTCATATTTCTTTAGATCATTCTGATCTCTCCAAATTTCTTCAGATCATTCTGATCTCTTTATATTTCTTCAGATCGTTCTAATCTCTTTATATTTCTTCTGATTATTCTAATCTCTTCTTTATTCATTCTAATCTCTTCTACATTCTATTAAATCTCAAATTTCTTCTACTGCTTTACATCATATTTTTGGTGTGTCATCTTTCGATTTCGCTCCCGAGGGGGCAGGATGATTACATCATTGAACTTGAATTTCAAATCAATCTGAATCTTCATCGCTTGGGGCATCTTGTTCCTATCTTATGTCCTTGTCACTTGGGGCATCTCATCACTCAGGGCATCTTGTTCCCTTCTATTTGGCATCTTTGCTATCTTTCTTATCTTTTCATTAGTTGATCAACCTTATAACAACTCTTCTTAGAGTTTGATGGACAGGTATCGGGATAGTCTAAACCCCGACTCTTGAGGATCAAGCCTTGTTTTGGGGATGATTCTATGACTCATGATTGGACCTTGTTATCTTTTATCAATCTCAGGTATCTAGGTGTTTTATCTGGATCCTTGAAGGTTAAGCTCCGTTCTGGAGATAATCTTCTAAATTCTTTCAATCTCGGGTATCTAGGTGTTCTATCTGGATCCTTGAAGGTTAAGCTATGTTCTGGAGATAACTTTCTAAATGCTTTCAATCTCAGGCATCTAGGTGTTCTATCTGGATCCTTGAAGGTTAAGCTCCATTTTGTAGATAATCTTCTAAATGCTTTCAATCTCAGGTATCTAGGTGTTCTATCTGGATCCTTGAAGGTTAAGCTCCGTTCTGGAGATAATCTTCTAAATGCTTTCAATCTCAAGTATCTAGGTGTTCTATCTGGATCCTTGAAGGTTAAGTTCCGCTCTGGAGATAATCTTCTAAATGCTTTCAATCTCAGGTATCTAGGTGTTCTATCTAGATCCTTGAAGGTTAAGCTCCTTTCTGGAGATAATCTTCTAAATGCTTTCAATCTTAGGTATCTAGGTTTTCTACCTGGATCCTTGAAGGTTAAGCTCTGTTCTGGAGATAATCTTCTAAATGCTTTCAATCTTGGGTATCTAGGTACTCTGCCTGGATTCCTTGGGATTAAGCTCTATTCTAGAGATGGTCCTTAAAAGCTTATCAATTGGTATCTGTGTCATCAATTACAGAACCAATCTTGTCCTCTTGATCCTCGCATCACGCTTTTCTAATTTTCTTCGAATTGAACGTGCTGCTTGCACATTCATTCAAAGAGGGGCAAAATGTAATACCCCAAAATTGGCTCATTGCCATTTCAACCAATTCTGGTCTTTTTTTGATCAATCCTAAGACCTATTCTAATAGGCAATCCTTATTCGGCTACTCGCTACTTGACTTAATTGTCAGATGCAGAAAACCCAAATCTGCATTCATCATACTCTTTATTTAATTCCTATAGTATTGACCCATATTAGTCACATTAAACCTATTGATTAATATTTAATTTAATTACTGAGTATTTATACTTTAATTAAATTAAATCATATCCTAAGGCTAATGTACTATGGAATTAAATTTATTTAATTTAATAAATGTGCTATTTTAATTAATTAAACAAAATTATTTGATTAAATAGAGAGAGCTATTTCTAATTAATTAAATGAAGTTATTTAATTAAATGGGAAATCATTCCTAATTAATTAAATGAAGTTATTTAATTAAATGAGAAAAGCATCTTTTATTAATTAAATAAAATTATTTAATTAAATGAAAAAGGTAATTATGAGAGCATATCTCATTTTATTAAATTAAATTTGGAAGAGAATCTATGACGCATCATAAGATTCCTCAACCCACTTAAAGCCAAGAATCTATGATGAGTAAGTCAAACAGGGACATGCGTAAGAGGTAATAATGACTTCAATCCTCACCGTTGATTGAAATCGAGATCAACCGTTGATGGATTCTAGGAAAGTCTATTTAAGAGACCCTCCTCCCTTCATTTCAAAGAGGATGAATTGATTTGCTATCGGATTGCTGTTTAAATGCATGCTCACTTACATGTCTTGCATGCATTCGCATTCTTAGTTTGATCTCATTTTAGTTTAATCGTGCATCTGCTTAATCTAGTTTACTTTATTTGTTCTTAGACTACATTGCATCTTTCATTCTAGATTAATCTGCATTCTCATATAGATTAGTCATACTTTCTTACAAATCCTTCATTTTTAGAGGGTCTGGTTGCTTAAACACCTCGAATTTGAGGATATCTGATAAGCAATTCCCTTTAGATAGAAGCCAACAGGTCACTTTGCAGGGCTGATTTTCAGATGAACAATCCAATGTTCATTCCGAGATGAATTCGCATACAATGACCGTGTTGAAGTGTCTATGAGGTTCAGAGGCCCACATTTCACAGGTACACTATCTGTGGGAAGCTCCAACTCATAAGCCACCTCACCAACTCACCTGATGATCTTAAATGGTCCATAATAGCATGGCTCAAGTTTCTCTGCACCACTCTTCTTGAGAGTGGACTACTTATATGGCTGCAACATGAGGTAAACCATATCATTTACTTCAAAACTACACTTAGTCCTCTATATACTACTTTTGTTGGTTCTGAGCTCTAGCAATGTTGTCTCTGAGAGTAGCAACTATATCCTTACTTTCTTGTATTAGTTCACCTGTACGGGGTACCCAATTGTATCCCAACAACAGATCTAAGAAACTAGGTGCCTCATAACCATAAAGTGCCATAAAGGGTTTGATTTGTATAGTCATATGGTATGTAGTATTGTAACAATACTCACAGAGATATATCTATCTGACCCAAGCTCACTATTGATCTGCCACATAATTCCTCAAATACCCTTCCACCCATTTGTTTACAATCTTCGTTTGACCATGGGTTTGTGGGTGATAACTAATGCTAGGTGTAAGCTCAGTGCCACACAACCAAAATAACTCTTGCCAAAAGTGACTCATTAAGTGGTTGTCCCTATCACTCACAATGCTTTGAGGCAAACCATGTAATCTAAAAACCTCCCTGAAGAAGACATCTACCACCTGAGTTGCTAAGTGTGTACTAGCAATAGGGAAGAAGTTAACATATTTTTTTAGCCTATCCACCACCACATAGATACAATTGGGCCCTTGGGCCCTAAGCAAGCCCGTGATAAAATCCATAGAGATGCACTCCCACTTCGTGTTACGAATAGAAAGTGGTTGTAGGAGCCATGTTGGATAAGTGTTCTCTTGTTTTTTTTGTTGGAAAACATGACATTCATGCACATACTACAAAACATCAGCCTTAAGTCCCTTCCAAGTGAATCGCTCCCGTACTAACCTATAAGTCTTGAAATACCTAGGATGGCCTGCTATAGGTGAATTATGGAATGCTCTCAAAATCAACTACTTCACTTTTGATTCTAGGACTAAGAAAATCATGTTCTTGTAAATGATCAAATCATCTATGAGAGTGTACCTGATGTTGATCATTGTTCCCTCCACTATATCAAAGGTCCATGTGTCTCTGGCATATTCTACCACAATCAAGTGTCAACAATCCTCTAATTTCTGAGTCATAGAAGTGAGGTGTGGCCTACGAGATAAATCATCTGCAACAATATTATGTGTCCCCTTAACATATGTGATATCAAAATCATAGGCCTGTAACTTACTCACCCACTTCTACTGACAATCATTTAGGTCTTGCTATCCCAAGAAGTACCTCAAACTATTATGATCAGTTTTAATACAAAATTTTCTGCCCACAAGATACTGTTTGAATTTGGCCAAGGTATGCATGATGGCCAACATCTCCTTACCATATATGCTAAATGATCTCTCGGGCCCTCTGAGTTTCCTACTCTCATAAGCTATAGGATGATTTTCCTACATGAGTACAACACCAACTCCCTCTCCAGAAGCATCACATTGAAGCTCAAATGGCTTCATGAAATTAGGCAATGCTAATACTAGGCATGTAGTCATTATTTCCTTGAACTGCATAAAATAGTCTTGTGCCTCTTGAGTCCACACAAATGCCCCTTTCTTTAGAAAATCTATCATGGGTGTTGCATGTCATGAGTAGCCACTGACAAACCTATGATAGAATCCACATAGACCAAGGAACCCCCTTAACTGTGTAAGGTTCTCTGGTGGTGGCCAATCAACAATAGTGCAGATCTTTTCAGGATCCATTCACACTCCTTTTGCACTAATGATGTGTCCAAGATACAACAGTTCTGTCATCCCCAAATCACATTTGTACTCCTTGGCATACAAGGACTCCCTCTGTAAAGTGCTCAATATTGTCTCCATGTGCTCTAAATGTTCCTGCCATGTCCTGCTTTAGATCAAAATATCATCAAAGAACACTAGCACAAATTTTCTCGACTAATGGTGGAAGACCTTGTTCATAGCGGACTGAAAAGTGGCAGGTGCATTAGTCAAACTAAAAAGCATGACTACAAACTCAAAGTGCCCACAATGACATCCGAAAGCAGTTTTCTCAATATCCTGCTCTCAAACTCTAATCTGGTGATAGCCTGATATCAAATCATTTTTTGTGAAATAACAAGCCCCATGCAATTCTTCTATTAATTCATCGATGCGTGGGATGGGATACCTGTTCTTTATAGTTCTCTTATTCAACACCTTGTAATCAATACACATTTGTATAGTACCATCCTTCTTTTTTACCAAAACAATAGAAGATGCAAAAGGTGACTTACTTGGTCTGATGTGTCCCATTGCTAGCAACTCCTTGATGAGTCATTTTGGGTGCTGGTATGGTGTGATCATGACAGGATTAGCACCTTCCTCTAGCTTGATAATGTGCTCAATGCCCTTGTCTAGTGCTCTGCCTAGTGGAATCTCACTGAATACCTTCTCATACTTGATTCTCAATTTTTGAATATTTGGATGATATTCAATCTTATGTTTCTCCTCCTAGGTAGGCATCAAGGCACATATTACCACCCACTCTCTATTGTTATGCTTGGCTAATCTCTCCAACTACCTAAATGAGATAGTCCTTACATCACCATTATAGATAGCCTTCAACACATGAGTCCTACCATCCACCTCGAATCATATCTCCATATCCTCCAGTCTTAGGGTAACCTCCTTCAAAGAATGTAGCCACTGCATTCCAAGTACTATGTCCATGTCACCCATGTTGACCACATGATAGTTTGCTTTGAACTTATAGTTGTTCAGGCGCAAAGGTAGAACTCGCACCATATTGTCACAGCGAAGAGTATATCCATCAGCTACCTTGACTCTCAATCCTTTGAACTCCTCAGTAATGAGTCCATGACTCTCCACAAATTTTGCATTAATGAAATTATGTGTTGCACCTGTATCCAATAGAGTAATAACCTTCTATCCTACCAAGATTCCGCAGAGTCTAAAAGATCCCTCTCTTTGAATACTAGATAAACGTGCCTCCTATAAATGTAGCTCTAGAGCCTCTTTTTTCTCAGCACTATCTACCTCCTGTTCACCCTCTACATCATCAAGATCCTCATCATGGTGCTCTGAGCTGTCTGAATCTGAACCCTCGTAATAAGCCCACATCACCTGGTTAGCCTTCCCCTTAGGCCTCATAGGACAATCATAACCAAACTCATAGGGACTTTTGCAAAAGAAGCATAGGTTCTTCCTACATAGGTCATTAAGTGTATCCTTATCCAAAGGTGCAGCTAACTTGCCTTTTGAGTCACTAACCTTCTCTTTACCCTTGTTGAATTCCCCTTTGTTATCTCTAAATCATGAAGAACCCTTTGAAACTAAATTGGTTTGTTGGAGTTGCAAGTTCCATACTGTGGACTTTCTTCATGGCTTCCTATAATGTAGGAAGATCAAAGGCCTTTACCCACCCCTTGAGTGGTTTAGTTAATCCCTCTGTGAATAAAATGACTAGCCTTTGTTCTAAAATGTCAAGCACCATCATTGTAAACTTCTAGAAGTCATTGATAAATTGTTCTAAGCCTCCTGGCTATCTCAATTGATCTAACTCCTGAAAATAAACTTCAAGATTTTTTTTATCAAACCTTTCTATCAATCTGTCCAACAACTCCTGATAAGTGGTTATCTAATTGTGTTGCAATGTGATAATGCCATGTGTCCACCAATCATGTGCTGCCCCATCTAAGTGTAAAGTGGCATACTTGAGTGCTTCAAATTTTGTCATAGTCTTTAGAGATAGGAAAGTATCCACCTTATGAATCCAAGCATGAGCAGTCATTTTTCCACTACCATCAAATGTGGGTAATACCAACTTGTTAGTGACCTATTGCAACTCACTATGTTTATCTGCCTACTTCTACCTAACAGCTTCATAGTTCAGGTACCTATCAGATGTACATCCATCCTGTACATATGCTAGTAATAAATCCCACTCATTCCTCTCTTGTCAGAGTTCATCTACAATATCTATTACCATAGCATTAGGTGTGTGTGCTAGAGTTTCTTCCCTGAATGTAGGATGTGTGGATCTGTCAATTATTCCAAATCGTGTCCTATGTTGTGATCCTACTATGCTCCTATCATCCTGGTCATTATTATGATTATTTCTCCTATTTTTCCTAATCAAATGTTGCATCATAACCATCATTGCCTGTGTACTTGCCTCTATTGACTGTAGAAGCCTCTCCTAATGTTGTAAAGTCCCATCATCTCACATAATTCTAGGAGGGCTTTGAGAATGTCTCTCAGGCATATTCTCAATTATGCTGGTTCCCTATGTAAATAGAGCCCTTTTGGTTTTTTAACTTTTGTAAACTAAATTGGCTGAATAAACCCTATCAGGCTAGTAGGAAACCACTCTGATACCACTGTAATGACCCTTACCAATAGGCCACTGGATTGATCAAATGTTAGAGACTAAATGCTAACGATGATATGATGAAAGTGCAACTCCAATTGGAACTCCAAACTAGCAATTAAGCACAAATGAAAGGACTGAAATATCCTTCCCACAACTACAATAATTCAGGTGATCTTTCACAACCTCAAAATTGCGTACCAATTGAGAGTTTTCATTCTCAATGACCAATTGTGACTACTTGCAAAAACCCTAGGCTCCACAATGCACATCAACAAATATCAATAATAAATCTTGATGATAAGCAATGAGCTCTCAATGCCTATTTATTCTTTTTTTCCTCAATAGGTCAGCGTACTTTTTAAATTTTTTCTCCGCTTCTTCTAGCAACCTCTAGAACATTATTTTATTTAATAACTTTATTAAATATATCTTTATTAAATTAATTAAATATAAAGTTACCTTGTAATATATTTTTTAATTGATAACTTTATAAATAATCAACTCCTCCAAAATGGGGACATTCCAAATTGAGAGGGGGGTGAATCAATTACCACTAAAATAAATCTTAGATCCCTTAGATGTCAATTATAAAATTTAGACTGATAAAAGTGATTACTACTGATACTTGGTAAGCATACAAAATTGTTTGAAACTCGGTAATCAATTATCCTTTAGATGTTATCAAAAATTACTTAACCTTAATTTTGCATGCATGAGAGAAAAGAAATGAACACATATGACACCAGGATTAACATGGAAACCCAATATGGGAAAATCACCAAATCTAACTAGTTATTATTTTTCACTCTTTTGAAGTGAGCCCTATTAGGAGCCAACCCTATTAAAGATTACAAAACACACTGTTAGATGTGACCTTGTTAAAGGATTTGATCACCTATTAGGAGTGGCCTTGTGAGAGGTCTTGAAACAATTCAATGGCATTGCCACCTTGTTAGAGGATTTACAAATGGATGTTAAACCAACTCTGTTAAGAGATTTTAGATCACTACTACAATGGTTAGAGAGTAACAATGAAATGACCTAATTGTCATGCAACTGAATTGCTGATTATAGATCTCTATTCTAGCTCATACTTGATCCTTCCTAATTGAATAACACTTTTATGCTCCACAAGGATACTTTCTTATCCTTCATGCTCATTTCCTCTCTTCTTATCTCTTCCAATTCATTCAACATGCATGTCTTAAAATCACAACTTGACCTTTTATTTATACCTTCCAAATTGTCAAGTTGGCTCAAATACGAATTAGAATAACCAATATTCATTACCATAGTCAGCTAGAATCAATAGGTAAACTAATTAAGCTTTACATGCCAAAATAAAAAAAATCCTATGGTAGCCAACCCAACTTGGTAGAAACTAATTCTGAAGTGATTTCCTATGTTAACCAATAGGAGCTCGATTAACACTGTGAACTTACAAAATTCCTTCGGTAACCAAGTGAACTTGGTTAGTACTAGTTCTATTCAATTTTCTCTTTGTTAATTGAGTGAGCTTAGTTAACACTCTTTTTTGCATAAATTCCTTTGACACTCGAGTGAGCTCGATAGATACTACCTTCTATATAGAGCAAACTCAAGAATGCTTGGTAGATAAGGAAAATTGTCTTCACTAACCAAGTGAGCTCGGCATGCACTGACTGTCAGCTAATGTGATATTTGTGTAACATCAAAGACAACACACAATTAATCAATTGTATCCAACAAAAATATGGTAAGAGGTTTACCCCCCATTAAAGAACCATTGAATTCATGTCAAAGTTGTATTTTTTCTAACCAATATAGAGAAAGTTTTCCAAAAAGAATGTCATATAAAGCTTGGACACCTTTAGAAGTTGTGCATATAGACTTGTGTGATCCAATGCAAACACCATCATTACAAGGGGAGTATTTATTTTCTGAGATTTATTGATGATTATAGTAGGAAAATATGAGTTTATTTTCTCAAATATAAATTTGAGATATTTGGAAAACTCAAGGATTTTAAGACATTGGTTGAAAAACAAAGTGACATATCCATCAAGTTATTAAGGTTAGATAGAGGAGAAGAATATATGTCGAATGAGGTTTTGGATTGTTGTAGGTATCACGGAATAAAGAATCAATTCACTACAAGCTACACAGCTTAGAAAAATAGTGTTGTGAAAATGAAGAATAGAACAATAATGGAGATGATAGGGAGCATGTTGAAAGGTAAGAATCTACCTAATGAATATTGGGTTAAAGCAGTAGCTTGTGTTGTTTATATCTTGAATAGAAGCCTGACCAAGATTGTAAGGAACATGATTCCTAAACAAGAATTGAGTGGTAAGCATCATTGTGTCTCTCATTTAAGAGTATTTAGTTGTATTGCTTATGGACGCATTCCTAAAGAACTAAGAAGTAAACTAGATGATAAAAGTGAAAAGTGCATTTTTGTTGATTATGATGAATATTCTAAGGCTTACAAGTTGTTTTATCCTCTAACTAGGAAAGGAATTATAAGTCAAGATGTTATTTTCAAAGAAGAATAATCTTGGGATGGAAGTATAGATATAAAAAATTATAGGTACTCCAATAATATCATGTGACGAGCAAGAAGGAAAGGATTGAGAAAATCAAGAAGATCAATTAAATGAGAAAATATGAAGTCCATCAAGGAGCCTACAAGGAGATACCACACAAATGGGAGATGTGCAAGATGAGTGTTCAAGTCCACAAGTAAGTAATGACTCAAATCCTACAATTGCACAATTGAGATCAAGGTATAAAAGCAATAAGACTACAAGTTTGAAAGATATATATCATCAAGAGGATAAGATAAATTCACAACCAAATTTTGATCTTTTTTCTCAAGATCCTATATACATTGAAGATGCAATTAAGGAAAAACGATGGATTAATGCAATGAATGATGAAATGGAATCTATTGAGAAAAATAATACATGGGAACTAGTTGATTTTCCTAAAGATAGAGACTACATAGGTGTAAAATGGGTTTTTAAAACTAAGTATAAGGAAAATGGAGAAGTTGACAAATATAAGGCAAGACTAGTGGCTAAAGGGTTTACACAAGAATATGGAGTTTATTATTATGAAACTTTTGCACCCATAGCTAGACTAGTTATTATTAGAATGGTTATAGCCATTGTAGCTCAAAGCAAATGGATGGTTTATCAAATGGACGCAAAATTATCTTTCTTAATTAGATATTTGTAAGAATAATTTTATGTGCAATAACCACTAGGTTGTCAAATAAAAGGATGGGAAGGCAAGTTTTATAGATTGAAGAAGGGAGTCTATGGGCTAAAGTAGGCACATGGGGCTTAGTATAGTAGAATTGAATCATACATGATTGAGAATGGATTCAATAGAAGCACTAGTGAGCAAACTATATACATAAAATTAAATTTAAGGAAGGTCAAATTTTGATTATTTGCTTGTATGTTGATGATTTGATCTTTAGAGGTAATCTTTCTATTGAAATGTTTAAATTGGCAATGAACAAGGAGTTTGAGATGATAGATTTGGGTTTGATGAAATATTTTCTTAGCATTGAAGTAACACAAAATGATAAGGGTATGTTTATTTGTCAAAATAAGTATGAAAAAGATGTTTTGAGAAGGTTTAGAATGGTAAATTACAATCTAGTTTCTGCACCTATGGCAATAGGCACAAAACTAAGCAAAAAAGATAATGAGATGAACTTTGATACGACTATATTTAGAAAACTAGTTGGTAGTTTGATGTATCTCACAACAACTAGGCATGATATTATGTATGCAGTGAGTGTAATTTCTAGATTTATGGATTCAACTAAGAACTTGAATTAGCAAGTAGGAAAGAGAATATTGAGGTACATTGCAGGGACTATGAATCTTGGCATATTGTATTCTTCTTAAGATGGATTTCAATTGGTTGGATATGTTGACAATGACTTTGCAAGAAGTATTGATGACAAAAAGAGTACATCTGGATATGTGTTTCATGTTGGAATAGGTGTTGTGCCATGGGCATCAAAGAAGCAACCTATTGTGGCAATCTCATCAACAAAAATAGAATATGTAGTGGGAACATCAGTAGAATGTCAAGCAGTATGGATGTGAAGAGTCTTGAAAGATCTAATGCATGAGCAAAAGAAGTCTACTACAATCTATTTTGATAATAAGTCTGCCATTGCAATAGAAAAGAATCATGTTTTCCACAAAAGTACAAATCATATCGATACCATATACCACTTTATTCGAGAATTGGTTAACAATGGAGAAATTGGGTTAGAGGATTGTAGATTTGAAGACCAGTTGGTAGATATATTCACAAAGGCACTACCACAAGAACAATTTGAGATTGTAAGAGATACAATGACTATTGCAAATCTTGATATAATTAGTGGTAGAAATTAGGGAGGAGTGTTGGCAGACCATTAATTTCTACTAAGCATTTAGTATGGGTAGCCAACAAATGTATTTAAACAACTCATTTCACCTCCCAAAGTCATTTCACCATCCATTCCACTTTTTGTCATTTCAATTTATGGCTACTTTATTATAAAGATGAAATCACTTTAAACACATGTTTTGAATGTCATAGAAATGAAAGGTTCTAGATTTATCTAAACCCTCTATAAAAGAGGCATTTATAATCAAATTTTCACAAGGCAATACAAGTTGAATTTGTTGTTCATGCATCTAAGTATAAGTTTGTTTATGTTTTATCTTCTTCCTTACCTTTGCTTACCAACACTCAACGCTTCTAGGTGATGAAAATAGTTGCATAGATCTTCAATGCTTTCACATCCCTCTAAACTCAAGCGTTCTAAACAAGTGACTTTACTGAACTGGGTGGGAAGCCTCTTTATGTTGGAGTAGTCTACAAATGAAAGATCTCTTAATCCTGAAAGCCACAAGGTTTCTTCTGGTAGTTCTATCAAACTTGAGCATCTCTCAAAAGATATCTTAGACATCAACAAAGAGGTAAACCCTCCCAGGCTATGGGGAAGACTACTCAGATTCCAACATAAGCTAAAATATATGTGCGTTAAGAATGTAAAATTTCCTAGGCTATCTGGAAACCTCACCAGCTCAGAGCAACCACACAAATTGAGATACTATAACGAAGTAAGTTTCTTGAAATTGCTAGGTAGCTCTTGCAATACTATAAGCTCACATTATGTAAGGAAGAAAGGTTCATAAAATCCATTGGAAGCTCCTATAGACTTCTACACTCGTACAAATTAAGATCAACAAGGGCCTTCAGTTTCCCGAATCCCATTGGTAATTGCTTTAACGTATCACAATTATCCAGTCATAACTCTTCTAATAAGAAGAGTTTCCCAAGCGATTCTGGTAATTCCATAAGATTGGGACACCACGAGAGTCATAGCCTCCGGAAATTACTCAATTTGACTAAATTGGAGATCCAGGTGCCCTGGAATCCCCTTAAAGCTAATTTCCACAGTTTATTAGAATAGCTGACTTCTGAGATTTGATTCAAATTCTAGCTATCAAGGGGATTTAAAATGTCGAGCACATTCAAAGAAGGTCGATCCTGCAATTGCAACTAATTATAATGATATGAAGTAACGTGCACAAGTGGACTGAAAGGAAAATAACACTTTTGAGTAAAGGAAATAAATTATCGTAATAGCAAAATGAGAGAGAACATATCGTTTTAGCCAAAGATCTTGCCTTCCGCTCAGTCAAATTTATGTTGCCTTTAAAACTGATCTCGATGTAAGTTAAACAGGGGAGCTTAGAAATTTCCATTGGTAGATAAGACCATTCATCTGCTTGAACAAATCTGAGCTCATCAAAGTTTTTACCGCATTTTCCCTGCTTCAGAGTCCATTTTCCCAGAGTGAATTCTCTCGGAGACCCGCTCATTGCGTCCAACATCTCTGCAAGTACATTAATTAGACCTATAAATTTTGGGTATGTGAAGCTTCTCCCGTTTACTCCTCGAGATAAGACCCTAATATTTGTCAACTACACTTCTTTTATTTGAGGAAGAAGTTATTACATTTAAAACAAATTCATGAAAATGGTACTTAAGTTTACTTTAAAAGTAAATCTTCATTTTTATAACTAGTTTCTCGTACCTTGTCATTATGCATTGCTTTAATTAACTCTTCGGGAGTTCTGAAGCGGTTGTTATTTTATTTATTACAACCAACGCTAAGAAGAAGATAATGAATACATATCCTGGTAACTAAACCTTCATTTGATATTTCTTTCTTCCTTTTGATTAACGCTCCATCTTCTAAGCATTCCATGTCTACCTTGCCAACAATGCATGCAACTTCCTCCCAGTCCCAGTGTCATCCATAGAAGGAGGAGCAAATGTCAAGAAAGGCTTCCTGAGCACTCGATTCAAGCCGATCATGTGCAAACATTATCCTTTTTTCATCAAATCAATCCTCTCTATCACCACTGAAAGGCTCTCCGTTTCTCCATTATCCATCCATTGAAGTACTCTTTCATAAGCTTCATCTTCACTCTTTCGTCTGCGGAGAAAGCCACCAAAGAATTCAAGAAATAGTGGACAGCTGCTACATTTCTCGGTAATCACCTCTACCTCGGGCCTTTCCTCCGAAAGGGCATTCGTGTCTCTTACTGAACATTTTTTTCTGCCAAGCACTTGAATGGCTGCGTCGAGAGGAAGAGCCTATATGTGATGAATTTCATATTTAACTCTGCAATCCTCCATTACATCAGAGATATTTGTTCTTCTAGCAGTTAAAAGCTACCTTAGTTTCTTAGGATTTGTTATTTCTTTGGGTAGTAGATCTTGAAGAGTCTTTTTGAACAAGGCTTTATCGATGTACAGGAATATGGATTCTATTTCCATAACTTCCTCCAACCTCCATCGTCCTATCTCCAAGTCTCTTACGTCTTCTTTTTTACCAATCAAATCCTCCAGAATAAAGGACTACAATTCTCCTACATTGGGATATTCTTTCAAGTACTCCGGAAGATCTATTTTAGAATATTTCCAACGTTTGAATCGGTCTCTCGAGAAATCATCCACTACATCTGCTAATGTCGTCGCTAGATCCACCAATTCCATGGACAACAACAACTATAGAAGTATCATTTTCAAATTGTAAGCATTTTCCGACCTCATCAATTTGCTTTTGTATGCCAACTTCTCGATATTTAAAAAGTATGAAGAAATGTGCGGAAAATATTGTTATTATGAGGAAACAATCATTTATTAACGGATTAGTGGATGTACATTTACCCGCATAGTCAATAGGGTCAATAAGTGGTTGGTTGCATATGCGACTATTCTCCTTTGGAGGCTTATTTGTAGATCAAGGCTTCTTGTACATCAAGTCCACTTTTAAGCCAAGCGCTTTAAGGTCATCACATTTAGAAACCTGTACACATTCATAGAATTGAATAAATGATATCTTGTACACATTTATAGAATCGAATAAATTATTAGTCCCTGCCGTTTTCAGTAGAGTCTAACAATTAATTTTCTTAAAATCAAATGTCTAATATTCTAAGGTTCAAGGTAGTTTATTTTCAAAATATATTTATGTCTATTAATTTCTAAAATCTGATTGGCTACTATCAATTTTGTTGGGGTTAAAATCATTTTTTACAATGCAAAAATAAGAAAAATACACCTCCTGTCTATTCTGGAAGCTTCTAGTGAATTCTATTGTTTGCAGAGAACTAGCCATGGTTGAAGCTTTAACAGTATGTATTGTCACGAGAAAACCCTAGCAATTTAGAGATTGACATGACGATGAGTCCAGGTGCAACTTGTAGCGCAACAGTTGCAACAGAGCGTCCCAATTTATCCACCTTCACTTCCACCATTTTACTCTTACTCTCTTCTGCAAACCATCTTTCCCATGATTTCTTCCTTATTTGCTTTAAGGTTACCGATTTTCATAACTACTATAGCTTCCCCATTCTATAGAGTGACCATGTAAACATTTCCAATGCCTCCATTTATATCTAGCATAGGTAATTAAATGATACATAAATTTATTTATTTTAAAAATTATCTCCTCCATCTGCCCTATAATGTTTTCAGCTCCATTAAATTAATATCAATCTATTTAACTCAGATAATAAGCATCTAGCAATCAAAAACTCATTTTTGAATAGTTCAGAAACAATTATTAGTGTATTTTACAGTTTGATTTCTAATTTATTCATTTGATGCCTCAATTGGAAAGGGATTGGATTGAATTGAATTTCTAATTTAGTGGACGGTAATACAGATGCCACAACACAACTTGTTTAGTTGATATCTCATTCTTCAGACGGTGAGTTGTTGCTTGTCATTGTTCATTTTCAACATTTGATGGAGGAATCTAAACCAAAATCTTTAATTAAAGATCAAAATTTGAGAATCAGTCAAGAAAGGGACAAACATATGCTGTGGCTATTAACAGTGATTTGAATAAGCAACATCCTGGCTTTGGTTCTGTTAATACTGCACAAACACAGAAAGGAAGTGTGAGGCTAGAAGTCATTCTATGGGAGGGGTTTAGGGGACAACTTGCAGGAAGAGGCAACAAGAAGCTTGTTAAATTAATTAATTAATTAGCTCATATATATTTTTGGTTTAATAAAATTGTTTTGGTCATTTTTGTCTTTTTATTAATCAAAGAAAACTATAAGAATTACAATGAAATTAAATCACATTCAAAAAGTGAGATGAACATGATAGAATCCATCTAATGATTTGGAATTATATATATATATATATATATATATATATATATATATATATATATATATATATATATATATATATATATATATATATATATATATATATATATATAATAGGAGATAAAAATGAGCAGATTTGTGTATCAAACTTTTTGAGTTTCTTAGAATAAATTTTTAAAGGGAAAGTTCCAATCATTTTGTGTATTACATATATAAATATTTTAAGATTATCGGTAATCATTTAGTGTGTTATATGTATACATATTTTAAGAATATTGGTAATTATCAATTTTATGGGTGTTTGTATTTTGGTGTTCTTAACCAAATTTATTTTAGATTCTAAAATTTAAGATTTTTTACTACAATGAAAGACATTGTCCATGTGAATAATAATTTATGTTTTAATAGAATAGATATTTTTTATTATTACTATTATAATTTATTATTTTTAATTTAGTTGTTTGACATACTTCTTTTTGAAAGCTATTATATCATATATTAATATAATTTACTTTGTAGAAGATTAAAAGATTATAATTAATTAAATAACTACTTTGTATGTTGATTTAAATTACTAGCATTAAATATATCAATACTAATTTAATATATCTAAATATAAAATTACATAATTTCAAATAAAGTAAGATTTGAATATTTCTTTTAACATTTCAAAAAATATTTCACTATTTGTATATGATATGTAATAGCACTTATTTTTCAATTAAAAAGCAGCTAAAACAAGGGGGTTGGCGCTTACAAAAGACAAACTGGAAAACAATCAGTAGATTACCACCTGACAAAAGTATCCCTTACTACTGCTAATCCAAGCAAAATCAACACCTGAATGATCATTAAAAAAGTTTTACTAGGCAACATATTACAATTCCCATCAACAATACTACTGAAGTTGTAAAAGTTAATAGACAAAGGTTGAACTTTAATATAATATTTGTAATAGTATTGAGGAAGAGTATTACTTATCGTTTAATTATTTTTTTATTAGATTTTTTAATTAAAAGTCTATTAAAAAAATAATCTAATGGGTCAATACAAACATTTTTGTGTACAATTTTGTTGATACTAATAATACACGATCATTGTATTATATGTGCATTAGTATTTAATCAACAATGCAAATGTTTTGGTTGTGAAAGAGAACATGTAAGGAGCCAATAGAGAAAATATTTTACAGTACACTTTGAAATGAGCATTTTTTAAGTTTGCACATAACTTTGACCTTATCCAATTGACTAAACTATAAAATCTATATTTGATGCTTAGAGTTGTGTTATTGCCTTCTATGCTTTTAACTATTTATAAATTATGATTTAATCATCATACAAATTTCAAAAGACAGACTCAAGCTCCATCTGAACTCTTGTTATTATTATTATTGCAAAAACAATTAAACATTTACTCTTTACATGAAGTAATAAATTTAGATGATAATATTATAATGTTTGAGATTAGTGCTTACTTTCAATATCATCTCTAATCAGATAGTATTAATTTAAAAATTGGTATAAGTTTTTCTACAATACGTATATCAAATAAGTATAAGAAGAATTCTTGTATTACAACTTCTATATATAATAATCATATATATTAAGGATTTTATATTTGATAGACGTAGAATAAGTTAGTTTTATATGTACTATATTTTTTATTTCAAAAATTAAGAAAAACAAGTTCGCAATACTAAGAGTAAGACTTAGTCAAGTTAATTTGTTTTATTAATAGAATTTCAACTATATTATATGTGCTCAAGTCGTTAGCATTAATTTTTTTGAAGTTTTCATTCTTTATATTGATTTATCTAAGTTTTTCATGCTCTCCCTCATCGTGGATTGAATAAATGTCATTTTGATCACTTGTAATACAAGATAGCGCACTCTCCAGAGCATGAATTTGATATAGAATGTGGTTTTGATGATGCCCCAACAACACCAAATTCATCATAGAGTTCATCTAGCATAGAGTGAATGCCAAATTCATGGTCTATTTTTTGCTGCGAAAGAATTGTGCATGAGTAAAATGTATATATGAAAATGAGCAAAGAAAAGATGAACACGAAAACTTACAAGACTAAAGACAAGAACATAGCTATATCACTATTACACAAAGGGGGCATTTAAGAAAAATTTCAAGACAATTTTTGTATGAATTGTCTTATTTCAAGACAAGAAAAAAGTTGCATATTATCTCAAAAATTGTCTCAAGACTAGTGTCTCAATAGATTGTCTTAGAAAATTGTCTTGTAAAGACAATATGAAAAATGAATATTTTTGTCTTTCTAAAATAATTTTTCTTGTCTCCTTAAAGACAATATTTCTTAAATATAACTATTGTCTCTCAAAAATGATATATGTTTAAAACTCAACTGTTGTCTCTATAAAGACAACATGAAAAAATATAGTAAAAAAATCAATTTAAAAAAAAAATTAACTTAAGTGTGATTTTCAACTATTAATGTTTTAAAATAGAAATAATACAATATTTTCTATAATTATTTACAATATTTTGTTTCTTATAAAACACTAAATAAAGTAGCATTCCAAACTAACTTTCTCATAAGTATTATATTAATTTTAATTATTTTCAAAGTTTGTATCTTGTAAAATGATTGCTCAATTCCTCCACAACCCATAAAATATACAATGGAAATGGCATAACCATGAAATGGTATTGACAAGCAAACTTGGTAGAAAAATGTTATATTGATTTAATTATCTTCAATGTTTGTGTCTTACAAAATGATGTGGGAGTTTCTCCACAACCAAAAAAGCATATAATAGAAATGGTATGACTATTATCTCCTCCATATTATAGATTTCCACTGCAACATATGATCAGCTGCTTGATTTGACTACATATATCTATGGAAAAAATTAGATAGAAATGTTTCATTTTGAACATGTTAAAGTTGTACTATTTTCAACATGCCATATCTAGAATGAGAACTTGTAGATGCAATTTTCCGGCAAGTTCTTTCAACTAGGAACAAGGCATCTTATATTCTTCCTATAGTTTGAAAGATAGAAAGTATCTAGTCGAACAACAAAAATTTTGTATTATTCATCCTTCTCCTATATCTTAAAAGATAGAAAATAGATATAAGAAACCTAATTTAACTAATCAAATGATGTTTTCCATATAAGCATAACTCATAAATAGAGACATAACTTATAGAGAATACTATGAATAATAGAGATTGCTTAAAATGAACTATGCATGGATCACACACACTCGTAGTCATGAGTATGTTTTATTGTCATGAATATTCTGTCATTTAAATCTAGCTTGAATAAAATTGATAGCAATTCTATATTTAACTAGAGACAAATTTGCATCATTATATTACCAAGCCAATTTATAATTTCAAAAATAAATAAATTTAATATTCATTATCTTTTCATAAAGTATAAAATATAAGAATATGTAAGCTTACCTTCCACAAATTTCCTCTTTCTTGTATGCATAGTGACATGGGTCCATGGATTGTTGTAGATGTTTTACTACCAATATAACCTAGGATAAGAGTATCTTAATAACCATAGTAGGTTTTTCTAAACTTTTTTCACTAAATAATAGAGATCATTAAGCATTAGATTCCTTAAAACATTTGAAAACTCAAATGAACATTTTGTGTCAAAAACATAGATAAGTGTTAATCTAGATAATTTGATGAGAGTAACTAATAATAAATAAGCTGAAAATATACATCATGATGATATGTGTGACTAATAATAGATAAGCTTAAAATATAGATTGTAGTGATCTGCATTTAGAATGTGATAAAACTCAGCGACCTCCATAGTATGTTGAAAATTTTAACGAGTTGTTCTCTAGACTATACTTTCCATGAATTTTGACATGGGTTACTATTTTTCCATCTTCATTCCTTGTGTTTCCCCCTTGTATAAGGATACATTATAGCCAAAGACTACTTATAAAAATTAAAAGCTTGAAAGAAATGTTGTTAATTACTAAATAGGACCTTAAACAATAGCAATAGTGTCTTTGATCTATTTTAGCATCTAAAGCTTGTCAAAACATCTAAAGCTATAGTAAATAAGGGTTGCATTATGAGCAGCTAGAATCCCTTCCTTAGGTATAGGAGTAGGAAAAAGTGTTGATTTGGCTAAGCATTGTATTTTGTATAAGAACAACTTAAGTTATAAAAGTAGTTCAATTCAAGACAAGGAATACATGAGAAGATGAAAATGGTTGATAAGAGAAAATTATGTTATAAAAGTAGTTAAATTCAAGAGAAGGAAGACATGAGACATGAAAAGATGACAATGATGGATAAGAAAAAATTAAGTTATAAAAGTGGTTCAAATTAAAGAGAAAGAATACATGAGAAATGAAAATCATGTTGTTAAAATTAATTGTAAAAGCAACCAATAATGATAGTTATAAAGTAGAGACACCAAGCAGAACATGATGAGTCGCAACATTTCTAGATTATAACTTTTACTTAAACATTCAAAACATAACTTGTGTGGATGGAAATGATAAATTAATAATATACCTACCATATTTTGACCTGGATTCAATTGGAATCATTTTAGATGTTTTTTTGATAGATATACACATCGAAAACACATGTTGTCATCCGATCATTTTTAAGCTCTCCAATACTAATGTCAATTACACAAACTAATCATTACCATAAGAGTAAACTATGTACTTAAACATTTATTAATCTCAAAGAAGATTTTTTATTACCTATTTTAAATTTCATTTTGATAATTTAGTGATAAATCATTGGACATGTTCCTAAATATTAAAATAATTAAAAGTAAACAATCAACACACTTATTCTATTGTTCTATAAAATGCTAAAGGCTCTGTATTTAGGTACAAACCTAACTACATATTTATTTATAGCCTTAACAATTTTTCCTTTTTTAGTTCAAGTATCACTTGGGCTAGAGATGTTTCTCTAACTTTTTTCTCCAAGTCTAGACATAGTGCCATTTCTGCTCAACTCTATCATATAGGCTCTTTGGCACATTTGGAAAGTTCCAGTGGAGTTGTCTTGAATTTTTCCATCATGGCATATATGACCTCCTCCCCTTGGTTTTTCTCTACTTTACCATAGTAGCCATAGGTATTGAATATTGTGCAGCTTCATTTGTTCTCCATTGCCTACAACAACTACTAGTGGTAACCATACTGTTTGTTTGCTGGTCATCCCTTAGCTATAACTGTAGCTATCACAAGCCCTAGGAGGGAGAAAGGGGGGTGAGGAGAAAGTGGGGAGATGTTGTTGTTTGTTTTTATGGCTTTACTTGCCAACACAAGAAGAGTCAATGGACATCTAGCTGGCGATGGGCATAATGAGTAATTGCTCGCCATCCTGCTTCTATCTACCAAATGTGATCTAAAAAAGTTCCAATGCCTGAAGAGAAGATCTACCAAAAAAAATGTAATTACCCTGAGAAGATATTTCCATAGGTTCTTCACAAGGATCTGGATGAAAAGAAACTTTCATATCAAATTTTGAAATAGAGATGGAATTCAAATAGTATTATATTATACAACCATCGATTGGAACCCAAAAAGAACAACCCAAGAATTCACCAATATCAAAAATAGACAAATTGTCCAATTAAACAAGACATACTTTACCAAGTCTTAAAATCTTTAGTTGGTATCTACACATCATATACATATCTTGTAGGAATCACTCGAGTTCTAACAATGCCTACAAAAAGCATCAATGTAAAAAGTCTACAAGAACTCATCGCTAGCTTATGGCATCAAAAATACTTAGCCATGCAAAACAAGGAGCAAGGTGATTAGCAAGATTATAGATGGCAGTGGTACATATTTTTTTTAAAACATCATCACATCTAGCAGTCTTACCACAATGTGCATTCTCAGGATGCAAACCCTCAAAGTTCCAACTCTTAGCATGACATTCAGTTCATTTTGATACCAACAACAGGAAAGATTACTTCACAAATGAATTCAGTGGCAACTAGAATATTTTTGTAGTATAGAGTCACAGTGGGTCCCATAGTAGCTACATTCTAGCTATCCTGGTATATCAAATCGTTAATATGTGTTAGCTTTTACTAGCAAAGAGTGATCTGGTGAGCCTATTGCAAACAGCTAATGCTTCAGCTAGTCTTTTTGATAATCAATATCTTATAATCAATAGGTTGAAATGAAGCACTCTATCTAATTCATGTGAATAGTATATGTATGTTGCATGTAGCTTACTAATCATGTTATGAGAAATATAATGATTGAGAAATACTTGTTGAGTATTTTTTACAAAAAAATAGTAGTTTAGATCATTTCATTTTGATAAATAAAAAATGTTATTTTTAATTCTATTATTCTATCTTCTTCAAACTGCAATAATTTCATCAGGCATGTCTACTTTGAAAGTGCTTTCAGATCTGCCTGAATCAGGGGTTTTCATCCCCAACTCAGCAATGGAAATCAAGGGTTTTCACTTTTCATTCTTGACTGTAAATCATGGAAATGATAATACCTGACACCATGACTTGGGAAATAGTAGATATCATGCACATGAATACCTATGCTTCTTGTTTGAATAGGCATAGAGTCTTAACTTGTAAAAAACTTACAACAAAAAACTCTATACCATAATACAAAATTGTAACATAATTGAATGGATACAAAGTCATAACTTGTAAATATTCTCATGCTATTAAAATATTTATAGTTTTCATGCATCAAATTTGCATGCAAATGTACCATTTACTTGTAATTGTTAAAAAAAATTATGCTCTTTACACTTCTAGTGCTCATTTTTTAACTTGTCTAGACTACATTAGCATTTATAAGATCCTCACATAAGTGAAACTTATAGAACTTTTAGTTATTAGACACAGATCTATGCATTCAAAAATACATAATATTGCAAGAGATTGGTGGAATGAGGTTCACACTAGAGTTTTCAACCACTTAAAACTAGAATCTATGAAGTTAAAAAAGAGAGAGGATGGAATCATTGTTTCAACTACTGATTCCAACAAGACAATAAATCCAAAATACACACTATTTTTTTCACCTGATTTAGTATTTATTTATAATATTATGATAATATAGAGGACATACTAAAATAGTACATATCTTAAAATTGAAATCGTATTCAGAATCCACATGCATCAAACAACACAACTATGATGTATCATTGAACCAGTACATTATGATACATGAAGCAAGTTTATAATAGAAATGAAAATTAAATAAGATTTGACTAAAAATATTTCTTTTGTTCATTTATTTCTATAAATTTGATTCCTTTGTGTCCTCTTTCTTCGTGGCACTAGTTGAATCAAGGGTGTTGATTATTAATCACTTTGAGCACCCTCCTTGTTGTACTTCTTTCTCAACTGCTGAAATTCAAGGATGGTTCTTGATGAGGGTCATGAATGATAATTGAATCATTGTGTGCACCAAATATAATTCATTATTTTCCTTTCAATCCTCTTCAGTTTTAGTTCTTGACAAGCTTGATTCATGGGCTTCCTATACACAACATAGATTAACTTATTAACAAATATAATACCAATAATAATATTTTTGTATGAACCATACAAGATTCTAATAAACTTACCTCAGATTCATGACCAATGACTAATTTCTCTCCTCTATCTAGCATATGTTTTATAAGACCTTAGAAACCATGTAGTAAGGCATATTTTAAATCCTCATTAGATGCTTCTTTTAGGAATTGGCATGCCTACATGAATGAATAAAACTAAATTCATAAGATCTAATGACTTGTGAGATAAAATCAATTCATAAGCTTTTCATGACTATCTTTGAAGAAAGAAAAAATACTATACATGAAAATGTTCACTTACCAAGCCACCACGAATACTATTGTACCCACCAAATCCTAATTTGTGGGATCTAATGCTTGACACCCTAGCTTGAGTTGCCTTTTTTGTATCTCGAAGGTGTCTTTTAGTTCTTCCTTGTGTAGATGACAAATAATTTGGATTATTATGGATTTTTCTCTTAAATTTAGCATCTCGCACAAGTTCATCCCATGTCACTTGGTCTATGATCCAAGCTGGACATGGGTATTTCAAATCTTTTGTCAACTTTGACTTTAAGCTGTCTCTTTTAGAGTGAATATATTTTCGTGCAATATCTAGAATGCATTCCTTATGAAATCCAAGATCTTCGAATGCTAGTATGAAATCTTTGAATAGTTGATCTTTCTTAGAGTTGGACTATTTCCTCCAATCCCCTTGAATAGTATTGCCAAATATTTCTTTTGTGTGATGAAAAATGAAATAATAGAATTTTAACCCCATTTCATCCTTCAAGACTTCTCCTTCTGAGGTGAGCATGATTGTAACTTCTTGCATTCCTTTTGTAGTCACTGAGGATATTTTTGTGGTCTTAGGGGTTGAGGTAGATGCCCCTATAGGTACATTTGTTACTTTGTCATTACGTTCTTGTATTTAAAATGAGATTGTGAAATTATTGGAAATTTCATTTGGATATAAGTGCTAAAGAGGTTCACATAATAAATAAATAAAAGATCAACATAGTGTTGAAGAGAGGAAAAAATGAAAAAATATTACAACTACATAAAAATAATGATATTTCTTGGTGTGTTCTATAAGATAATGAATAACTACAAGTGAGGAAAAGAGGCTTGTGGGGTCTTCATAAATAAAGATGATGAAATGGACTTTTATGTGGAGCTAAATGTGTATGATAGTATTAGGCCAAATCATAATCAGCAATGAGATATCCTTTTTACTGAGAACATAAGAAGGGTGGCATTTGGATAAGAGATGTTAAGCAAAAGAATATGTAGTATTAGAAGTGTACACAATTCAAAAGAATCCTCTATTGAAGGTTCTATAAGATTTTAATTAAAAACTTGTCTTCTATGTTTGGATTGTGGATTATTATACACAAATGGTTTCAGTAATAGAATATCTCACAATATATTACAAGCTGAAAATTCTTCGTTCTTTATACTTGTCAACATTACAATATATGCTAAATAAGGAAGTAATTTTTTTTTATGAATATTTGTGCTGAGAAGAATATGTTTTATTAAAAAAGCCTATGAAGTTTGGGAAGGAATCCCAAGGAATGAACTTATGAAGAAAAAAACAAAGTTAAGTAATGACTATTATGCGAAGACAAAAGGATGAGAGTTTTCAATACTTAATTCCTCTCGTTACTATGTTTTAAAACTATAGCATTAACTTGTGAGATGATCATTTTGTAGTTATAAAGTCAATATTCAAAATTAGAACATATCTACTATATAAAACTTTAAAAATTTAAAGTAAAACCTAATACATTGTATTAAACTATAATAAGATAATAGTTTTAGGTAGCCTTACCTATTTATCTGAAGCACTCCTTGAACTCCCCAGTAATGTCCTCTCACATATCTCAATTTGCTTAAGTATCTCTTTTCTAGTTTCAACAGCTTCAATGGTATTGGGTAGCAGCCTTAATATTCTTGATTGAGATTCTATAACATTCCTCAAGGCAACTTGCTCATGTGTTGGTGGGAGAATTCTAATTGAAGCCATATTTGGTGGATTATATGCACTCCTCACAAGGGCATGGATGTCTTCTATAATAGGAACACTAGGAGAATCCATGTTTGATGTAAAGGGTGTGCCAATAGGTATTGTGCTTGATGCCACTCTTGTGATAGGTATTTCTGGTGTAGATGTAGATGACATGACACATCTTCTTGAAGTACCCTCTAAGGAAAACCTGTAAGAGGTGTACTCAAGGAAATAAGAAAATCAAACCTAGAAAAGCATAAGATCAAAATGTTACTTTCTACATAATATTGGGGGGCATTGGATGACGTAGGTGGATCTTTCATTCCTACAATTTGTGTGCTTTTTGGAGTTGTGTTAGATATGGCCTACATCCCACAAACATAAATTAACATAATATAGTACAAATGATAAGATAATTGAACCTATAAAGTACAATTTTCAAAGTCACCTTGCGCACCATCTCAATAATATTTTTCCCTTGCCCATTCTTTAAGATCTCAATCAGAGCATTTACAATCAATGGATTCCCCATGGTAGAATCTTGAGCACCCATAGGAACATTCTTAAAGAATAACATAATGACATAAAATGATAAAATATAGATTACAGAACACATGCAATTGATATTAGTAACATAATCAAATTCACTAACACATGAACAATAACATTCATATTTTTCATTATGTTTCAATATATAACAAAAAATAATAATGTTCAACTTCCAAATTTCTTAGCTTTATGATATGGTCTTTCTCTCACCTATTTTTTAATTGTATAAAGTACCTAGGTGTTGATAGTGCTAAGTCTCAGAACACAAAAGTGTCTTTCAAGTTAGTTTTTAAAGAAGTAAGGAAATGAAACAACTTATCCAATGGAAAAAAAAATCCACCCACCTCATCAAAAGTAGAGAATCCAAGAATCAGATACATGTTGCATCATATCAATCACTTAAAACATTCAAATTACTTAATTTCCATTACATGTTGTCTATATTAGAAATACAAAATAATTAAGCTATAAAGATTTGATTATATTGTGTTGAATCTTCACAACCATGTTCATATGGATATGATGATCAAACAATGTCATTCTCACATAAAATATCCTCATTTGATGACATAAAGAGACCGTCATTGATGGGTCCTAAATCCACAAATAAATTAATCTCATTGTTTCCATCATAGTCTTCACCTTCAACTATAGGTAAATGAAAATCAATAAAATCATCATCTTCATGGACTTGATGCCCATGTGGTTGCTCATATCCTTCATATAATTCAATAGGCTCATCATGATCTTCCTCTTGGTCATAAATATCATTGATAATAAAGTTTCCATCATCACCATCCTAGTCATCTATGTCTTTAAGGGGAACTTTTACATCTCCAAGTAAATCATGGTTCTCTTCATCTTGAACAAATGTTACTCGCCATCCTCTTGGATCATAATTGATCACAAATGACCAAGTAGGTTGCTCTAAATTTGGAATGAGAAACATCTGGTCACATTGATTCAGAAACACATAAGGCTTAGACATGGCTTCAAACCTAGATGTATTAATCATATGGAATCCATTATTGTACAATAGGATAGTTTTTTCTCCACCCGCTTTTATAAGCTTGTACCACTCAACGCAAAAAATAACTTTCTTGAAAGATATAAAATCAAGCTCTATGATATCCTCCAATACTCCATAACAATGAAGTGTGCTTGTCATTGGTCACCTATCATTTGCATGTGAATGACATTCCACCTTAAATGATGCTGAAAGTCCAGAATCATAAGTTTGTCTCTTGTCATCAACCTTTTTGATGCAAAAATGATGACCAAAATTCCACATTCCTTTGTAATATGTTACCTAAATTCATGTGTATAGTAAGTTGTTAGATTGAAGAATATAAAAGTTAAAAATAAAATTACTAAATTACTCAAATATGTTAATATAAATGTATCACCTCCCCATTTCTAGATCCTTTAACAAAGTCCATTTGTTGTTCTGTCACTCTATTCTTCCTCTTTGTTGCTTCATGCTCAATATTGGTCTTTAGCCAATGCCATGGGCATCTATCAAGCCATTTTCTTTTATGGCTTGCTAGAAGTCCTCGAGTAGTATTTGGACCATGTCTATTATATATATTGGCCCATGCAATTTCATCCTCTAATTTCTTTTGTCCAGTGTACTTCCCCATCCATTCCAACATAAAGTTGGAATTGCATGCAACATACAAATGCAATGATTCCCACACCTTAGCATCTGTGATGGAAAATAGAATTATTCAATGCATTAATAATAATTTAAAGTTTTATTATAAAATTAAGATAAAAATAATTACTTGCAACATTTTCATGTACCTCATATCCTCTTTGAAGTCCCTTGACTCTCTAATTTTTCTCCATCAAATGATTGTGGTTGTTTATAATCCCATAATTGAACTATTGAAGATGCAATTTGAGCAGGTACTCACTCAATTGAACTATTCTCTAGAAAACCATGTACCCCTCAACCATGCACCCTTTAGGTTGAGCCTTTTGTCTCACAAATTGTTTTAAAACCTTCATATATCTCTCCACAAGCCACATTGTGTGAATATGAATAGGACCACATAGCTCAATCTCCTCTACTAGGTGTACAAGGTAGTGCTCTTGAGAATTGAGGAAGCTTGGAGGGAAGAACATTCGAATATCACACATCAAAATTTGAACATTACTCTTCCAATAATTCAATTCATCTTGATGTATCTCTTTAGATGAAACCCACCTACAAATATTATTTAGTGTGTTATAAAGAAGACTTATTATTTGTTAAAAAATAATAGTATAAACATATATTAAGATATTACAATTATTGCACTTTAAAGGATAAGAGTCATGAGAGAGTATGCATAGGATGGATTCAAAATACCTCAAATATTTGGATAGTTTGTAAATGGTTGATGTGACATCACGATCAAAGGTGCTTGGTATTGTTGCAAGAAACACATACTATAAGAACATTTACAAAAACCAAGTTAAATTATGCCTGAGTTTATTCTATCACTAAGATAAATAAATTTCTAGTTATGATGCAAATAAATATAACATTCTACAAAGTTACCTTTATCCAGTTGTGTCAATCATGTGTTTTTAGCCCTGAGAACTCTAATCCATCTCCTATGAATAAGCTCTTTAATGTTGCACCAAAACCTAAGGAAATCTTGTTCTTTTCATTGTATCATTGATGTTTTGTTTCTCATTTGATGTAAAAATCCATGGAGCAACATCAAATGAGTTATTTTAATACAACCACAAGTTTAGCATAATATTGGTAACTTGGAGATCCTTTCATAACTTTATTTGTGCTTCAAGGTTGGTTTCATTAAGATGCTTCCACAAACACTCTACCATATTTTTCTCAATGTGCATAGTGTCAAATAGGTGGGCTATCAACAAGATCTCATAATATGGTAATTTATAGAAGATAGATAGTCTTTTCATTCCTAGTGGAAAACATGCCCCTTCTTTTTTCTCATATAATGATTTCTACCTAGCAGGGATCATCCTTCTTGGCTTCCTTATTTCCACTTCTTTTCCATTGAACTTATTTTTCTCGCGCACTTGATATCGATGATTTTTTGATAGAAATTGTCTATACTCATCATAAATAGTTTTACTGAGATCCTTTGACTACCTATACCAAGTCTTTGGCCCACATGATGGACAACCATGTTTCCCCTTTGTTTGAAACCCAAAAATAAATATGGAAACCATAGTTAGTAAATAGAAAAATGAGCAAATTAATTACAAATATAATTTATAATATACTACCACAATAAACAGAGAGGCTCGAGGCATCATGAATTGTCCAGATAAGGATTACATGAAAAATGAAGTTGCTATCATTAATAGATCTTGATACATCATGCATATTTACACCATCCCATAATTTACGAAGCTCATCAATAAGGGGCTTCATGTATACATCCATATCTTTTACTCAATACTTCCCTGCACAAACAAAAAGTTTATAATAATAAATTAATTGAACTAAAATATTTTTATATAATCCTCAAGAAAACACTTAAATTATAAGTTATAGTACCTAGTATGATAAGGGCTAACATTGCATGTTCCTTTTTCATAGCCATCCAAGGAGGAAGATAGTTCTTAATAATTAGAACTGGCCAAACAGAATATGTTGTTCTAAGATCTTGAAAAGGATTGACACCATCCATTGCTAAAGAAATTCTTGCATTCCTCGGTTCATTTCTTAAATGTGGCCATTTTTCTTCAATCTCTTTCCAATGTTTACTATCTATAGCCATACGCATGACACCATCTTGGCTTCTCATTTGTAAATGATAATTCATATATTTTTCTGAGTCCTTACATTTGAACATCCTTTCAAACCTTGTCTTTAGTAGAATGTGTGTTAGTACTTTATAAGGAACCTTCTTGGAAACTTGATCTTGATGATACCTATCTGTGTACACAATAGGCATTTTTGCAAATTTGCATTCTTTCCATAGTATAAAATATGGTCATTTGGATATGCATCATATGTATTGTACTCCATTCCAATGTCTTTCATCACTTAAGATACTTCTCTATGTGAATGAGGCAACTTATTGTCCTTTTGAAGAATCTTGTTTGCCAAAAGCCTACATAAGGTAACAAATAAATTTTATTAGATAAGTATACACAATATTTGAAATTCTTAAGACATCTTCTGCATTAATTCATAGGAATACTAAATCCTACCTTAATAAATCTATAAAGAATGTGTTTGTCAATCCATTTGTAACCTTCAAGTTGAACAACAACATAAGTGTCGCTAATATAGAAGTATCTGCATTTGAGAAAAGAGGTTTCCTAGACAATTGAGAAATGGGAGAATCAAGAACTTCTTTTGAATATGTGTAGAAGTCTTGGATAAATTCATTAATACTAGCATCATTTATCTACGAAGTGTTTTCATCCATAAATGTGTCTTGGTCTTCATCTTCAGAGTGGGTATCATCAGTGAGATTCACAGGTTCTTCAAGAATATTGGGATTTGGAAGTGGCTTTTATCAAAAAAATCAATTGATTTGATTAATAATTGTGTGCTAAAATATAGTATGCATATTATTAATTATAAGAATACCAATTTGTTAGTTATAGTATACCTCTTCTACAAAAACTCCATACTTCAATTTGTGGGTACGAATAATTCTATGCATCTTGAGTTTCCTATTTTGGTACCTTTTACAACTACAATATATCTTTTCATTGAAGTATTCATTTTTCCCTGGACCGGGTCTTGGTACTCATTCATCTGAGTATTCAGATGAAGATGATATGCTATTTTCCTGAATAGACTATGTATCATCATTAATAAGAGTGCAATGTTTAACTTGATTCACTTATTTTTGAAGAGATCATAAACTCTTAGGTGTATGATGTGTTAGAGTTTATTAGTGCAAAAAATTTCAAATAATTTTGAACTTTGAAAAAATGGGGGTTTTAAGTGCATTTTCTTGTTCTAGGATCACCATTTCTTATACATTTGCAATGTAGATGCATAGCGTCAACATTGGAGGTCAAAGAAATTATGTTCTTAAATTTTCTTCATATCCATATGTCTATTATAGTATACCTCTTATATATAAATTAGATAGTTCAATCTATGGATACCAAAAAACTTCGTTGCTTCTTTAGTTTCCTCTTTTGATAGTGTTTTCAAGTGCAACATATCATTCCATTGAAGTAATCATTTGTACCAAGAGAAGCTCCTTCTCAAATTCATTTGAACATTGATGATGTTTTGTTTCCTTGAATGTTGTTTGTACTACTAATGATAAGAGTACAAATTCTAACTTGAGAATTACATCTTGATGAAGAGAATGAGATTGATACAACTTCAAAAAATTTAAACTTTGAAAATGTGGATTTAAGGTGAATAACCTAATCTTAATTCTTGTATGTCTCAAGTAGTTTAATATAATATGTTAGAATAATTTGAATCATTATTTAATTAATCTTCCTCATCAAATACCCCTAGTTTTGTAGTATGGTAAGATTTTTTTTTGATTCGTTTGCTAGTTTGAAGGGTTTTAGTGATTTCAAAAAGAAGATTAATATAAGTTTCTCTTAAACATATTATTTTTCATTACTGTTATAATAAAGACAACAAATAATATTATATGTGCCGCCTGTTAAATGTCGTTAAGTAGTTTCATTTAATTAAAATGATAATGCACATACAAAAGATAATGACATAAATACCTGGTCTACCATTTTTTATGAATACCAAGAAGAAAACTTAATAGAATGATGTAAATAAAAGCATTTTGATGCTAGTTAGGATTATTACATAAATAGATAATGAAACATTAAATACATGTATCCCAAAAATATAGAACTCACCCAAAATAGCAAAAAAGAGAACTTTTAAACACAAAGTCTTCAAGTTTACCTTTATAAGAACCCTAAACAAACCAAAAACAAATCAACAAGTTAAAAATCAGTTTGAATGAAGATAGTTCTTAAAGATGTCATGCTAAAAATATGTCACTAAAAATAAGTCATTTTGAAAAAAAACGGGTGCTAATCTTGGAGGCCTCTACTAAAGACAAGTCTAAATACTCTGAGCATAATCTAAAATTAATATATAATTTAATCTAACATATTAATTTATTCTTTCAATTCATAAATCAAAAATAAACATTAACTGTTGGTTAATTAATTGAGTACAAAATTTCATAATTTTATGCTTGGGACTTGATCTATATAAAAATTTCAAAAAAAATCATAGTTAGACCATTGTATCAATCGATCGTATGTTGCAAAATAATATATACAATTCAAAAAATGAAATACAATTCAATGAAATGAGGTGCCAATAATATATTGTGAACATGAACATGTTAGATACTACTAAAAAGCCAAATAATATTGAAATTGTCACAACAAAATGAAACAATAATAGAAGCTTCAATAAGGAAAAATATTGTTCTCATTATTTTTTATCATAATTTCTCTATTCCAGCACTTGCTGCTCATTTTATGTGAATTCTCTCAACTTAATTCTTATATGGATTTAAAGTATAGTGACTCTACATTATTTTGCAATTGATTTGACTCTTGTTTGTGAAAAACTAAGAAAGTTACAACATTTTTGGTGAAAATTATTTCATTGTATTTTGACTGTAATTTCTCTATTCCAATACTTGCTGCTCATTTCATGTGAATTATCTTGGCTAAAGTAATATAGATATTTAGAGTAGAGTGAATACTTTGTTTTGAAATTGGTTTGACTATTTTTTTGAAAAAATAAGAAACTTACAATATTTTTGGTGAAAATTGTTTCATTGTTTTTTGAATGTAATGTCTCTATTCTAGCACTCACTGCTCATTACACGTAAATTTTCTAGACTCAAGCCCTATATGGATTTAAAATAGATTGAATCTACTTTTCTTTTCAATTCCTTTCACTCTTTAAATAATAAAATTTACAACATTTTTTTTTTGTGGAAACTGTTTGAAACAAGCTTTTAGCATTGAATGAACAAAATTTAATAAATCACGTCTTCTATAGCTTCAAGGCCCAAAATACAATATAGTTGGTTTTTTATCAAACACAAAATGCATATGAGTATATTCACCCATTGTACTAGCCATTTAATAAATCACATTTCCCATGGTTCCCCAATCATAAGTTCTAGTTGGAAGCTTCATCTGTTCATTTGTTTGGGCAACTTCCTCTATTTTATTCCAAGTATTGACCAAGGTCAAGTCTATAAATATGTACTATTGATGGCACATCAAAGAAAACATTAACATTAGATATAAATTTAATAGCATTTTGGTTGGTTGAATCTTAATGTAACACTAATTTTTTTTCATTTGATTCAATATGCTCATTTTCATGAAAAATGTACTTTAGTTTTCAATGCCTTTTCCCAGTTACATATTGAAAACCTCAGCATCAAGATTGCTTTTTTGGGAATGTAGAGTACATTTCAGTCTTATAAATAAAAGTTTGCATAGATAGAAAAATTGGGAATCAAATTTAGAAGAAAGATAGTTCAAATAAAAATGTTGTTGATTTCATTCATTAAAAGTTTAAAAGTAAATAGTCTTTTTTTCTGTTACAGTTTATATATTGCTATCAATAGACTATAAATTTCAGCATTTAATTGTGGTGGAGTGATTTAGTGTCTTCTCTAGTTCAACCCTCAACATTTCCATGTTGAAAAACAACATTTGATAATAATAAAACCAATATTAATTACTCATAATCTGATGTCTTTTAAGTAGCCATCTCATAAGTTTTACTCAAATATCATTCCCTTGAAGACCAATTAACAACTTGTCAATAAGTGATCTAGTTATGACATCCTACTCAACATAAGGTGCAAAATTAGACTCAACTCTTTGGAAAGCACTATGATATGGGATAGAGGAAGAGAAAACTCTACCAAAATTTTAGATACAAAGGTGTAAGTTATAGAAATCTTTTTACATGAAATTTCTACATTTAGATTTGAATCGTCTACTACTCAGGTAATTTGAGTAGTTTCTTATCTATCTATCTTTCATTGTTGCATATATGTCCTCTATTTTGGTGACATTCTTAGTAATTAATGATAAGAATGTGGTTATCTTGTAGCTGCTTGAGGGCATCAATTTATAAGTAGCCTATTAAAATGTATACAATCATATTTGGAATTTTTGGTATGGTTAACTAAACTAATTCCATTTGAATGCTTCAGGTTGATGTTGGGGACATTGACCAATTGGTGCATTTGGAAAGATTGTGGATATCTCAATGTTTAGTTGTGAGGATGTTGCTGTAAAGAATTGCATGGACAAATATTTAAAATATGGATACAACCAGAATAAGGTATAACTCTATCTAATAAACTTCTAATTAGGACAATCTGGTAGTAGATGATCTTGGAAACTCTATAATGAAATAAAATAAAAGTGCAAACTTGTAGAATCAAGTTCCAAGTTTAACTCTTTTTCCTTACTAATGTTTCCTTCATTCTCAACATGATATATTCTTAGTCTATGATGAGAGGTTATGTTCACCTTTGGCACATAGGAAGGGGTTTTGAAATTCATTGCATTGGAAGAGAATTGAGCATAGACTAAAAGAGAAATGCAAGATTGTGGAGCTATTCCCTTCAGAGGATTTGGTTTAGAGTCTGCAATAGATTTCAATGACTTTGTTGAAGCTCTTGGATTGGAAGAACAACCCTACAAATGCCTTTCTCCAAAAAAAAATATTGGTGTTCTAATGAAGCTCCTCTCAATCAACACATCTTCTTTCACCATGAGATGGCCTTGGTAATTCATCTTGTTCTTCATGTTTTTCTTTTTGTCACATAGGAATCGAATAACCTTTTTTTATTAATCATAGTGTACTAATAAAATAAAGCATTGTTAAAAGAAAAATCATTATCATAGTAATATGATTGGATTTAATGGAAGATTCATAAGTGAATAAGTGGCTGTTGTTATAAATTTTATTAACAGTAGTGAAAAGATAATTTAACAACAAAAGTGGGAAAAGGGGAAATAGGGTAAAAGCACTAAACATAACCTTGAAAATAAAATCGAGGTTGCTCTATATTTTTTTATCAATGGTGGATTCAATGAATGCTCTATTTTATCTAATCCAAGCCTACATAGGTACCAAAAATGTTGCAAGCTTAGATGTATCATTACATGAGACCAGGAAAATAATTATCATTGATGCACATGAAAGAATATGAAAGAAAAAGGAATAGTAATAGAAAAAACATTTCAAATATTTCACTTTGTTTTCATTTATTTATTAGAGTAAATACTTTCCATCAAAATTGTCAATAAAAAGAACTAAGATCTATACAAAATAGTAATGGATGACTAATATCTTATGAAATTGTGATGAGTTATAGGTGGTCTAGAATTTCTTCGATACTTCTTGGGAGAATTGATAATGAGATAAATAATTTCTAGCATACCCATTTGAAGAAGAAGCTCAAAATGAAAATTATGGAGAGTGATAGCAATGCCCACAAAGCTATTGGTGAGGGTTTGGTGTGTAGTAGCAAAAGCCCAACTATAGAAACAAATGACTTGCAAATGTGTTTCCCTAATGGAGAAGATGAGCTTAATTTATAAAAATCAAGATCTAGACTTCCTAACATATCTTCCAACACCATTATCTACTAAAGGTTCAATGATGCAATCAAATAATGTGTTCAAATATGAAAAGTCTAATCCTATGTCCAAATGTCTTAAAGATGATAATAATTTTCTTGGTGATTTGTTTTCTCAATGTTTTCCGTGGGATCTAAAATAAAATCACACAATTAACTTAGCTTTCAAAACAATAGAAATTTTTGAAGAGTACTCAACTTTGATATCTAAGTCAGAAAATACCAGTTGCCTTTAACTTATTAGGAAGAGTTGCTTGCAATATCAAAAGAGTACCCATGAGAGGGCATGGGAACATTGAACTAGTCTTTTACATTTTAAACTACAAAGCCACAATGATCTAACAAAACTAGATAGCCTTAATGTAATAGCCAAATGATATGAGAGAATAATAAAATCATAAATTATACAACCAAAATACAATAATGCCTAAACCATTTATGAGACCCAAGAAGTTTTAGCTCCCTCACTTCATCGGTCCAAATGCAATCTATACTAGCAAATGATAGATTTCTATAGGGGAATTTATATCACAAAATTTACAGCCTCTAGTTTTTTTTAATGTTTATTTTACTTTTTTGAAACCCAAATAAGGAAAATCTATTTAAAGAATAGTAATACATGAGATACCTAGAAATTCATGATTCCCTCTAAATCTGTAGTGCTTTTTCATCAAAAACTTTATTTTGAAGAACACGCACCTTGAGAAAGAATAGAGGAGAAGATCACTCTTACCCTACATAATTTTTTAGGGGAATTTATATCACAACATTTACAGCCTGTAGATATATTTGATGTTTATTTTATTTTTCAGAAACATAAACTAGAAAAATCTATTTAATGAATAGTAATACATGAGATACCTGGAAATGTATGATTCGATGTAAATCTTAAGAGTTTTCTCATCAAAATCCTTGTTTTGAAAAGATGTGCCTTGAGAAAGAACAAAGGAGAAGATCACTCTTAGTCTACGGATTTTTTTTTGTAGGAGAATTTTTATCACAACATTTATAGCCTGTAGATTTTCGAGATGTTTATTTTATTTTTCTGAAACTCAAATTAGAAAAATTCATTTAAAGAATAGTAATACATTAGATATCTGAAAATTTATAATTGGATGTAAATCTTTAGTATTTTTTCAACAAAACCCTTGTTTTGAAGAAGACGTTCCCTAAGAAAGAATAGAGGAGAAGATCACTTTTGAAAAAGACGTGTCATAAGAAAAAACAAAAGAGAAGATCACTATTACCTTGTTGATAAATAATACCAAACACATTAAAAAAATAAGTAGTGGGTAATGAAATTAGTAGATAAACTAAAATAGACATATTTGCTTGGTACCTTGTAAAAACCCCTTTCACAAGTCAGAAAAGATTTCACTGTGCATAAACTAATATATCCTCCAACCATACTTGTCTCTAACAAGAGATTTATGTATATTCTTTTGTATTTTGGAAGAATAAAGATGCAATACAATTTGGATCGATCTGTTAATCCTAAAACGTATTAACATTTTTCTTCCCTGCCATTCGTCCACCCTGCTCGCTTCTACCCGCGAAAGTGAAAATGCATGTCTTTTCACTTTTGGGGGAAATGCATATTCTATTTTGTCATAGTTGTAAAACTAAGGTAATAAAAAACTAATATTTTTGAACTTAAATTAATTAATTTAAGATTTTATACTTTAAAGATAAAATACTAATTTTGTCCGAAAGAGACATTTTAAGGTAACTATTATATTGATCAATGAACCAATGCAATACATGATAGTATATGTCTATTTATATATTTACATTTAGCCTTAAGTGAACAACCATGGAACCTGAACAATTAGTGAGACCATGGGACTTCACATCCCAACAATCTCCCCTATGAAGTCCAATCAGCACTGTCATGCACTCCAACATTCCCTACTCCCTTTCCAAAATTTTAGAGAAGAACGCCTTGAGATAATCTTAAGGTTGCAAGACTTTGCTCCAACACACTTTGAACAAGCCTTTTCCAAGTTAGATCAGAGTCAAAAACATCTTCTCCAAGTTTTGCATGTGCAAACTCGCCCATAAATTAGGAAGTTGAATTGTCTAGGTATTCTTGTGCTCTCAATTGTCCTTCCATTCTCAATGTATTATAAGCATAAAATTGATTTTACATATTTGACACTTCTCTTTTAAGTGATCCTATAAAGAGTGTGTCATAGATGCAGAGTTAGTAGATGATCTTGTTCATGACGAGATTTAGAACAATGAGGTGGAGCCAAAAAATGTGTTGCACACTACTTTTAGTCTCCATAGACTCAGAGGTTACTACTCTGACTCTGGGGGTGAGCCTTGAATCCGCATTAAACAAAGACGTTAATATTTATTGCCTTCATCCATCCATCCCTTTAGATGCATTTGAAATTGCTAGATGTTTTGAGCACTGGATGAGATTTTTTGAGATACCTTAAATTCTGCTAGAAAAGCTTAAAGTGTTGGTAAACTATGTTCACATTTAATTTCTCAAGATAAGATGTGTTAGAAGATACAAAAGATATTCACATCTTGTCAAATATATTTGTCCCACTTATTTATTATGTTGTCCCACTTATTTATTTGATTGCATGAATTGTCTTCTCATCTATAAGGTTATAGAAAAAATTATTAGATTCTAACAAAAATATAAAACCTTCCTCACGACTGTAGCAGGCTGCACCCAATAGCATCGGACATAAATATTTGATAATAAAATTTTAAAAATGTAAAAATACATCGAAACTATATAGAATGGAAAAGTTGTTGAAAAATAAATAGTCATGATTGAACAACTTAATTGAAAAATAGCATTGCTATAAATACTATAGTTTATAGTTTCCTGACTTTGACAGGAACTAAAAATCCAATTATAACCAGGGGTGGCCGTCAAATTCTAGGCTGATCGGGGCATAAGACATGCCTGAAAATTTACAACTTTCAAAACACTTTTGACACATTTCACATACACTGCATCGATAGCGTATGCATGAAGAATCAATAACGCGAAAGCATGTGTCTCATCTTTGTTTTGGTATTGTTGCATCTTTTAAAACCAATTGACGATGAACTCTAATTGGTGGATGGTGTGGATGGTCTTTGTGAATAATTGCCCATCTCTTGTCAAGGAAGTTACTAAACCCTTCACTTTTGATCTCGCTCATAAATTTATGGTGCTCCTCTGGTCAGTCTTAAACATCACACACTAAGGAAGATATTAAGTCTAGAAAAGTAAGTCAAACTTTGACTATTTAACACTTTTGCACTAGGAATCAAGCCTTAGTGTGTGATGTTTAAACCGTTCGTGCTCCTCCTCCTCATCAGTCTGGCGAAGTAGCTGCACCATTTCTTCACCCCTCCCATTTATCATCTCCCCTTTCTCATCCACTGCTATTATCCCTATTCCCACTCCATCCACTTCTACTCTATATCTTTTTTGTAGTGCAGTAACAAGAGCCAATACCATATTTCTCACCTGCACAATCTTTTTATTAACACCTTGACTACTCAACTCATCCCGCAAAGCTTTGATGCGCTTCCAAAATCTGTAAGCATTACACAAAGAGAGACTTGTGATGCTGCACATCTCCTTTCCTTTTGTTTCATAATCTTCTTCAAAAAGGTAGTAGTCTTCTCCAATGTAGACAACTTGGACAACAATTTCTATGTTTCTCAAAGCATCAGTTAACTGTGGCCAGAATTCCAACATTATTTCAACTGAACCCACGCACAGAAATACCACTTCTCCTCGAAAAAATGCCTGTCTTGCCTGTGAAAACAACACAAATTATGACAGTGAGGGATACACGTGGATAATGATCTTACGAAACAAAATTAATAGCATTATTCGGCATAATCACAAGCCACAGTAATTCATTGCAGAAAACTATCGTCTAGTTATGATCGTGTTCATGGAAATGATTTTATGAATCGATTGAGAGGAAAAAGACGATCTCACCCTCGATTGAAAAAACTCTGTATTTTGAAAAATGAATTCCAAGCTCGATTGAGAGCTCAACTGGAACTCCTTCCATTCGAAATCTCGTAGTTCCCTTTCCCGAATTATAGAAAATGGGTATGCTTTTACTCCCCACCTCAATACTGTTGGCATTGCATTCTTGTGTGATATGCTTCCCTTCTCATCAACCTCCACTAGTCCTTTTCCATAATTTATACAATCTGTCATCCAATGACGTTCATCTATGAACCATGGTTTGGGAACCACTTGCCATGGAGCACTTGCAACAGCTCTCTCATACTCCTCTGGATCACTGTGTACCCACACTCTGGAAATAAAAACTACTTCAGTTGGATACTCGGAACTCCTTTGGAGCTTCAGATATATATCTTCCAATGCTGAAGTTCCAAGTTTCGCCATTCCTCTGAAAAGCAACACCACTTTGCCTTCTAGATCCTCCACTTTCACCTACAAATCATTTCCAGCAATAAAGGTAATGTAATTATTTATAACATTTTATGGAAAAGAACTAAAAGTAATTGATTGCCAATCATGTAATCTGTAAAACCCATATATTTTAATAATAACAATGTGCACCGTTTTCTTTTCATAAGATGAACATCAAACTAAATATAACACAGAATAGAACATTTTTAAAATGGGCATACCTGTTCATAATTGTGGAGAAGAAAATCGTTTTCTTGAGTCTCACAGAGTTTCTTTAGCAATTAAACATTGCTTCCTCTAGGATTTCTTATGAGAAATGCAATTTCATCAGAGATATAGGACATGTCTTCCCAGGTTGACAAATATTTTACACTATTTCTTTCTACACCAGCAATAGTTCTCGCAAACACACCAGGAGAAGTGTAGAACGATTTCGGAAGCACGTCAGGAAAATAATTGAGAAATGAGCAAAAAGGTGAGTGAGCAACAATTTTGTCAGCCAAATCTGATGCTAGCGCATCAAAAGACGTGCCAACATATATAATTGCCAATTCTCTTGAATTGCATTCCAGGCGCTCCAGGTTGTTTTGTACTTGTGCCTACACCTTTGATTTTTTCGAATATGAATATGTCTGAGTGATCAAAATGAGACGAGCATGTGATGGAAGGGAGGATGAACAGAAGGGGCGTAGATGAGAATCAATCAGACGCCCTTCTTTACTAACTATCTTCCACATGATCTTTTCTAAAATCAATGACGACAGTGTTCCTTCGGTATCCTGCAATTTATAAAATAACGAGAACGCATATATAACTTATTAGGAAAATGGGGTAAATAAAATTAATTGGAATGGATTACTTTCTTCAAACAAATATAAATCGTTTCAAAATTTCGTTGGCTAAAACTCGGGATCAACACTTACCTTAGAGGAGGTTTCTGTTCCCACCACCTGATGCCATTGGTCCTTTTCCCTTTGCATTTTCTTCCACCGCTGAGTCAGCGCTTCACTTCCTGAAATGTCTGCATAGCACAAACTCTGAGTGGCTGCCACAATATCCATCCATTCCACACCCAATCTCTTACAATTGGAGAGGTCTAATTTTATTAATGATGGGAGAATGTGGAAATCGTCAGAAAGCTTAGCTAGACTGCAACATCCTGATAAATCTGCACTCTCCAAGCTGTTAAGCCGACCAAAAGAGTCGGGAAGTTTGGTTAAAGTGTAGCATCCAGACAAAGACAACTCTTTTAACTCTCCAAGGCAATGGAAGTCGTCGCACAATATCGCTAATTTATCACATTCGGACAAAGTCAACTTTTGCAAACATTTTAGTTTGCCAAAGCCTTGAGGCAGGGTACACAAGCTCTTGCATCGTCTCATGTCTAATACTCTCAATGCTTCCAGACGATGAAAAGTATTGCACAGTTCTTCAACATCCTTCTAAACTGAATCGTTCTAAACAAGTCAGCTTACTGAACTGGGTGGGAAGCCTCTTTAAGCTGGAATAATCTCTAAATGAAATACCTCCCGTGCCTGAAAGCCACGAGGTTTCTTCTGGTAGTTCTGTCAATCATAAGCATCCATAAAAAGACATGCCAGGAATCAAGAGAGAGGTTAACCCTCCCAGACTTTGAGGAAGACTACTCAGCTTCTCACATGAATCAAAATTTATTTGCGTTAAGCATGGCAAATTTCCTAGCCGTTCTGGAAGCCTGACCAACTCAGAGCAACAGAGCAAATTGAGATATTGTAATGAAGTAAGTTTCTCAAAATTACTTGGAAGCTCTTGCAAACTATTGCAATAGCCTAACTCCAGATAGCGTAAGGAAGAAAGGTTCACAAAATCCTTTGGAAGCTCCTGTAAACTTGTACAGTGATACAAATTAAGAGCAACAAGGGCCTTCAGTTTCCCGAATCCCACAGGCAACTGCTTCAATTTATCACAACTATCCAGGTATAACTCTTCTAATAACGAGAGATTGCCAAATGACTCTGGTAATTCCATAAGACTGCGACACGACGACAGTTGTAGCCTCCTGAGATGACTCGATTTAGCTGAACTTGAGATCCGTGTACCCTGAAATCCCTTCAAAGCCAACATCCACAGTCTACTAGAATGACTGACTTCTAGTATTTGGTTCGAATTCCAGGTTTCAGGGGGATTTGAAACATGGAGCACTTTCAAAGACGGCTGATCCGGCAGTTAGAATTAATTATTTGAACCGGAAAACATAATGATATGGACGAATACCCACAGTTGGACTGAAAGAAAAACATGACTATAATTTTAGTTTTTCAATGAATATAATGCATTGTTATAGGTTATGAGGAGGGGTGGTTGTGTTGTAGATAGACATTAATTAGTCTATGGATGAATGTATTAAAGGTGTCTTTGTAGATTGTTTGGGATGTTGAAACTAATTTTAATGTATTCTTCTAAAATTAGTAATAAATATAAATCTATTATCCACCTAAACAATTTAAATATTAATTTTAATCTATTTAGACACTAAAAAATAATTCTAATTTTTATGTCTAAAATAGAAACTTCAGTTAAAACATTAAAATCCCAACCATAAAAATCTTAAAAAATGGAAACCCTACAATAGTTTATCATTTTTTATTTGAATGCATTAATAGAATCGTCTTTTCTTTACAGAGGATGTACGACTAATAGTGTCTGTTTTGCTCAGTAGGTTGCAGCTAAAGGACGGTGATATGCATGTATGACATTTATTTCCGTTTCTGTCAGTTCACAGTCCATCTATACTTGCAAAGCACACATGCTTTTTTCCTGCTCCAAAGTTCGGGGATCGCACTGTCCAATGCTAAAAAGCAGAGTACAAAGCGGGCATCTGTGCAGTCTATCCTCCTACCTTGATAGCCATTGCCCTACTTAACGAGCCCAGTTACTGCCTGCTTTGTGTCAACGGCTATCTCTAACCCAATGACAATACTACGAAACTTCGAGGAACTCGCAACTATCAAATCATCTGTAATAAAGTATACAATTTATGGTGGGAGCGGCAACGACTAAAGGGTATTTTGTTTGCCCTACCTATGCTGATGGCTATGCTACCATGCCCCTCGTACACATACCGCCCTGCCGTCATTGCCACGGATTCCAGTCCCTCCGAGCCAACAGATAGTATTTAATGTGACTTGATAACTGGTCCACCTCAACAAACACTCCATGCAAATTGGGAATACGTATTTAATCTTCCTATATCTTTTAGTTTTGATTTTATTATTTCTTATATTTATATTGAAGATATAATTATGGTACTATATATATATATATAAAGATGTATTTTTATTATAAATTATTATTTTTTAACTAAAGAGGCACTATATATGAGATATCAAAGTTAAATTTTATAATATTTATAAGATTTTATATTATAATAAACATAAAAAAGTAATTTAGTAAATTAATAATAATAATTAAATATTAAAATTTATTTTATAGATATGAATATTAAAAAAAAAAATCATTATTTTATCTTTTATATTAAAATTCATATATAATTTTTTTTTAAAATTTAATTATGTTCAATGAGAATTTTTTTTTTTTTTTAAAAAGTCAAAAGAAATTTTAAGTCAATTAAGGTGTGATTAATCTTATTCTTATAATAATGATTTTGAATAAAATAACAAATTTAGTTATAAACTTAAATAATACTCCATTTAAGAATTAGATTAAAGTTCACTTTTTATATTATATTTAAAATAAATTTTATAATATATTTATAATAAATTTAAGAATTAGATTAAGGTTCAAGTTTTATACTATATTATATTTAAATGTAAAATATTATCTATTTTGGTATTGCAATGTAACATAAAACTATAGGTAATAAAGTTTTGTTAATTTGATAAATCAAAGGTTGTGTTTCAAAGTTACTATACATGAATGTTTTTTTGATTTCAAGTTATCTCTTCCCTATTTAGACTTTTGTTGAAAAGAGAAAAATACTTGATAAATAGACTATGATTCCAACTATACAAATTTATGAAATAACAAGACCTAATGTTTTAATTACTAACATTTAACACTTCTCCAATGTAGTCTTCAACCCCTATAAGTGAATCTATAGTTGATTTGAAGTTATCATGTCTCTATTTAGACTTTTGTTGCAAAAAAACATTAATATCTAAGTATACTATGATTCAAACTACACAACTTTATGAAATAAAAAGAGAAATTTGTTTAATTATCAAGATTGAACCTTAAATATTCGACTAGCCTAGAATTGTCCATCTAGTAAAAGAATTCAATATAATTACTTTTGAAGCATTCTTTTGATTGTTATCCCACTAACCTATAAGATAAATACCTTGACTTGAGAACTTACAACTATGTATTTATAGATAGTCTTAGTTAACTAGAAAAGCATTTACAAGACATTAAATTTTTTATATGAAGATATCAATTAAATGCATTTGAAAACTTAGAAATTAAATCACTTCAATGTTGTTGCATAACATCACTTGTTTCTTGACTCCATGCAATATTAGGTCGGTAACAAAAAAATGCAAGTTCATTAGCCTCTAATAGAGAATTTATAAGTAAAATAGCCATTCAAACTACAAAAGAAAATTATAGTAAAATATAAAACAAGATGGCAAAATTATATTCTCTTTTCAAATAAGTTAAGGTCAAGAACATCCATAATTGTAATAAAAATCATTGCTATATGGTATACATAAAGTACCTATATAAATGATGAATCCATTGTGAATTATCAAGTTACTCCATCTAAAATATCATTGTCAAAATGAGAGGTAATTAAACTTACACATTGAAAAAGTATCTTTCCTCCCCACTCAACGTTGTAGCGTTAAATGTACTCTAAACTATCAAAACATTGGAAAATTTAGTAAAGTATATTGATTATTTGTAATAGTGTTGATGATAACTCCCCATGCTAATTTCATTAAAACCTAGATATAAACATACTTTGGTTGTTGAAAAAATCTATAAAGCTAAGTTTTAAAATCATAAGAAAAAACATTTAATAATGATTTTATCTTCACTAGTTTGCATTGCTTACATTGTTGACAGTTGGTTAAGATCAATACAAAATGGTAGCCCATGTTGTCTACTATTCTTTTCACCATCTAAACTTGCAATGACATGTATAATTAATTAGTCAACACAAATTATTCATTCGTTTAGAAATATATTATGTAGGTAATATATTAGTAATATTGAAATTCTTAATTACCTAAAATCCTTTGTTGAAATGCTTGAGTGGGGATAACACCAATAGTTGATGATGGTTGAGTTTCACAGATTGTACATGCTAATTGTTTGATTAAGTATAGAAAGGAGGTCAGAAGCAAAAAAGAATGACAATTTTATAATTAATGAAGCAACATATTTAATCATTAAATATTACCATCTATAGTTTGCATTTCATCTATTGTTGATTGGCTCAAATCAATAAAGAAGGGCAATCGACGTTGTCATGTATTCTCTGCATCCTTCAAAGCTACAATCAAATAATTTTACACATAAATAAGAGGAAGAATTATTATTATAAAAATTACTAAAACAAATTAAAATAAATGTACTAACCATGTTTCATGATAATAATTGTTTCTTCTTCTATGGCTATGCTCGAATGATGTAAGACCTTCTTTTTCTTTTTCTTTCTATGAGATATGGAAGGGAATTGAAACTCTTCCTACTCTATGACTCTTTCATTTGATTCTTAATGAATGCCACTATGCCTTTGGAGAACAATATGATTTTTATCCAGTTTGGTTGGACTAAACCATGGTGAGATTCATATCATGGGCATGTTCTCAGTACCAGGGATTGTTGTAAACCTTGAAAGGAAAGACATAGATGCATGGAAATCTTTTTTAAATCTCTCAAAACATTTAGTAAATATGAGTTTTACATCTTCTCCAAGTGGTAGAATTTGGAATTTAATAAGTTCATATAATCTGAAGCAATTTGATACACATCATTGGAAGGACTTTACGAATTCCAACCATCTATAAAAAAAATAAAAAATTAAGTTGAATAAATGGAAAAAAACAATATTTTAGTTGAGAATTCATGGCATTGAGAGTTAACAATTCTTTGGTCGTGAGCACTTCCAACTCCAATCACTTCTTGATCTTCTAATGGATTATATACATTGCACTTTGAATAATAATTTATTAAGCTTAAGAACCATAAAAAAATCAATAATTATTTTTACTATGAAAGATAAATAAACATTACCAATGATATTATTCTCATGATAGGAGCTCTCTCCACCATTACTACCATGATCAACCAATGGAGTATCACCTTTTGTAGTTCAATTCATTTTTTGTTAGTGAAAATAAATCTATATAATAGTCAAATGCTAGAAGAAACATACCAACAATTTGATCTTTCCCATTTGCTTGGTTTCTCTTTATAAGATCTAAAATCTTCAACACATGCTTGCATGTGTTTCCTCTTTTTACCCATTGACAATCACACACGTGGAAATTTGTTCCAAATTTTCTAACAATGTACCACTTCATAGGATTGGGTTGACTTCTTATTTTTTGTATGTATTGGGGACATCATAAGGATAGCAATCTGAATCTAGTATTGTTTTTTATCTCTCTAGTGTAGTTCTATAATATCTTTCTTTTTTTAAATTAGTGACAAATCCAGATAACTACAAATATCTTTTATTTTTATAAAATGGTTCTATCCTATGAAGAGGTGTATGGATAAGGAAATCCATTCTCGTAATACATTTTTTGGCACAATCACTTAAATAATGACTCTTGATATGGAAATGATAAGACTCTATAGATGCATTAGTTTCTTGGTTGGCATGCAGGGAATTTCAAAGATTTTTTACCCACATTGCTATACAAGCAAACATAAAAACATATTATTAACTAAAAATAATAAATTTAATCATGTAAATACAAATATACAAAAAAAATGAAAGGACCAAAAAACTTACCAATACGGGTTTCATCATGGCACCAAGTTTTTAGAAAATAATCAATAAATGTTTTCTCTTCTTTGAACTCCTCCCTAAATTGTTTGATTAAGTGAATGGTGATACTTTCATTATCACCCATTGCATGCATTATTTCGCCCAATCTATCAAACATGTTTTTGCCAACATTCCTATTGCTTGCAAACCTATATTAAAAAAGATAATATGAAGTTGCATACTCAAATAAGTGATGCTTAACATATTTGATTAAATATTGACCCACATGTACACATTTTTTAGTCATGCCCTGCGTACATGCCAAATACATAAAAGCACTCGACAATTAAAAGATGATCTGTATACATTGCAAAAATTGATCAATAACATTCTAAGAAAATGAATGCAAAATTGTAGTTTATATCATAAATCATGACGAAAATTGAGTTAATTTTAGTTTAAATGTAAAAATTAAGGCCAATGGCTTTAATTTCTACACTAGCATCATCTTTCATAAATGCGTTGACATACCAATCATCTCTCAACTATTTCCCCTATCCATAGATCAATATTAACCATTCATTTATATCCTCAACTCTGCTTCTTGAGGATATTGCCCATGCAATAGATACACCAGCCTCTTGTTCATAAAAAATAAGCAATGTATATAACTCATATTGCACACGAGTTCAATTTTTTAAAAATAATTTATTGAAATAAAACAAATGAATGAGTCAAATAAAATTAACAAATATAGTTAACATTTCTATACTCACATCATATTTGTTTGCTAAAAATGTCGAACCCATTGCTGTAATAGACTTATGTGAATGCTTGACCATCATTTCTCTCATCCAAAGTGTTTGGATTACTACAATAAATAGAACATCTCCCATGGTGTTTGGTGTTTTGTAAAAAAAGAAGTTATCTTTCTCCTCTACATGCCACAAACTAACACTTTTTGCATCATCCTCATTTTTTTGTGATCAAAATGAGCATTACTCTTTTCCATGCATTTAATACATCTTTCCTTAGTAAACAAGCATCTCTCTTATTCATCAACTCTATTAGACCATGGTCTAAGTAATGTTGCTCACAAATTGTGTCAATTCCAACACCCATCATTAATAAGGACTCAATGTATAATTTACATTCATTTGATATTTTTGGTACAAAGCTAGTCCTTGGATCTCTAGAAGGGTCATTCTTTCCATGACAAAATTCACCATTAACATCTTGATGGGTAAATTCATTATATGTGATAATAGTAACATGTGGTCTACCATACATAACTCTAACAAGAAAGTGGGTTTGGCAATCCCTTTTTTGTATAAACTTTCATATCCTTTTCACCCTTTTAATGTCTTTAAGTTTTTTTCTATTATCCTTGGGCCCAAAAGCATAATGATATCTATTTAAGTATATGTAGAAAACAATATATTAATCAACATGATAAAAAAGTAATAATAGTATGAAATGCTTAATTATATGAAAATTTTTAAGCATACCTTGAATACATTATGGTACTATGGTTAGTAGGCTTTCCAATTTGGGTGCTCTATGAGCTTTATATAGAAATGTTGTCTCTATGTCATCCTACAATATACCTTCTTTTTTGATAAAGTGAGCAAGTCTCCCAAGAGGGATAACAGCACATAAGTCAAGCTCCTGGATATTTTTATTTCCAATAGGTGTCCATTCAAGATCATTCATTGAAAAAAATTTCCGCTTTTTGGAATGTCTTGGACATCTAATCAAATGAGTGATTCCCATTTCAATCCCCTACTTATTCTATACAATATTTGGCTAATTAGTAACCCTCTATCTTGTTAAAAAATGCATGAAATATACATTTATTCTATTATATCATAATGTATAATTTTTCCCATGAAGAGGTGATAGATTTAGAGGATGATTCTATAGGAAAGTAAAACCTATATTGGAGATGAGGAACAACTACAAATTAAAGGATAATGAAGGTCTACGAAGATGTTATGTGACTATAGATAATATGACAGTGGTATAAACCTAGAGGAGATTTCTAAAAGAAAAATATTGGAAAAGAAGCATCAAATAAGTTCAATACTTGATATCTAGTGTACAATATGAGAAAAAAACTTTCTCCACTTCATATAACTAGTGTACAATAATAATTTTATTTAATTGAATACATGATTTGTAACTAATGTATTTGTGTGTAATTTTACATTATATGCTCTACCATGTCATAAAAATTACCATAATTAGACTAAAAATGTAATAGAAAATAAATAAAGAGATACTAGGGAAGGCTCAAAGATAGACTAACCAACATAATAATATTTTATCAAACTCATCTTATTGTTCTAGATTTCATCTTATTGATTCATCAATATATTATTCTATAAAATTAATCAACTTAAACCAAAATAAATGTGATAAAAAGAAATATTCTTGTACTTTGATACAGTTGAGTCATTAGCCTAATACTAAACCAAATTGAATCATAGACCTAAACCAAACTTAATCCTAAACTATAAGATTATATTAAATTAGATTTTGCTTTAAAATAGAGTTATGGCTCAATTAGGGATAGAGTTTATTAATGGTTAGAATTGTGAATAGTAATTTATGGGTTAGGATAATGTTTGAGGTTCAATTAGGGTTATGGCTTGATTAGGATTAAGGTCATTTTAGTATAGTTTACCACCACTTATAACAATGTTTAAGTAAAGTTATAAATAGATGTAAGTTATGATTATAGTGGAGACTAAATATCAGATTATCATAAAATAAATTTAATTTTTAATGATAAATTGAAATTTTTGAAATCTTTTTTTTAATAATTAACTTATATGAATAACTTGTAATAATTTTATTATTTATATGTAGATATTAAGTTTTCAACCAATTTAAATATATTTATATTTATTATCTTAACAAATTTACTATTTATAATTGTTTTTATTAATACTTATAATTTATGTACATTTAAAAAAAAATCAAATTATATTTAATTAAAAATATATGAAATATTTATGTATTTTAAAATCAAAAATAATAATTACAAACTATTAAATTTAATTAGATAGGGAATTACCTTTGTATTCTCTTAGGGATTCTTTACTTTTTTGTCATTACTTGGGATTACTACTTGTGATTTTCCTATTTATTTCATTGAGATTGTTTATTTAAAGAAAAAAAAACTATTTAGAAGATTTTGTCTTTTATTTTCACTACTTTGGATTTTCGTATTTATTTCATTGTTTTGACATAGCATAAGTGCATGCAAGAGTATGGTATCAACAAGTTTAGAATGATATGTGAATTTGATCATCCACTAACTACCATGAGATTAAAAAAATGGGGAAGAGACAAAATGGATAGTGGATAAAGAGAAAAGACTTAATAATAGTCTACTCTATAATCACAAACAATAGTCTAATCCATTATCAAAGATCTAAATAGTGCCCAAAAAATATGAGATACTTTAATGTGTTACAAAACTGGATAAAAAACCATGTGAAATTCAAAATGTGAAGGAAACTATAATAAAAATAAGTTATTCTGCATACCTGTAAACTTTAGCAATGAACTTGACAATTTGATCAAATCCTGTATTAGAAAAGCCAATCTCATCTAGATAAAGTCAAACACTTCATAAATATACAACATTAAACTAATAAAGAAAGCTATAAAAAATAGAAGTTAAAAAATGAAAGAAATACCTTTGGTGAATGGAGTGCCTATTTGTTCAAGCATATTTGTGAATATGAGAGAGCTAAATGGCATTCTGACTAATGTGGTGGAGCTAAATGACATTGTTTTACTGTCTCTTCCTCCAAAATTAAAGTCAAATTGCATTAAATACTATCTGCTAGCTTGTAGGGACTTTGGGATCTGTGGCACTAATGGCACGATAGTGCATGTACAAGAGGCATGGTAGCATAACCATCAGCATAGATAGGGTAAACAAAATAGTTTACCCTTTAGCCGTTGCCCTACTTTGTAAGCTGCTAATTGAGATTTCTATGAATGGGGCCCACCTACTTTTCTATTTATGAAGTAAAAGATGTTAGGTAAAAAAAGCATGTTCTACAAATTCCATAGAAGGGAAGATGTGTGTTTAGCTTGGAATTTGATGGTTGTTTTGGCCGTTTTCCCACTTTGATCTCAAACATTCCAAATTTGGTCCCAATCAAAATTGTTAATGCAAGTAAAGACTAATGGATTGAACTATTTCCTCTGCCTATTTAAATATTGTGAACTATGTGAAACCAGTGAAATTATCCTTAGAAGATGATTTGGGAAGATATCACACATTATGTTCACATTTCTGGTGAATCTGACACGCAATGTCTTTGTACCAAGCTATGGATTTACAACTAGTAGAGAAGGAATTAAAAGATGGTTGAATTGAAGTTTGATCTTCCGAATCTAAGAGGAGAATTTTTTTTTTTCAAAATTTGTTTCGGTAGAATTGTCACAAATCTCAAGAGAGGTATTTCCCAAGGAATGAGAGGCAAGATTTTGGGGAAATCCCCTTACCCTCTTAGGCCAGCGAAAGTGAGGGAGATCATTGCAAATTCTAGCCGAGTCTCTAAAGCGTGGTGTCTTTAGCTCAAAGCCTTAATGTTCCTAGAAGATTCAACAAAGAAATCAGCAAAAAAGAGTTACTAAACTTGGATTTGATAGGATGTGCAGTTGAATATATCCAGTGTCAATGCCATTGCCTATGATTATTTGGTTGATGGATAGGTCTAGGTATGGATGCAGTTTCATTTGTTCAATGAGTGAAATATCATTTTGGTAGGCATATTAGCTTAGCAATCTTGGAGAATTATTTCCTATATATAATATGTGATAGTTTAGAATTAAAGAATGAACTTTTGTCTAGGGAGGCTCTAGTTTTAAAAGACTACCCTTTCACAAAAATTGGTTGGAGACCCCTATTTGATTCTACAAACTATATAAATTTTGATGTAGAGAAGGATCTTATGCTTCCAAATCTTCTAATTAAAATTTTAGGTAAGGATACAATTAGACTTATAGATAATAAACTAGGAACTTTCAAGGGATTTACTTAATCAAAGTTTAATAGTTCTAGTATAATAATTATTGTAAAGTTTTAGATTATGGTAAAAGCAAGTTTTGAAAGGACCCTGAAACCCTTTAACAGCAAGAGAAAAGATATAGCAATAATAACCACCAGGAAAAACAATCCTGAAACCTACTGAAAAACAACATCAAAATCAGGTTTTACAGGGGCCTGAAACCACAAACATAGTCTAGAAAAAGTACCCAAGTTTTACAAGGACTTGGAACCTCAAATATAGCTTAGACCAAAACCCAGAAAATAGGACCAAAAATAAGAACCATTTACTACAACTAGCAAATAGGACCAGAACAAGAAAAAAACCAAAGAACAAGACCCAAAGCTACTATTGTAGCTCCATAATCATCTTGACAACCTCCTTACCAATCACAGCAGTATCCTGAATGGAGTCAGTAGCCAAAGCAACAATAGCTTTCAAGGATATCTTCTTTGAGCTCTACCTTGTTCTCTTGCTTGGACCCTCAGAAGATATAATTTCTTCATTAGCTATTTTGCCAAGGCTTGCAGAATCAATGTAAAGTTAGATATAGTTTCTTAATTATTGTAAAGTTAGATTTCAATGTCGATAACATAATTCCATTTGATATGAATATTAATGGTAGAATCATCTTAGTTGAGATGAGAATAGTAACTAAATTCTTTAGGGAGGAACATAAACCAATTAAATCTTTTGCCTAGGCCTCCAATAACTAGGACATGTCACATGCTCTTTCTAATGTTCAAATCAACCTTAATGAAGAGGGATGAGATTTCTCAGTTCAAATGGTGGAAGAGTGTGAGGAAGGGAAATCATTTATTTCTCTCCCCAGTTAAAGTCGATTATTATTAGAGAAAAAACTTAGAGGGAATAGGACCCTCCTTCTCCACAGACTAATTTGGCTCCTCCTCTAGGTATTAGTAGTCAACTAGAATCTAAACAACAACTTGAAAGAATTGTAGATCAACTAGCTAATCAATAGGGTGAAACATGTGAATCTCATAATAGAGTTGAGCTAGAAGTTAATATTCTAGTGGAAGCCCTAAATAATATGGCGATGTATGATCTCATGAACCAATTTTTGAATGGAATATCCTATGAACAAGAAGTCTTGTGATAGAAATCAACCTTGATCAAGATGATTCTTGAGGATGAAGAAGAGGAAGAGAGATATATTCCCTCTTAATTCTGAATGGTGATAAGGGAAATTTGGATTAGGAAGTGATGTTGGATGATGCATTAGGTTTCCTAGGTATTGAAGCCTTTCTCCCAAGAAGGACATATCTAGGCTATGCTAAGTGCTTTAGCAAAATAGGACACAAATCTCTCCAAGAGCTTAGGACTAGGGATTGAGTATCTAGAGGATAAGCAAAACTTACTTATTTATTTCATGTTGGAAAGGGGAAGGTCCTTCCCTCAGCATCATGAATGTCTTAACTTATAATGTTAGGGGTCTCAGTGCCCCTAACAAGTAGCAACTTCTAAAGCATTGTATCTCATTCATAAAAGAAGATATTCTTCTTCAAGAAACTAAATTAGCTAAAGAGGAAATGGATAAATTTAGGTCTTTATGATGGAGAGAAATTAGTGAGTCCCTAGCTAAGGGAGATTCAGGAGGTCTAGTTATTTTATGGGACCTTAGAAATGTGTCAATCTCTTCTTTAGAATTTAATAAAAATTAGATTTATATGGATCAGTTAGAGGTATAAGATTTGAGATTTAGTGTAATCTCTTTAATACTTATGGTCCAATTAGTAAGAAACATAAATCTAATTTGTGGAAAGAACTTGAAGAGAGGATTGGTATAGGAGAAGAAAGAATTTCCATCTTAGGAGGAGATTTCAATGTGATCCTTCATCCTTCAAAAAAGAAGGAGGAAATTAGGTCCCTTTCCTCTATGTCCAAGGAATGTATTGATTGGGTCAATGGAAGGGTCTTATGAATATATAATACTCATATGATTCCTTTTCTTAGAACAATAGAAAGAAGGGGCTCAATAATATAGTGAAAAAATTGGATAGATTACTCATCCACATGGATTTACCATCACCTTTGATCTCTTTCCATTCTAATCTAAGACATATTTCAACATTTGGTCATTTCTTGGTGGAACATAAAATATTTGAAAATAAATGCCCTAGAAATTTCCCTTTCAAGGTTGAAAAAACATGGCTTAACGATTATAGTTTCCTAAAGCCAATAAAGTAATTATGGGAGGAGATAGTGGTGTCGGGCTTAAAAATTTTCCACATAGCCAAAAAATTGAAAATTATTAAATAAAAATTGAAAGAATTGAGCTCAAACTTGTTTGGAATTACCTTTGAAGATAAGCTAGATATAGAAGAATAATTGACATATCTCAATAATGAAGTAATAGAACATAGGATGGGTTAACTCTTGTTCCTAGAAGAAAAATAGCCTAAAACAACAATAAAAATAAATCCTTACCAAGGAAGAGCTTTTTTGGAGACAAAAAATGAGGGAAACATTGCTAGAAGCAGGTGATAGAAATGCAAAGTTGTTCCATAATAGCTATAAGAAATGATGAATGATTAATTTTATAATTTCTATTAGAAGAGTCTTGATGGTATTATGAAAGAATCCCCAATAGAAATTGATTCTAATGCCATAGCTTACTTTGTACATATTTACAATAATTCAATGAGTTCTAACCTCAATTCTCCGCAAGATGTCCTAGTAAATATCCCAAACTAATCTCACTTATCAAAATAAGTTAGTTTTGCAAAACATTTATAAGCAAGACATTGAAGAAGATGTGTTCCAAATAAATCTAGACAAATCCTTTGGCCTGAATGATTTTCCTGCTATCTTTTTTCAAAAGTGTTGGTATTTCATAAGAGATGACATAATACAGCGCTAAAAATTGTTAGGAATTTGAGGGTAAAAATGAAGGAAGTTAATAGTACTTTTGTTTCTCTAATTCATAAAATAGATAAACTAATAAAAATTAATTAGTTTAGACCTATAGCTCTATACAATACCTTGTATAAGAATTTTACCAATATCATGGCTATTAGACTTCAATTGATCCTGCCAAACCTTATTTGTGATGAACATACCAACCTTTTCCTAGGGAATTCTATATATGATGGGATTATCACAGCTTAAGAGGTTATACATTTAATCGAACACAAAAGGATACCAATAATGCTCATCAAATTAGATATTAAGAAAGCTTATGATAGGGTAGATAGGAGATTTTTATGCAAATATTTCAATGCCGATGGATATTACAAAGAATGAATGAATTTTATCTTTGAATTTAGCTCCTTTTTAAAACTCTCTATCTTAGTCAATAGTTCTTTTGTAAGATTTTCTAATGTCTCAAGAGGGTTAAGGATGTGAGATCTAATCTCACCCTTCTTCTTTATTTTAATGGCATATTATTTACTGAGATTTATCTCTAGGGGTAGATCCTTAGGGTTTTTTTAAGGATGTTCCCATTACTACCCACTAGAATTTTGTGGATGATACTATGGTTTATGCATAGAATGTAATTCAAAAGGGCACTACTCTATGTAATACTTTGAAACAATACTCTTTGGCTTTAGGTCAAGAAATCAGTAGAGATAAATTGAATATCTTATAAAGAGAGTAAGATAAAGACCATAAACTGTACATGGGTTGACACTTAATACGTTTCCCTTCTTAGAAGTTTGATAAGAGTTAATTGAGGGCTCCATATTAAAGCCAATCCTCTAGAAGTCTTTGTGGCAAGGCTCCAAAAGATTTTTCTAAATCCAAGTTTTCTCCTAAAGAGTTTAAGCTCATCTTGATTCATTTTTGTTTCTTAAATCATGATAATATGAGGTTTATATTGGGTAAGGTTGCACTTTAATAAGTGTTTCTTGTTAGGAGTGTTTAAACCCATAACATTCTATGCAATGATCTTCATTTTTCATGGGAAGGTACTCCCCCTTCCCTGCATCAAATGGTCTAGTAAGTTTTGTTTGACCATAGGACACTATATCTTGTGACCTTAGTTCATTCATATATTCCCTCCCTCTTTTTTTGGAAGCCTCCTCAAATTTTAGGAGACTCTTGGTTCCAAAAATTGTTCCAAGCCTAGAAGTTTATTCCTAACTTTTGAATTAATTAAATCATTATGAAGATCTTCATGAGTATAGCCTCCCTTGTCTCCCGCCTCAAACAATTTTAGAAGTTTATTGATAACTTTCTCTTTCTTAGTTGTTAGACTTTCGAGAATTGCCTCCTTAGTGCACATATTGATGAGTTGGCCAATAAACCAAGCACATAAGGATTCTTTTTCCTCTTCACACACCCTAGAGCTATCGAAACCAATACTATCTAGGGATAAATTACCCTCCTTTCTTGTTACTAGAGAAGATATGACTCCATCCCTTATGCAGGGATTGAGAAGAATAGGAGGGATGTTCAAGGCAAGATCAAAAGCATTATTCCTCCTCAAATTAGAAGAGAGGGGACTTCCTTAATTCCACACTATTTATTTTCCCTTAGAAGGCTAGTCTTCCTTTACTCTATAGTCTTGCCAACACACCTATTCTTAGAAAAAACATATGTAGGGCATGCATTCATATATTTCACATAGGAGGGTAGTATATCTAATATAATAAAGCCTACTTTAGGGTTAAAGAAAAATTTCAATGATGATTGAGGAAAAATAACTTCCCTGGGAATCCTAGTCTTATTAGGATCCACAAGTTCATTCAAGGGATCCTTAGTGGCTGAGTGCATATAGATTGGGTACCAAGTTGGGATAAAGAGCTTATAAGGGTTTTCTCCATAGGGATTGGCTAACTAAATTTTTGTTAGTACTTTCCATATAAATTAATTTTTTGAAGTGTCTCCTTATGGTTTTCCACAGATGGGAGCCATCATAAATATCCTTTACACATATGCAAGAAATTTTTAGGACATATCTATAATATGTGGAGCAGTTTGTAATAATTCTAAAGGGTTTCAAAGATAATTCCCCAACCTTAAGATCAACTAATATTTTGGTCTCTATGGATGCCACATAACTTTCCATCAAACCTCTGAATCCCCCAAGGGAGTTTACAATTTGGTAGAGAATTCTTTCATCAATAAGTTTGACATGGAATTTTCTAAAGGAAATCCATTTCAAAATAATTTGAGAATTTATGGTAAGAGGATTAAAATTTGGTTTCTATTCAAAGAATTTAACACATTGAACTTCAAAAAAATGGGTTTCCATAAAGATTTTTTTTTTAGATCAACATTTTTGCATTTAATAAAGAGAGTGTTATTGAGAAGGTTGGTAATACTTACTTGGTCTCCTAGAGCTAGAATTATTCAAAAGAAAAAATGAGTCAAAAGGGAGCTATTTCCACTCTATTGTGAAAATATTCCTTGAGAATTGTAGATATCCCACATCCCATCCAAATGGGGGTTGCTAATAATAAGGGTCTAGAAATTTATCAAGGGAAAATTCATGTCTACTTGTTGCAGAAGATTTTGATGTGGATCTGTCAGGTATTTATTTAGATTTGGAACCCTAGGGGATTTCAACACTCAATAATGGTCATTATTTGTAGAAGAAAGATTGTTTTCCCTACTACCAAGAGGAATGAAACTAACCCTAGTTACTACTAAAGGGATTTGGGTGGAAATCACCCATAATTTATTGTTTCTTTCTAATCATGCACATGCATTCATACTATAAGGATGATGTGATATGTAATCATATTATTGTTAAATTTAAATTTCAACTTTTAATTTTTATTTTTTTGTAATATAGTAACTTTTCATGATTCACAAACAACTTAAGCTATGTTTTAAATTTTGGAAAATATATAATTTTCTATAGTAACTTTTGACGATTCACAAACAACTTTATTAATGTATTTAATTTTGTTTAATGTTCACATTTTTTATTTATTTTGTAATGTTCATACTATTAAGTTGATATTGTAAGAATTTGGTATAGCTCTGATACTATGTAATAATTTGCCTAAGACAATAATTGAATTCCAAGATCAAGAAGCTCAGTAGATAGCACAAGAGAAACAAATGATGATCAAATGAGAATGGATATTAAATAATTGGATAATTGGATAATTCGATGAGAGGGTGCCTATATATAAAGGCAACCAGTATGTTTAGAAGTCACACAAGAGATAAGGATTACAACTCAACACACATCCACCAAAGGTGGATTATCCTCCATTGAGCACAATAGATTGTGCAATGATGAGAGGATAAGTTTGAATAGGTGTATCTCATAAAGAAATGTTGTAGACACCATGTGCTCAAATAAATTGCTAACTCCTGTGTTGTCACCAAAACAACTCATATGTCTATGCATATTCCTAAGTAAACTTAAGTAAATTGTAATAATAATTAATTATTTATACTAACAAATATATCAATTAAGTATAGCATAATTTAAAATTTTAGTTTTTAGAGATTTAGTTTGAAGATTTAATAATAATATCAAACAAAAAATTACTTTTCAATAATTTGAAAATATGCATTTCTTCCAAACTTTTTAAAATATTTAGCTATAATCCTTAGGCAAGTACAAACTATAAATAATTAATTTCAATATCCTATAATCACGTCATTTTAGGAGCATTCATAAAATTTTTGATTTTTTTATTGATGGAATGCTATTCTCAAATTTATAAGATATTAGAATATAAATTAAAGTTAAAATAACAATTCCATCTCTATTGCATTCATAGTACTAAATATATGGAAAAATTAGAAACAAAAATTGTAGTTTAGACACAAATCATCTAACCTAAACTCATGGATGAATTTCAAAAAAAAATAAAGAATCAATTTATACTTACTATTTTATAAATTAAATTATTATATCTTCTACGTAGATATCAAATTGTCCACTTTAACATATGAATATGGATGGATAGATTTTCTATCAATAATTATAGCTTGGAAAGAAACCACTAGCTTGAATTTATGGAATGATTTTAAAATTACAAAAAGAAACAATTATTGTTTCATAGATGATATATTCTAAATAAAATTAATATATCTACTATGCATGTATCAAAGTGTCATTTTCAACATAGTTCAATGAATGGATAATTTCCTATTGACTCAACCCTTGCATCTCTTTTAGATGCAAGCATTAGTTACAATAAAAAGAACTATGAATTCTATTACCACAAAAATAGATGAATCTCGTGAGAACAATAGAACTAGAACTACCACTTTATCAATAATTAATTTTGATCCAAATGTTGGCTACACTTAGCATAACTATGAATCCTAAGATCACAAGAATACTTTAGATCAACCTTGTGAGAATTTCAATCTTGACAAGCACAAGAGCACTACAACATTATTAGTGCACTAAATGATCAACCTAGTATTATGTACCACATGAGAACATCATGTGTACTACTTCATAGCACTACTTTACCAACACATTTGATGATCAATGATACAACCTAGTACTATAAATAACCATGACAATGATCACTTACAAACCTAGTATTATATGCTATTTTAGATTATTATTTTGTATAATTATTTAAAAAAAATTCTTTTAATTACTTAAATCATTATTGTAAAGGAAATTTTATGTAATAAATTTAAGTATAGATAATTTTCTTCGGATAATAGATCTCTTTTTTTGGGAAAATCATTTGGACAAGTTAATATCCACAGCTTACATTTTTTAATTAGGTTACCCTTAAAAAAAACTTAAACATTTTTAATTAGGCCACCCTTAAACAAGTAAATTATATGTGGCTTACACTTAATTCTTTTATCTTAGGACATCTCTTTTTTCTAAAATCTTTAGAACGAGTCGATATCAATGACCTTTGTTTTCAATTAGGCCACCCTTAAATAGGGTAACATATGCAGCTTACATTTTCATTTAGGCCCATTAAACATCACACAATAAGGAAAAAATTAAGCTTAGAAAAAACAAGTCAACTTTGACTAAACTAGTTAATATTTATTAGGATTACAAAAAGAAAGTCAAAAAAGTCAACTTTGGCAAAACAAGTTAATATCTATGACTTACATTTTCACTATTTTCAAGTCTTGGTCTTAGTATGTGATGTTAAAATAAAAAGCTTTGAAACAACAAATCAACCTTTGAATATATAAAGTCTAGAATCAAGTCTTTAAACAACTTAGTATCATATCTATTAAGCTTAGAAAAGGAAAGTCAACTTTGAATGTTCACTATCAAAAGCCTCAAATCAAGTGTGATCAAATCTTAGCCTTAGTATGTGATGTTGAAGAAAGTAGCTTAGAAAATGTAAGTTGACTTTGAATATTTAAGTTCTTTCGACTATTTAAGGATTGTAATCAAGTAATCAAGGCTTAGTATGTGACTTTGAAAAATTAAAGCTTGGAATGTGAATAGGCCACCCTTAAATAGTTAAATATTTTCAATTAGTCAATTATTAAGCAAGTTAAACATTTTAAACTAGGCCACCATTAAATAAATTTTAAACACATATGGCTAACACTTTCAATTAGGCCACTTGAAAATCATGAAACATGGAAAGAAATAAGCTTAGAAAAATAAAGTATGCTTTCACTATTAAAAATAAGTGTCTATTAAGGTTAATTAAACTAAGAAGAAGAAAGTCAAGAAAGTCAACTTTGAAAAGACAAGTTAATATTTGTGGCTTACATTTTCACTATTTGAAGCCTTGAGTCAAGTCTGATCAAGTCTTAGCCTTAGTATGTGATGTTGAAAAAATAACAAAATAAAGTAAGTCTACTTTGAACATTTAGAGTTTAAAATCAAAGTAATCAAGCCAAAGTATGTGACTTTGACTATTTAATGCTTGGAACTCAAATGTGACTTTGACTATTTAGTGTGATGTTGAAATGTTAAGCCTTGTGAATTTGACTATTTAGTGTGATCCTCAAGTGTTGAAGCCTTGGTATGTGATGTTAGAAGGTGATATATTGTTAAAGACAAATTCTTGTAAAGGAAAATGAAGAGAACATAATGGTTGTGGTCTACCCAAAATTAATTGATTAATATGCAACCTAATACCTTAAGAATTTAGGATGAGAAGTTCACAACTCAACACAAATAAAGAGTAGTGAACAAAGAAATGAAATACCAAATGCTTATATTAATACTACAGAGGGAAGTTTTATGACAATATTTGAGATAGTTTTAAGTAATTGTCTTTATTTGATATGATATAAAACTTGCATATTGTCTTCAAGTGGGTGTCTTTAAAATATTGTCTTAAATAATTATCTTTGTAGCACAATAGGAAATATCAGTATTATGGAGTTTTGAGAGAGAATTTAATTTTGTCTCTATAGAGACTAAAATATTATTAGTTAATATATGTTAGGACACAATGGAATCGAACCACCATCCTTCTACTTATAAAATAAGTGCTCTTCCATTGACCTAGCACCCTTTTATGAATTCAAGAATCCCTAGACATAATTTATTAGATATGAGACTTAGAATCATTAGAATATCATACTACACAAGAAATTATCTACAAGGATATCGAGAAAACATTTGTATAGAATAGTTTTAACTTCCTTGAAATGAAAAAAAATATATCAATTTCAAAAGGATACTTTTATAATCTATAAGGGAAAGAGGAAAGGTATTTTTTGAATATTGTTTAAGGGTGTTCGCAATGAATAATCACTGCATTATTAATGCCTTGCAAATGTAGAGAGTCAAGTTCGAAAGATTGTAGATGTAACACATTTATACAAGTTAGAAGTTTTGATTTTTTAATGGAGATACCTATGGTGAGTTTATAGAGCTCTGAAATAGCTATTAGGGTTTTTGGTAAAGGAGAAGAAACATTGAAGCTATCTTCACTTTCGATACCAAGAAATAGTAGAAGGCTTTTCTTGGGCTAGTTGAAGACCACAGACTTAAGTTGTTTCTCAAATGTCCATTGATGACTTTGGTTAAGGTTGTGAAAAAGACACTGGGACCACAAAGTAAATTTAGGTCAGTCCCTATCTTATATATTGTGATTGTGTTATTTGAGGCTATGCAAAAGACATTGAGACCATAGACTAAATTTGTGTTGGTCACTATCTTATATATTGTAATTGTGCCATAGTCTTAGTAGAAATATCATTGCTGCTATAGAAAAATCATCACAACAAGAGTTCTTCTTTAGGAGAAGTCAAACCATATCAATAAATAGAACTAATGATTCTATGAGCTGCATTTACTTATGTTAGCATTATTGTGAGTCACCATAATTTTAAAATTTTCTAAAATTTATCCATCTAGTTATTGAAGCTTCCTATCATCACTTCGTGTTCTCCTAGAAATTGAAAGTAATGTACAAAGTTTCCTGAAGCTACCCATCATACTTTGTATTTTTGAACCTCTTTGAACCCCTTTGAACCTCAGTTCAAAGTAGTTCAACCAAAGGGATTTATACTAACCATTTTTCTTATAGGTAATGCACACCAAGACAACAGAGTGTTCCTGTGAACTACTTCAAATCCTTTTGAATCTTGGTTCAAAGTAGTTCAAAGCGATTCTACAACTAAGGCTTTTTTATGGAGGTTGATTGTGGTTTGCAAAAAGGTCATCATTTCACAAGGCATTAATTACCACATCAGGAGGTAATAGTTGAAAAGAGTACCTTAATTCCAAGCATGAGAAAAATTGTCATCATGATTTTAAATGGGATATATTTTGTTGAAAAAGAAGCTAGGGTGCTAGACAAAGTTAATCATTGTTAGTACAACTACAAGGGCAAGTTATTTAATGAAAAGGTCATGTTAGAAGGTTTTGAATGTGTGAACCTAGCGACAATTTATTTGTCTTGAATGCCTCATTATGAGGCTTTACTTTTGCATGTATGTTCTCTTGCCCTTTAAAAAGAGCATAGGTTTGTCTTTCATCTATTGTGTGAAAAATAAAAAGAATTTGAAGGAGAAGCTATTAAGGAACAAAGGAAGGGAAATCATTTTCTTGACAGGTCACAGGTGAGAACACAAGAAAACCTTCTTTTTGCTCTATTGTTTGTGTGCATTTCAAGATAGAATCAGTTTAAGCCTTGCTCTCTTTGTTTAAGATGAAATTTGTGTTACACATATTCGGGAATGTTTTGAGTTTGGAATGCAAGAGACCTATTATTAGTGATATCAATTTAGAATGTGTTAGGCTTGAAAAGTTGTAGATGAATTTCCTTGAGCAAGCTAATGAATTGAATGGTTGTATGGAGATTTTGACTAGCAGTTTGGTTGAAGATGCAACCTTCCCTCCTACCCTGTTAAGTCCTGAGTTTCCTGAACTCTACATTGATCATTATGATGTGAGGAGTAAAAGTATCCTAAACAAAGGTGGGAAACTTGTGCTATCAATCTCCAAAGAAACCATTGCCTCAATGTTACATCTACCACAATGCACATTTGCTACATTTTCTCTAATCCAATCCCTAGTTGAGTACCAAGAAACCCCAAGCAAATACTATAACATCCTAGCTAGGAAGTGGACTGAAACTAATTATGGTAGAGGTTCAAGGTTACCCAAGATAGTGACCAAAGACCATCTAAAACCCCATATTCATGACCTTATAGTGTTGTTATACCAAGTTAAGGGTTCAATTGATGTCTTCCTTTTTGAAGTTGGATGTTTCGTTATGTAGAGATTATTTTAAAGGGACAATAATGGATGGATTGGATTGAAATAATTGCTAGATCATTAAGAATGTAGCTTAAACATGTCAAGTACTCTAAAGAAAGTATATATATGGCTTCTTATCTCACATACTACATTGCTTGTGTTAGTAATCTTACTTCCCTCCCTCATGAAATTTGGAGTGAGGAAATAACAATCTATCAATATTTTCCCCTACCTCAAAAAGACAAAGTGTTAGAAAATTTTAAAAAAGTACATGATGTATTGATAAAAAGTGTGCATCTAGCTTTGGGAAAGGCACCCATGCTAGATTGTCCTCAGAAGTCTAAAAACTAATTCAGCACTATGGAAGCTATTTCATACAATTCCCCAAATTCGCCTATTTTAGGGTAGGTGGGTTTGAGGATAAGCCAATGAAGCTACCACAATATGCATTTGATTGTTTTCTTTTGGTTAAAGTCTATAAGTAGTTGTTTTCTACCATTAAAGATAATCTACCTTAGGAGAATTGGGAGTTAGTGTTCCCTATCAAACTTAGTTCTTTGACTTTTAGGAGCATGATCAACACCTTATTCATAGGAAGTAATCTACTTGGTTTTGGTTTTGCATCTTACCAAGGAAGAATGGATTTTGATAGTAAAAGATTTGTGGCTCAAGTTCTTTGTCTTAAGGGTTAATTGTCCACAATTCCACATTTAGAAGACTTGTGGAAAGACTATAAAGATGAAGAAGAAGTGTTGAAAAGAGATCATTCAAGATTAACACTTCAACAAATTAATTCCCTCAAACTAAAATTTCATCTAGAAGGAATAGTTGAAGATGGTTCAGACATTGTTGAACTAGGATGGGAGGAGGCCAATGAGTCAAATAAATTGGAAGTGGATTGGAATCAAGAGGGAGAAGATGACATAAATCTAAGAATTAGATCTATCCTCACCCATATGAACAACTGGCTAAGGAGATAGAGCATGAAAGTAGTCAATGAATCGTCATTTGGAAGATCTCCAAAAATGGTTTCTTTTTTTGAAGCACTAACTTCTAACATCCAAGTTTCATCTCCTATTGTAGGTGGTGTGTCAACTCCTAGTAGGTAGAGAAGAATGCCAACTCATACAGAAAAGATGGCTCCTCAAACTAGATCTAAAACCAAGTCTAAAGCTCTCATGCAGCAAGAAGTTCAGAAGGAAAAGATGCTGACCTAAGGACAAGATTCAGGTGATGGTCTTAATTTCTTAGACAATCCTGATGGCGACGTACAATTCATTAAAGCTCCTAGAGTGGATCAACCTAAATTCATGACCTCTACCCGAGATACTCAAATAATCTTTGCTAATCCCATTGTTCCATCCTAGTTATCTAACTTAGTTATAAGAAGATGAACATACAGCCAATATGTACACCTATGAAAGATATTGTAACTAAGTATGGAGTTTGTGGATCAAAGGTTTAAAAGCTAAAGAATGATGTTCATTTAGTTAAAGATCCAGTAACTATGAAAATCATAGTAGAAGTGGCCACATATAAAAATAAAATTGAATCTGGAGAAATTGATAGCAAAGGCTTCAAGGTTACTTCAATTGAACTTGGGACCGTCAATAGGAATACAACTAATAACTTCTTCAAGTTTTTCGCTGATCATATGTTGACCTAGTCAAAGAAAGATAGCAAAGAGAGGAAGGAACTTAAAGCCTTAGTGGTGACCATGGCCATTTTATAGAGTCACTGATGAATCTCAGGGCTCTACTAGTTGTTTAGACTCCTCAATATTTTGATCCTAATTCTGCAGATAATCAACAATCAGTTAAAAAGATGCAAAAGGGGAAGTTTCTTTCGGATGCATTGCAAGATTGGGTGAATTCCATCATTAAAGAAGGCAACAAATTCATCCTATATTTTACCACTATGTATGCTAAAGGGGAAACACTCTTAGGTGAAATTCAAACCCTTACTCCAAGATGCAAAACTAAATGGAGTTAGTGTCAGGCTATTGTGTTCTAGGTGACCGAAGTCAAAAAGTATGGAGTGCTCAAATTCTTGGGTGAGAACCCTATGAAAATTGTAGATTCTTGTATGTTGTTCATTTTGAAGCATAATATGGGCTGGAAAGAATCAATTTACAAAGAAGCTATTAAAGAAATGCAATCCATTGAAAATAAGATTTTTGGGATGCATGAAGAGCTTCTTAAGGATATGAACATAGTGAATCCTACAGAAATTTTATAGTTTGATGACAGCAACATGGACTCTGAAGCATTAACAAAAAGCTTCAATGATGCTATTGCAAAGATTAAAGACAACGAAATGCCTACCACTAGTGATTTCACCACACTAGCAAATATTGAGTCTATGCTATATCTGAATGGGAACCTAATGCCACATCAGATTTTGAAGATCAAAGAATTCAAATCATAAAATGATCCCTGTAGGTCTAAACTACTAAGTTTGAAGAACCCCCACTCTAACACAATGCAAGAATTTATGAACAGCTTCAGGAGCTGGAAGCTACTAAGACAAACTGTGGGCAAAGAGGAAAAGACTAGTGATGAAGTCTGATAAGGATAGTTACTTCCGGTTGTGTCTTTTTGCAACCATTTTAAAAATTATTTTTATTTTATCGTAATTGTTTCAATTGAAATGGTTGGGCTTTAATGGAGGCCTTTTAGATATGTGTTGTGGTGTCTACAACACACACCCCATTCCTCACTAGGAATGGGGACCCCCTACTTTTTTCAACTCTCAGACTCATAGTTTGTGGGTCAGGAGAAGAAAATTTAGTTAGAATTTTAGAGTAAAAAAACCTATTAAAAAAAAATTTAAAAAAAATCAAAAAATCAAAACATTTTTAAAATAAAAAATCAAAAAATCAAAACATTTAAAAATAAATAAATTAATTAAAATTTTTTAAAAATAATTTAAAAATAATTAAAATAATAATAATAATATTAATAAATTAAATTTAAAAAAATTGCACCGCCAATGGAGGTGCATCGTGTGCACGCTCTCCATGGAGGTGCCGCACGTCGCGTGCACCCCTTGTGGAGGTGTGCCGCACCGCACCCCTCATGAAAGGTGTCGCACATGCCCCCTTAGTGCACACGCCCAAATAAATAAAATGGAAGGTCCAAAATTTATCTTTCAGAGGTGTTTGTCTTAATTATGCATTGTCGACTCTATGGACTAATATTTGCTTCTTTTTGTAGGTAAAAAAGGTATCCTTAACTTGTCAGGGTCATAACTTTTGACTCGAAGCTCAGAATTCAAAACCACTTGCACCATTGGAAAGAAGAACTGAAGATCTAATTTCAGTCCCTAAAATAGTGAGCCTTTGGTTGCCTAGTTTTAGGGACCAATGAAAGGGTCAACTTGAAATTTTGAGGAGAAGACCTCCAAAAAAGCCATTTAAAAATGCCTAGAAAAATTTGCAAAAAAATATGAAAAATTTTTGAACATTTGATCATTTGGATCACTTGGTTTCTCGCCAAGAAGGATAGGGTGGTTGGAGAGAAGACAAAGGTCGAAGATACAGAGGTTGGACACATGAAGCAAAACAAGTTCCTCATCTTATGCGGCTATTAATGGTAAGATTCAACATAGGCACCTTAGGATTTTAGATTGAAGAAGTAGAAGTAGTTCAAGTTTCTGAAAGTGATTGGCTATAAAGCAGGTATAAATCATCAAAAACAGGCATAGAATGTATACAAAAAATGATCTAAAACCCCATTTGAGAAAAACCTAGAAACTATTTTCATAATTGAGAACTTTGATTTTTTGGCAAATTAAGCTTCTAGGATCCACAGCTCCGTAGGTCCATGGGTCCACAAGTACGCAGGTCTGCAGCTCTGCAATTCACAGGTGTGTCGACAGTTGACTGCCAGTTCCAAAAATATCACTTTCCGTGTATCATGAGCACATTCTAATGGCAAGTTAACTCTGACACATGCCTAATGAAGGGCCAGTTTCCATTTTTGATGCCTCCATGGACTTCCACTTCGACTGATGGCCTCCTCCTACTTTCTCTCTCATGTTTTCTCTATTTTTGACATGTAAAAGGCTCATGCATCCAATTAATGAATAAAATATGGATAGAGTCCCTCTAAGCACCAGTTAGATTGTCAATTTGTATATATTTAGTTTGTTTAAATGTTTCAAAAGTATTTTATTGCATCAAGATATCTCTCACTTTAAACACAAATTGAGGAGATGATTTCTTATAAATACCCCATTGTAAAATGTAAGAAGGGATGTCGTTATAATGCAATAAATTTATGCTTTTGGTGCTAGCATTCAGAGTGTAGTTTTTCTTGCCTGAATGTGTCATTGTTTTGTGAATTTTATTCATGAGATTGTGATTGAGCCAAAGGTTTATTGTGTTGTTTCTGGTTGTGCGATTTTTTAGTTCTGGTGTTTGCTACAGATATATGAATTTTGCTGACATAACAAGCTTGAGAACAGATCACCCGATTTGTGTCTACATAGCTTTTTGTCTCGCATGATCACACTTTCCATGGCCTTGCAATTTGATGAAGAGTGAAACATCATTTGATTTGTTAAAGATTCTCACCAACGATTGCATCAGTGGATTCTAGGAAGCACTACTCCTATTTTCATTGGTTTCTTACTGATCTCTTCGAAGGTTTAACTCACAATGTGTTGTGTTCTGTAGCTTATGTCCGCTTAGGAGATTCAATTTCAAGTCATTTGATTTCATGTTATTTTTCTTTCAGTTTTTTTCTTTGCTTTGCTAACCCCTTGTTAAAATAGGACCTCATATTAGCTGCATTGTTAAAATTGCATTAATTGAAAAAATAGAAAATACAAAAAATATTGTTCTTTTGGTGTGATATTTTGAGACAACGAACATATTCTATTTCGATTCCAAGATAAAAGATTTTTTAGAACCAACAAAGGCCTCCTTGTGAACGCTCACATTTATCTTCTACTGAGCAAATTTTGTTACGTCATAAGAAAAACACTAAACCTTGGAGTGGATCCTTAAAAAGATTTGCTTTTCAAGAGAGGAATTATGCAATGGATTCCTACCATTGACCTCATGCAAAATGAATGCCCAACAATATGTAAAAAAACTATAAATGTTGGGGCATTGAACAAGTTAAGGGTTAGAAATAGAAAAGCCAAAGAATACCTACACACACACACACACACACACACACACACACACACACACACACACACACAATATTTTGATCGTGCTTTGAAACTTGGTGTTTGAAGTGATTCAATCATTGTTACTTTTCCGACATGTGATTTAGTATATGGACATCTATTGTTGTTATTCCTATAATTTATACCAATCTATTTTCTTGAATGATCATTCTGAAGTTACTGTAGTGTTTAATTTCTTTTGAATAAGTGATCTATAGTGAAAAGACTATAAGCTTTTCATCCTTTGTTGTATGAAGGAATTATCACCTCACTACTTAGGAGTATGTGAGAGAACCTTATGCACTTTCTAGTAAAAATGCAAAATTGTTCTTTGAATTCATTTATAAATCTCATAAAGGAAGCTATACCTATAAATACAAAGAGAAAAAAAATAACATAAAGTTTTCTCAAATATTGTGAACATGTTTGTACTTTCCATCCTTGGGTATAGAGTGAATTAGTATTATGTAATTGGAAAGACAATTTTTTCACTAACAAATTTTTGGTGACTCTACTCAGGAGAGTACCTATGGAATAGAACCAAACTTTTGAAAAAGTAATGAGTTATAATGGTTCTCCCAGATAATGATGTGTTCCCTATGCTACAACCTAATCTTAGATTTGAAGATACATAGGAAGATATAATCTCAAATTTAACTTCATCCGCTTGGACATTGTGTCAAATAACCAATAATTCTAGCAAGTGTTAAATGTCCTAGAAAGAGAAGAAGAGCAAGTTGAAGCATTAAGAGGTGTGCTAGAAGTTCAGGAAGAGACATTGGTTTATAGACTTGACCAAGCACCTGCAAGACCTTGAATAAAGAAGTGAGAAGTAGATTTGGCTACTAGGAAGGGAATCCTAGACAAAAACATTGAACCACTAAAGAATTTGAGTTTCTTACCAAATTTCAATGACCCAAAAAAGAAGAAGACTAAGTCTCTTAGTAGGCCTAGTTCCCCACAAAAACATTCCCCTTTGTCACCATTAGTGCAGTCTTCACTCCCATTGGAAGCTCTTGTTCTTTCTCATTTAAATATCCAACCTTTACAAGTCATATTACCAATCATGGCTATCAATCAACCATGGGTGCAAAATATAGGCCCATTGAACCTTGATGTCAATCTTGCAGCATTACCTAAAGGTGCCATTGAAATTCTACCTAAATTTAGTGGAGATGGTAAAGTTTCAATAGATTATCATTTGAGTGCCTTTCCTATAGCTTATGGCATTATAAGCATCCCTACCCAAGAATTTGTTGTTAGACTATTTGTTTGAATGCTAACTGATGCTGCTACTGATTGGTTCAATCACCTACCCCAATATTCTATTACTAGTTGGAATGATATGAAAATTGCAATTGAAAATAGATTCAAAGCTCCTAATAATGAGTGCTCCTTATTACTTCAACTTAGTCAAATGAAAAAGGAAGTGCACAAACCTATGAGAGAATTTGTTGCAAAATTCAATAGGTTAATTCAAGGAATTTGTACAACATATAGAGCTAACAAAAAAAACTAGAAGATATTCTTTGTCAATATTGTTCCTTCGGATGTAAGTTTTCATCTCATTAAAGATGCAATTGTTGATATAATCACTACCCAAATGCTAGCTATTCAATTGGAGGATGCACTTATTACCACTAGAAAATGGAGAAGAAAAGTTCAAACTTCTAGAACTACTTCATCCTCTACTCCTACAGATCTAGTCATACAAAAGTTTATCAATGACGTAGCAATGATGAAAAGACAATAGAATAGACCTCATGGACCTTAGCAATCTCCTTATTAGGACATTCATAGGTGTCAACAACCTCAAAATTATTTCAAGGCCCCCACATTGACCATGCCTCAAACAAGATTGTAAATTGAAGAAGTCCCTAAAGAGACAATGTGCTCTTTTCATATAACCATGGATCATGATAGATGAACTTGTACCGATTGGTTAAATTATGTTCAATTAGTAAAGGATGCTCTTGCAGTAGAACAATTGCTTGAAAATGAAAAAGCAGAAAGAAAGAGTGTAGGTGCTTATTTTATTGAATATGAACCTAATACAAAAAGGGGAGGTGATGTTTTCATGACACTCCAAGACCCTACTTGTACAGTTATGACTAGGAGTCAAAGAAATCAAAGATCCTATGTAGTAACCGACCCAACTCGATCAAATGCTAAAGGAAAGGAACACATACAAGCTGATTCAATAAAAAACATAGAACCCATAGTATTACCTAGAGTAGAATTAGTAGCTAGTATGTTGGCTTTTGATATTGTAGAATTCTATAAATATTCTTCTATATGCATTTCTCTAGCCAAATATTTAAGATTAAATCTTAAGGAATTAGACAAGTTAGTCCAATATGTAAAGGGAGGTTCTGTCACTAATGCCTAGTTTACTGATAATATGATTGAAAACCCAAAGGCTTCAAGTGAACCTATTTTTATATCTGAAAGATGCACAGAAAATGCTCCTTATAGGGAACCAGCTATCAGTGTTGTTGATGGGGAAACAAAAGAGAGGAAACCAAATCCTTTCTATGTATCCTTATTATTAAATAGGCAGAAACTTAGCAACTGCATCATTGACTTTGGAGTATCTCATAATATTATGCCAGTTCCTATTGCAAAATCCCTCGGCTTAGATCTTACTAAAACTTTTGGATGTTGTTATTCTGTGGATGGGAAACAAGTACCCCTAGTTGGCCAAGTGAAAGACGTGCAAGTTGTTCTTTATGCTTGCCCAGAGAAAAGGCTAAAAGTTACCATCCTAGTAGCTGACATACTAGCCAGTTATGGAATGTTGCTCGGTAGGACTTTCTGTAAAGTTATGGGTAGAGAAATAAAGATGGACTGGTCTAAAACTTACATCCTAGTAGGAAAGAAAAAGATAAAACTGGAGCCATAACTAAAATATAAATACACAATTGTTCCTTTAGACAATCCTAAATCTCAGATAGTATATAAAGAATGTTAGTTTGGAAACTATGTTATCTTACCTAAGAAACAATGTGAAGAGAATGAAAAAGCCAATTGTGAAGAAGCCCTATGGACTTTGTATTTTGATGGAAGTTTTTCAAATTTAGGGTCAGGCATAGGTGTTGTTCTGATTTCACCTTCAGGAAACATATTTCCATTTTCCTTTAAATTATATTTTTGTAATACAAACAACACCATGGAGTACAAAGCATTGCTCCTAGGTCTGTACGAAGCCAAGGAAAAAAAGATAAAGCAACTAAAGGTGAGAGGTGATGCTGAACTCATTATAAAATAGGTAAGGAAACAATTTTCTATAAAAAAATGATATGTTGAAACACTATAGAAATATAGTTTGGGATAAAATTGAATCTTTTGAAGCTTTTTCTATTGAATTTGTGCCTCGCTCTCAAAATACTAAAGCTGATTCTTTAGCTATTTCAACATCTTTGTTGTTACCACACCTAAAGTTCAAAAGTGATACCTATAGGATTGGAATGATTTATAGACCTAGAGTCCCAAATAAGGTGAATCACTGATAGGTTTTTGATAGTGATGCATAGTAAAAGGATTTCATCGAATGTGTTGGAAACTTTCTATAAAGGATCAAACCATGATGGTAAACATATCAGAGAAGAATCAATTGAATCAGGAGAAGTTGTTCAATTGAAAGATAATCAGATCCCAAAAGGGTTGGTGTCTTTAGAACATCTCTTTGGAGGAATGGATGATAGCACCATGAAAAGGAGAATTGATCCTGATAAAGTGTAGAGGAACATGACAAAATAAATATTGGGAATGAAGAAAACCCCAAATGGATTTCTATTGGTTGAACCTACTCCAAAGAAGAGAAAGATTAGTTATCTAAACTTCTTGCCTAGTATCAAGATGTTTTTTCTTGGGGATACAAAGATTTGAAGAACTTTAGAAGTGGAGAGTTTGTGCATAACATACCCTTAAAGCTAGAAGCTACTACCTTTAGAAAAAATCTCAGAAACTATAATCCTAAGGTATTTGAGGCTATTTTTAAAGAGGTTGAGAAGATGTTAAGAGCCTACATAATCTATCTAATTCATCATTCAACTTGGGTAGTGAATATTGTCCTTGTAAGAAATAAAAATGGTGAAATAAGAATTTGTGTGGACTTTAGAAATATGAATCAAGCCAGTCTCAAGGACAATTATGCACTTCCCACTATGGATCACATTTTTTAGATGGTTACTGGGTCTAAAATTATGTCAATGCTTGATGGGTACTCAGGATACAATTAGATTAGCATTGCACCTAAGGATCATAACAAAATGACTTTCATTACTCCCTGGGGCAGTTTTTCTTATAGTTGGATGCCATTTGGTATGTAGAGAGCAATGAATGCTTCCTTTAAATATTTGAAGAATAGAATAATTGTAATATATCTTGATGACTTGATTGTATACTCTATGAAGAGAAAACACCACCTAAGAGATTTGAAGGTAGTGCTAGACTGATGTAGACAATATGGTATATCCCTCAATCCTAAAAAGTCTATGTTCTTTGTGGAAGAAGGCAAGTTTCTCAATCATATTGTTTCTAAAAATGGTATAAGGATTGACCCAGAAAGGGTGAAAGCAATAAAAATTATGGCACTGCCCACTAATAGAAGTGATTTGAAGTGCTTCTTTGCTCAAATCAATTTTTTAAGAATTTTTGTTCCTAATTTTTTTGAAAAGGTGAAACATATGTTGAGTATGATAAGCAGAAAACACCTCTTAAAATGAAAAGAGGAGGGCAAGAAAGATTTTGAAGATATTAAAATAGGCATTTCAAATGATCCCATGCTAGTGAGTTCAAATTTTGAAAAAGATTTCATCATCTACTGCTATGCTTCAGAACATACTCTGTCTAGTATTCTGACTCAAAAGAATGATAAAGACAATGGAGCCCCAATTGCTTTCATAAGCGTTCCCTTGAAGAAGCATGAGTTAAACTATATCGAAATGGAGGGCAAGGAAGCTTTTGAAGATATTAAAATAGCTATTTCAAATGCTCCCATGCTAGTGAGTCCAAATTTTGAAAAAGATTTCATCATCTACTGCTATACTTCTAAACATACTCTATCTAGTATTCTGACTCAAAAGAATGATAAAGACAATGAAGCCCCAATTGTTTTCATGAGCATTCCCTTGAAGAAGCATGAGTTAAACTATATCCAAATGGAGAATCATGCATTTTCTATGGTGAAGTCGTTGAAGCAATTCATGTATGCCATAAATAACAATAAAAAGTATATTAACTCCATAGGAAATTGGGGTCAATAAAAGAGTTGTATGGGTGACTAAAGTTTAGGAATATGATTTAACCATTAAGCCCACTTCTTTAGTAAGAGGACGAGGTTTATGAAAATTGATGGCTAAAAATAAAGAATCCTCTCCTTATAATACTGAAAATACACCCTCTTTTTTGTTAGTAAGTTCAACAGACCCCTAGTTCTTCAATGTAGCATACTTTTTGACAAATGGGGAATGCCTTCCAAACATGAGCTATAAAGAAAAATAGAATCTTAGATTGAAAAATGCAAAATATGTAATTTCCAATAGTATTTTGTATAAAAGAGGGATGGATAGAACCTTTTTGAGATGTGTAGACGTAGAACAACAAGAAAAGTTATTAAGAGCATATCCTTTAGATGTATGTGGAGGGAATTTCTCATCTACAGTGATTTCTTTTAAAAATCTTAGAAATTTCTTGTACTTTCCAAGTATATTTAAAGATGCTTACAAGTTTGTAAAAAATTGTGAAAAATGTCAACTTTTCACAGGGCACCCTCAATGAACCCTTCCACCAATGCGGTATCAATTTCATTGGAACTTTGGTCGAAAATTTTAGAATTTGGTGACTCATAGTATGGCTAGCAAGGGCCCTGACTGAGGACTGGATATGTGGAGTACACAAAGAACTTAGAAAACTAGAAACAAAAAAAAAAAGAGCACCAGAACCAAAATAGAAAACAATAGACAGAGGAAAGGAAAAGGAAGACAAAGCCACAAACAAAGGGTATGTACATGATCTAATGTCTTAAAGGTTTCGATCATGTACATACCCTTTGTTTTTGGCTTTGTCTTCCTTTTCCTTTCCTCTGTCTATTGTTTTCTATTTTGGTTCTGGTGCTTTTTTTTTTTTGTTTCTAGTTTTCTAAGTTCTTTGTGTACTCCACATATCCAGTCCTCAGTCAGGGCCCTTGCTAGCCATACTATGAGTCGCCAAATTCTAAAATTTTCCTAAATTTGTCTATCCAATTATTGAAGCTTCCTATCGTCACTTCATGTTCTCCCAGTCAAAGTTTCTCGAAGATGCCCATCATACTTTATATTTTTGAACCTCTTTGAATGCCTTTGAACCTTGGTTCAAACTAGTTCAAAGTAGTTCAAACAAAGGGATTTATAGTAACCATTTTTCTTACAGGTAATGCACCCCAAGATAGGAGAGTGTTCCTGTGAACTATTTCAAACCCCTTTGAATATTGGTTCAAAGTAGTTCAAAGCTGTTCTACAACTAAGGCTTTTTGACAGAGGTTGATTGTAGTTTGAAAAAAGGTTTCCATTTCACAAGGCATTAATTATGACATTAGGAGGTAGTAATTGAAAAGATTTCCTTAATTCTAAGCATGAGAAAATCATCACCATGATTTTAAATGGGATATATTTCGCCAAAAAAGAAGATTGGGTGTTAGATGAAGTTAATCATTTTCATTACAACCGCAAGGGCAAGTTATTTAATAAAAAGGTCATGTTAGAAGGTTCTGAACATGTGAAGCTAGCCGCAATTCATTTGCAATGAATGCCTCATTATGAGGCTTTACTTTTGTACGTATGTTCTCTTTCCCTTTTAAAAGAGCATAGGTTTCCCTTTTGTCTATTGTGCAAAAGCCAAAAAGAATTTGAAGGAGAAGCTATTAAGGAACAAGGGAAGGGAAGTCATTTTCTTGGTAGGTCACATATGAGAACACAAAAGTACCTTCTTTTTGTTCTACCGTCTATGTGCATTTCAAGATAGATTTAGTTTGAGGCTTGCTCTCTTTGTTTAAGATGGAATTTGTGTTACAAATCTTTGGGAATGTTTTGAATTTGGAATGCAAGAGATCTATTATTACTGATACCAATTTAGAAGATGTTAGGCTTGAAAAGTTGTAGACAAATTTCCTTGAGTGGGCTGATGAATTGAATGGTTTAATGGAGATGTTAACTAGTGGTCTAGTTGAAGCTGCAACATTCCCTCCTGCTTTCTTAAGTCCTAAGTTGCTTCAACTCTGCATTGATCATTATGATGTGCGGAGTAAAAGTATCCTAAACAAATATGGGGAACCTATGCTATCAATCACTAGAGATACCATTGCCTCAGTGTTATGTCTACTAGAATGCACATTTGCTATATTTTCTCTCATTCAATCCATAGCTAAGTACCAAGAAACCCCAAGCAAATACCATAACATCCTAGCTAGGAAGTGGACTGAAACTAATTATGGAAGAGGTTCAAGGTTACCCAAGATAGTCACCAAGCACCATCTAAAACCCCATATTCATGACCTTGTAGTGCTACTACATAGAGTTAAGGGTTCAGCTGATGTCTTCCTTTTTGAAGACTGGATGTTTCATTATGTAGAGATTATTTTAAAGGGACAATAATGGGTGGATTGGGCTGATTTGATTGCTAGCTTATTAAGAACACAACTTAAATATACCAAGGAGTCTAAAGAAAGTTTCTATATGGCCTCTTATCTCACATAATACATTGCTTGTGTTAGTAATCTTACTTCCCTCCCTCATGAAATTTGGAGCAAGGAAATAATAGTCTATCAATATTTTCCCCCACTTCAAAAAGACGAAGTGTTAGAAAATTTTAGAACAGTACATGATGTATTGATAGAAAGTGTACATCTAGCTCTAGAAAAGGCACCATGCCAAGATTGTCCTTAGAAGCCCAGAAACTGATTCAACACTATGGAATCTATTTTACACAATTCCCAAATTCACATATTTGAGCATAAGTGGGTTTGAGGATGAGCCAATGAAGCTACCACGATATGCACTTGATTGTTTTGTTTTAGCTGAAGTCTATAGACAATTGTTTTATGTCATTAAAGACAATCTACCTCAGGAGAATTGGGAGTCAATGTTCCCTATCAAACTTTGTTCTTTGACTTATAGTAGCATGATCAACGCCTCAATCATAGGAAGTAATCTACTTGGTTTTTAATTAGGTCAATTGTCCACAATTCCACATTTAGAAGACTTGTGGTAGGACTATAAAGATGAAGAAGAAGTGTTGAAAATAGATCATTCTAGATTAACACTTCAACAAATTAATTCCCTTAGACTAAAATTTCAATTAGAAGGAATAGTTAAAGATGGTTCAGACATTGTTGAACCAGGATGGGAGGAGGCCAATGAGTCAAAGCAACTAAAAGTGGATTAAAATTATGAGGAAGAAGATGGCATAAATCTAAGAACTAGATCTATCCTCATCCATATGGACAACTGGATAAGGAGACTGAGCATGAAAGTGGTCAATGAACTGCCATTTGGAAGATTTCAAAAAATGGTTTCTTTTCTTGAACCATTGACTTTTGACATCCAAGTTTCATCTCTTTTTGCAAGTGGTGTGTTGACTGCTGGTAGGAAAAGAAGGATGCTAACTCATACACAAAACATTGCTCCTTGAACTAGATCTAAAACCAAGTCTAAGGCTCTCAAGTAGTAAGAAGTTCAAAAGGAAAAGATACTGACCCAAGGATAGGATTTAGGTGATGGTCTTAGTTTCTTAGACAATCCTAATGGTGACGTACAATTCATTAATTCTCCTAGAGTGGATCAACCTAAATTCATGATCCCTAACTGAGATACTCAAACAATATCTACTAATCCCATTGTTCCATCCTAGTTATCTAACTTAGTTAATAAGAAGAGGAACATGTTGCCAGTATGTACACCTGTGCAAGATATTGTAACTAAGTATGCAACTTGTGGTTCCAAGGTTAAAAAGATAAAGGCTGATGCTCATTTAGTTAAAGATCTAGTAACTGGGAAAGTCATAGCAGAAGTGGCCATGTATAAATAGAAAACTAAATCTGGAGAAATTGATAATAAAGACTTCAAGTTTACTTTAGTTGAATTTAGGACCATCAATAGGAATACAACTAATAACTTCTTCAATTTTTCTACTAATCATATGTTGAACTAGTCAGAGAAAGATAGCAGAGAGAAGAAGGAACTCAAAGCCTTAGTGATGACCATGGCCACTCTTATAGATTCACTAATGAATCTCAGACCTCTACCAGTTGTTTAGTTTCCTCAATCTTTCAATTCTAATTTTGCATAAAACCAACAATTGGTTGAACAGATGGAAAAGGGGAAGTTACTTTCAAATGCAATGCAGGATTGGGTGAATTCCATCGTTAAAGAAGGCAAAAAATTCATCCTATATTTTACCAGTGTGTATGTTTAAGGGGAAACACTCTTAGGTGAAATTCAAACCCTTACTCCAAGATGGGAAACTGAATAGAGTTGGTGTCAGGCTATTGTGTTCTAGGTGAGCGAAGTTGGAAAGTATGGAGTGCTCATATTCCTAGTTGAGAACCCTATGAAAACTATAGATTCTTGTGTGTTGTTCATTTTGAAGAATAATATGGGCTGGGAAGAACCAATTTACAAAGAAGATATTAAAGAAATGCAATCCATTGAAAACAAGATTGTTGGGATACATGAAGAGCTTCTCAAGGATATGAGCATATTGAATCCTATAGGAATTCTATAGTTTGATGATGGCAACATGAACTATGAACCATTAAAAAAAGCTTCAATGATGCTATTGCAAAGATGAAAGACAATGAAATGCCTACTACTAGTGATTTCACCACACTAGAAAATATTGGATCTATGCTATATCCAAATAGGAACCTCATGTCGCAGCAGAGTCTAAGGTCAAAGAATTCAAATGGCAAAATGATTCTTATAGGTCTAAACTAATAAGTTTGAAAAACCCCCATTCTGACGTGATGTAGGACTTTATGAACACCTTCAAGAGCTGGAAGCTGGTATGACAAACTATGGGCGAGGAGGGAAAGACCAACGATGAGGTCTGATTGGGATAGATACTTCTAGTTGTGTCTTTTTGCTACTGTTTTAAAAACTACTTTTATTTTATCATAACTATTTCAACCAAAATGGATGGGCTTTAATGGAGGACTTTTAGATATGTAAAAAAACTATAAATGTTGCAACATTGAATGGGTTAAGTGTTAGAAATAGAAAAGCCAGAGAATACTCTAATAAAATGGGTTCTTTTTGAATAGCAATAGACATATTATAGTATATATATTTACTCTTATGAATGACTATGATATCATCTTTTGATCATGCTTTGAAACTTGGTGTTTGAAGTGATTTAGTCATTGTTAGTTTGCAGACATGTGATTTAGTGTATGGACATCTATTGCTATTTTTCCTGTAATTTATACCAATCAATTTTCTTGAATGATCATTCTAAAGCTACTGTAGTGTTTAATTTTTTTTGAATAAGTGATCTTTAGTGAAAAGAATATGATCTTTTCATCCTTTGTTGTATGATGAATTATCACCTGACCTAGGAGTCTGTAAGAGAACCTTATGCACTTTCTTCTAAAAGTGTGAAATTGTTCTTTGAATTCATTGATAAGTATCATAAAGGAAGTTGTACCTATAAATACAGAGAGAAAATAGATAACATAAAATTCTCTCAACTGTTGTGAACATTCTTGTACTTTCCATCCTTGGGTATAGAGTGAATTATCATTGTGTAATTGGAAAGACAATCTGTTCACTAATAGATTTTTGGCGACTCTACTGGGGAGAGTCCCTGTGGAATAGAACCAAAATTTTGAAAAAGTAATGAATGAAAATGGTTCTCCCACATAATGATGTGTTCCCTATGTTACATCCTAATCTTAGATTTGAAGATACACAAGAATATATAATCTTAGATTTAACTTCAACCGCCTAGAGATTGTGTCAAAATAACTAGCAATTCCAGCAAGTGTTAAATATTCTAGAAAGAGGAGAAGAGTGAGCTGAACGATTAAGAGGTGTGCTAGAAGTTCAAGAAGAGGCATGGTTAATAGACTTGCCCAATTACCTACAAGACCTTGAATAAAGAACTAAGAAGTAGATCTAGCTGCTAGGAGGTATACAACAGGAGAAAGAGAAAAGGGAATCCTAGACAAAAACTTTGAACCACTAAATAATTTGAGTTTCTTGCCATATTTCAATGACCCAAAATAGAAGAAGACTAAGTCTCATAGTAGGCCCAATTCCCCACCAAAAATTCCTCTTTTTCACCATTAGTGCAGTCTTTACTCCCTTTGAAATCTTTTGTTCCTTCTCATTTAAACATCCAACCTCTACAAATCATATTTCCAAACATGGTTCTCAATCAACCATGGGGGCAGAATATAAGCCCATTGAACCTTTGTGTCAATCTTGTAGCATTATCTAAAGATGCCACTAATATTATGCCTAAATTTAGTCGAGATGGTAAAGTTTTAACAGATAATCATTTGAGTTCCTTTCATACAGCTTGTGGCATTATAAGCATCCCTACCCAAGAAATTATTGTTAGACTATTTGTCCAAATGCTAACTGATGCTACTGCTAATTGGTTCAATCACCTAACCCAACATTCCATTACTAGTTAGAATGATATGAAAACTGCATTCAAAAATAGATCCAAAGCTCCTAATAATGAGTGCTCCTTATTACTTTAGCTTAGTCAAATGAAAAATGAAATGCATGAACCTATGAGAAAATTTGCTACAAAATTCAATAGGTTAATTCAAAGAATTCTTGTAGCATCTAGACCTAATGAAGAAAACCAGAAGATATTCTTTGTCAATGTTGTTCCTCTGGATGTAATTTTTTAGCTGATTAAAGATGTAGTTGTTCAATTAGCCACTACCCAAAGGCTAGCTATTTAATTAGAGGATGCACTTATTACTACTGGAAAATGGAGAAGAGAAGTTCAATCCTCTAGAATCGCTTCATCCTCTGCTCCTACAGATCCTATCCTGCAAAAGTTGATGAATGGCATAGAAATGATGACAAGACAATAGAATAAACTTCATGGCCATTACCAATCTCCTTATCAGGACATTCATAGGTGTTAACAACCTCAAAATTATGGCAAAGCCCCCACATTAATAGCCCCTCAAACAAGATTAAAAATTGAAGAAGTCCCTAAAGAGATAATGTGTTCTTTTCATATGACCATGGATCATGATGGAAAAACTTGTACCAATTGGTTAAATTGTGTTCAATTAGCAAAGGATGCTCTTGTAGCAGAACAATCACCTAAAAGTAAAAACCTAGAAAGCAAAAGTGTAGGTGCTTAGTTTCTTGAATATGAACTTGATACAGAAAGGGGAGGTGATGTTTTCATGACACTCCAAGACCCTTCTTATATAGTAATGACCAAGAGTCAAAGAAATCAAAGATCCTATGCAGGAACTAGCCCAACCCCATCAAATGCTAAAGGAAAGGAACACATACAAGCTGATTTACAAAAAAAAATAGAACCTAGAGTATTACCCAAAATAGGATTAGCAGTTGGTATGTCATCTTTTGATATTGTAGAATTCTATAAGTCTTCTTCTATATCCATTTCTCTAGCTGAATATTTAAAATTGAATCCTAAGGAATTAGATAGGTTAGTCAAATATGTAAAGGGACGTTCTATCACTAATGCCCACTTTACTGATAATATGATTGAAAATCCAAAGGCTTCAAGTGAAGCTATTTTATTTTTGAAAGATACATAGAAAATGCTCCTTATAGGTAACCAACTATCAATGTTGTTGTTAGGGAAATAGAAGAGAGGAAGCCCAATCCTTTCTATGTATCCTTATTATTAAATGGACATAAACTTAGCAACTACATCATTGACTTTGGAGCATCTAATAATATTGTGCAGTTCTTGTTGCAAAAGCCCTTGGCTTAGATCTTACTAAAACTTTTGGATGTTGTTATTCTATGGATGGGAAACAAGTAACTTTGGTTGGCCAAGTGAAAGATGTGCAAGCTGTTCTTTATGCCTGCCCAGAGAAAAGGCTAAAACTTACCATCTTGGTAGCTGACATACTAGCCAGTTATGGAATATTGCTCAGTAGGACTTTCTATAAAGATATGGATGGCGAAATAAAGATGGACTTTTTTTAAACTTACATCCCAGTAGGAGAGAAAAAGATAAAATTAGAGCCAAAACTGAAATATAAATAAACAGTTGTTCCTTCAGACAATCCTAAAGCTCAGATACTATATAAAGAATGTCAGTTTGGAAATTATGTTATCTTACCTAAGAAACAATGTGAAGAGAATGAAAAAGCCAATTATGAAGAAGCCCTATGGACTCTGGAGTTTGATGGAAGCTGTTGAAATTCAGGGTTAGGCACGAGTGTTGTTCTAATTTCACATTCAGGAGACATATTTCCATTTTCCTTTAAATTATATTTTTGTAATACAAACAACACCATGGAGTATGAAGCATTTCTCCTAGGTTTGCAGGAAGCCAAAGAAAAAAAGATAAAGCAACTAAAGGTGAGAGGTGATGTTGAACTCATTATAAAATAGGTAAGGAAACAATTTTCTATAAAAAATGATAAGCTAAAACACTATAGAAATATAGTTTGGTATGAGATTGAATCTTTTGAAGCTTTTTCTATTGAATTTGTGCCTCTCTCTCAAAATACTAAAGCTAATTCTTTAGCTATTTCAGCATCCTTGTTGTTACCACACCCAGAGTTCAAAAGTGATACCTACAGGATTGAAATGATTTATAGACCTACAGGATTGAAATTATTTATAGACCTAAAGTCTCAAATAATGTGAATCATTGGTAGGTTTTCAATAGTGACGCACAATTGAAGGATTTCATTAAATGTGTTGGAAATTTTTCTGAAACTTTCTTTGAAGGATCAAACCATGATGGTAAACTTGTAAGAGAAGAATCAACTAAATCAAGAGAAGTTGTTCAATTGAAAGGTAGTTGGATCCCAAAAGGGTTGGTTCCTTTAGAACATTTCTCTGGAAGAAAGGATGATAGTGCCATGAAAAGGAGAATTGATACTAATAAAAGTGTAGAGGAACATGACAAAATAAATATTGGTAATGAAGAAAACCCCGAATGGATTTCTATTGGGCAAACCTGCTCCAAAGAAAAGAAAGATAACTTATCTAAACTTTTTTCCTAGTATCAAGATGTTTTTTCCTGGGGATATGAAGATTTGAAGAACTTCAGAAATGGAAAGTTTGTGCATCATATGCCTTTAAAGCCGAAAGCTACTACCTTTAGACAAAAGCTTAGAAACTATAATCCTAAGGTATCTGAGGCTACTTTTAAAAAGGTGGAGAAGATGTTGAGAGCCCACATAATCTATTCAATTCATCATTCAACTTGGGTAGCAAATATTTTCCCTGTAAGAAATAAAAATGGTGAAATAAGAATTTGTGTGGACTTTAGAAATCTAAATGAAGCCTGTCTCAAGGATAACTATGCACTTCCCACTATGGATCACATTTTGTAGATGCTTGTTGGGTCTAAAGTTATGTCAATTCTTAATGGGTGCTTAGGATACAATCAGATTATTGTTGCATCTAAGGATCAACACAAAATGGCCTTTATTACTCTGTATGGCACTTTTTCTTACAATTAGATGCCATATGGACTGATCAACATAGGAGCAACTTTTCAGAGAGTAATGAATTCTTCCTTTAAAGATTTGAGGGATAGAATAATTGTAATATATCTTGATGACTTGACTGTATACTCTAAGAGGAGGAAACACCACCTAAGAGATTTGGAAGCAGTGCTAGACTTATGTAGACAACATGCTATATTCCTCAATCCTAAAAAGTCTATGTTCTTTATGGAAGAAGGCAAGTTTCTTGGCCATATCATACCTTAAAATGGTATAAGGATTAACCTAGAAAGGGTGAAAGCAATACAAAGGCTGGTACTGCCCACTAATAGAAGTGATTTGAAGTCCTTCTTTGGTCAAATCAATTTCTTAAGAAGTTTTGTTCCTAAATTTTTTGAAAAGGTGAGACATATGTTGAGTGTGATGAGCAAAAATCACCCCTTTGGATGGAAAGAGGAGGGCAAGAAAGCTTTTGAAGATATTAAAATAGCCATTTCAAATGTTCCCATGCTAGTGAGTCCAAATTTTGAAAAAGATTTCATCATCTACTGCTATGCTTCAGAACATAATTTTTCTACTATTTTGATTCAAAAGGATGATAAAGACAATGAAGCCCCAATTGCTTTCATGAGCATCCCCTTGAAGAAGAATGATTTAAACTATACCCAAATGGAGATACATACATTCACTATGGTGAAGGCATTGAAGCAATCTAGATATTACATTCTGCATTCCCATCCAATTGTCTATGTGCCAGAAACAACAACAAAGAGTATATTAACTCAGCAAGAAATTGGGGTGAATAAAAGAATTGTATAGGTGACTAAAGCTCAAGAATATGATTTAACCATTAAGCCCACTTCTTTAGTAAGAGGATGGGGTTTATGCAAATTGATGACCAAAAATAAAGAATCTTCTCCTGATAATACTTAAAAAAAACCTTTTGTTTTGCTAGTAAGTTCAACAAACCCCTGGTTCTCCTATGTAGCATACTTTTTGATATATGGGCAATGCCCTCCCAACATGAGCTATAAAGAAAAATTTAGTCTTAGATTAAAAGCTGCAAAATATATAATTCCCAATGGTATTTTTATAAAAGAGGGATGGATGGAACCTTTTTAAGATGTGTAGATGCAGAACAACAAGAAAAGTTGTTAAGAGCATATTATTTAGATGTATGTGGAGGGTATTTCTCATCTACAATAAGTGCTTTTAAAATTCTTAGAAATTTCTTCTACTGGCTAGTTATGTTTAAAGATGCTTACAAGTTTGAAAAAATTGTGAAAAATGTTGACATTTCACTGGGTGCCCTCAACTAGCAGCCTTGTCCCTTAGGCCAGTACTGATCAATGAACCCTTCCACTAATGTGGTATCAATTTCATTGGACCTCTCACTCCTCCATATAGTGTTGGGCATTTATACATATTAACAACCACTGATTATTTCACCAAGTGGGTGAAAGCTATCCCAACCAAGAAGGCCAACTCTCAAGTGGTGTGTGAATTCTTATTTGAATATATATTTGTCAGGTTTGGGGTTCCACAAAAGATAGTTTCAGATAATGCAACCTATTTTTCATCTAAAGAAATTTCCCTTTTTTTCCATGAACATGAGATATCACTAGCTCATTCCTTAGACTATTTCCCTCAAGGGAACAGGTAGGTAGAATCTAGTAACAAGATCCTGGTTGCTATAATGAAAAAATTAGTATCTGATTATCCCTAGAATTGGCACAAAAAGTTGTATGAAGCATTGTGGGCTAACCAAATTACCCCTAAAAGAGCCATCAACATGGCTCCAATGAGTTGGTATATGGAATAGGTGTTCAAGTATCCCTACCTCTGGAGTTATCTACTAGAAAATTGCAATCTATGATTGAACATCATTTTTTTGAAGACTCTCTAGAAAAGAGAATAATGTATTTGAACAAGCTAGAAGAAGAAAGGGATAAACTTGTTGATCATATTACCGAACATCAGATGAAGGTGAAGAATTTTTTTGATATGAGAGCCAGGCCTCATAGTTTCCTAAAAGATGATGAAGTTCTTTTGTGGGACAAGACGAGAGAACCTAAAGGAGCACATGGAAAATTTAACTCCCTCTAGAAAGGACTGTTTATCATCTTAGAAGATGTGGGTTAAAACACTTTCCATCTAAGTTATCTAGATGGCACAATCCTTCCCTTCACCTATAATGGGCAAGATTTGAAGTTAATAAAGATCTAATGTCTTAAAGATTATGATCATGTATTTACCCTTTATCTTTGGCTTTGTCTTCCTTTTTCTTTCCACTCTCTATTATTTCCTATTTTGGTTGTGGTGTTGTTTTTTTTTTGTTTCTAGTTTTCTAAGTTCTCTGTGTACTCTGCATACCTAGTCCCTAGTTAGAGCCCCTGTTAGCCATATTGTGAGACACCATGATTTCAAACCCTTCCTAATTTTTTCCATCTAGTTATTGAAGCTTCCTATCATCACTTTGTGTTTTCTTAATCATCGAATATATTGTACAAATTTTCTCAAAGTTGCTCGTCATACTTTTTATTTTTGAACCTCTTTGAACCGCTTTCAACCTTAGTTCAAAGTAGTTCAACCAAAGGGATTTATACTAACCATTTTTCTTGTAGGTAATGCATGCTAAAATAGTAGAGTGTTCCTGTGAACTACTTCAAACCCCTTTGTATCTTGGTTCAAAGAAGTTTCAAGCCATTAAACACAACTAAGGCTTTTTGATAGAGGTTTATTGTGATTTGCAAAAAGGCCACTATTTCACAAGGCATTAATTACCACATTAGGAGGTAATAATTGAAAAGAGTGCCTTAATTCCAAGCATGCAAGAATCATCATCATGATTTTAAATGGGATACCTTTCACCGTAAAAGAAGATTGGGTGTTAGACGAACATAATCATTGTCAGTATAGTCGCAAGGGAAAGTTATTTAATAAAAAGGTCATGTCAAAAGGTTTTGAATGTGTGAACCTAGCCATAGTTCATTTGTCATGAATGCCTCACTATGAGGTAGTACTTTCACACATATGTTCTCTTTCCCTTTAAAAAGAGCATAGGTTTCCCTTTTGTTTATTGTGCCAAAAATGAAAGGAATTTGAAGGAGAAGCTATTAAGGAACAAGGGAAGGGAAGTCGTTTTCTTGGTAGCTTATAGGTGAGAACACAAAAAAACCTTTTTTTATTTTCTACCATTTGTGTGCATTTCAAGATAGAATCAGTTTGAGCCTTGCTTTCTTTATTTAAGATGAAATCTGTGTTACATTTCTTTGGGAATGTTTTGAGTTTGGAATGTAAGAGACCTATTATTAGTGATACCAATTTAGAAGGTGTTAGGCTTGAAAATTTTCAGATGAATTTCCTTGAGTGGGTTGATTAATTGAATGGTTGTATGGAGATTTTGACTAGTGGTTTGGTTGAAGCCGTAGCCTTCCCTCCTACCTTGTTAAGTCTTGAGTTGCTTCAACTTTGCATTGATCATTATGATGTGAGGAGTAAAAGTATCCTAAACAAAGATGGGGAACCTAAGTTGTCAAACTCTAGAGAAACTATTGCCTCAGTGTTACATCTACCAAAATGCACATTTGTTGCATTTTCTTCCATCCAATCCCTAGTTGAGTACCAAGAAACCTCAGCAAATACCATAACATCCTAGCTAGGAAGTAGGCTAAAACTAATTATATCAAAGGTTCAAGGTTACCCAAGATAGTCACTAAGGACCATCTAAAACTCCATATTCATGACCTTGTAGTGTTGTTACATCAAGTTAAGGGTCTAGCCTATGTCTTCCTTTTTGAAGACTAGATGTTTCATTATGTAGAAACTATATTAAAGGGACAATAATAGATGTATTGGGCTGAAATAATTGCTAGCTCATTAAGAACACAACTTAAACATGCCAAGGAGTCTAAAGAAAGTTTCTATATGGCCTCTTATCTCACAAATTGCATTGCTTGTGTTAGTAATCTTACTTCCATCCCTCATGAAATTTGGAGTGAGGAAATAATAGTCTATCAATATTGTACCCTACTTCAAAAAGATAAAGTGTTAGAAAATTGTAGAAAAGTACATGATGTATTGATAGAAAGTGTCCATCTAACTCTTAAAAAGGCACCCATGCCTAGATTTTCCTTAGAAGAAGAGAAACTAATTCAACACTGTGGAAGCTATTTCATACAATTCCCCAAATTCACCTATTTGAGGGTAGGTGGGTTCAAGGATGAGCCAATGAAGCTACCATGATATGCATTGATTATTATTTTTTGGCTGAAGTCTGCAAGCAGTTGTTCTCTACTATTAAAGACAATCCACCTCAACAAAATTGGGATTTAGTGCTCCCTATTAAATTTAGTTCTTTGACTTGTAGTAGCATGATCAATGTATTAGTCATAGGAAGTAATCTACTTGGTTTCGGTTTTGTGTCTTACCAATAAAGAAGGGATTTTGATAGTAAAACATTTGCGGCTCAAGTTCTTGGTCTTAAGGGTCAATTATCCATAATTCCACATTTAGAAGACTTGTCGTAGGACTGTAAAGATGAAGAAGAAGTGTTGAAAAGAGATCATTCAAGATTAACACTTCAATAAATTAATTCCCTTAGACTAAAATTTCAACTAGAAGGAATAGTTGAAGATGGTTCAAACATTGTTGAACCAAGATGGGAGGAGGCCAATAAGTCAAAGCAACTAGAAATGGATCCGAATTAGGCGAAAGAAGATGACACAAATCTAACAACTAGATCTATCCTCACCCATATGGACAACTGGATAAGGAGACAGAGCATGAAAGTAGACAATGAACTGTCATCTAGAAGATCTCCAAAAATGGTTTCTTTTTCTAAACCACTAACTTCTAACATCCAAGTTTCATCTCTTTTTGTAGGTGGTGTATCAATTCTTGGTAGGCAAAGAAGGATGCCAACTCATACATAGAACACAACTCCTCAAACTAGATCTAAAACCAAGTCTAAAGCTCTAAGGTACCAGGAAGTTTAGAAGGAAAAGATACTAACCCAAGGACAAGATTCAGGTGATGGTCTTAGTTTCTTAGACAATCCTGATGGTGATGTGCAATTCATTAAAGCTCCTATAGAGGATCAACCTAAATTCATGACCCCTACCTGAGATACTCAAACAACCTCTGCTAATCCCATTTTTCCATCCTAGTTATCTAACTCAGTTAATAAGAAGAGAAACATTCAACCAGTATGTAGACCTATGAAAGATATTGTAACTAAGTATGCAGCTCATGGGTCCAAGGTTAAAAAGCTAAAGACTAATGCTCATTTAGTTATAGATCTATTAGCTCTAAAAATCATAGCGAAAGTGGCCACGTGTAAACAAAAAACTAAATCTAGAGAAATTGATAGTGAAGGCTTCAAGGTTACTTCAGTTGAACTTGGGACCATCAATATGAATACAACTAATAACTTCTTCAAGTTTTTCGTTGATCATATGTTGACCCAGTTAGAGAAAGATAGTAGAGAGACAAAGGAACTCAAAGCCTTAGTGGTGACCATGAATGCTTATAGAGATTCATTGATGAATCTCGAGGTTCTACCAGTTGTTCAGACTCTTTAATATTTCGATCCTAATTTTGCAGACAACCAACAATTGGTTAAACAGATGCAAAAGGGGAAGCTTCTTTTAGATGCAATGCAGGATTGGGCAAATTCCATCATTAAAGAAGGCAAAAAAATCATCCTAGATTTTACCACTATTTATTCTGAAGGGGTACACTCTTAGGTGAAATTCAAACCCTTACTCTAGGGCGGGAAACCAAACAAAGTTGATGTCAAGTTGTTGTGTTCTAGGTGACCAAAGTTGAGAAGTATGGAGTGCTCAAATTCCTAGGTGAGAACCCTATGAAAACTATAGATTCTTGTATGTTGTTCATTTTGAAGAATAATATGGGCTAGCAAGAATTAATTTACAAAGAGATTGTTAATGAAATGCAATCCATTGAAAACAAGATTGCTGGGATGCATGAAGAGCTTCTTAAGGATTTGAACATAGTGAATCCTATAGGAATTCTACAATTTGATGATGACAACATGGACTCTGAAGCATTAACATAAAGCTTCAATGATGATATTGCAAAGATTAAAGACAATGAAATGCCTACCACTAGTGATTTCACCACACTATCAAATATTGAATCTATGCTATATCTAAACAAGAATCTCATGTGGTGGTAGAGTCTGAAGATCAAAGAATTCAAATGGAAAAAGGATGCATGTAGGTCTAAACTATTGATTTTGAAGAACCCCCATTCTCACACAATGTAGGAATTTATGAACACCTTTAGGAGCTGGAAGCTGGTAAGATAAACTGTGGGTGAAGAGGAAAAGACCAACAATGAAGTCTAATCAGGATAGTTACTTCTAGTTGTGTCTTTTTGTAACTGTTTTAAAAATTGTTTTTATTTTAATGTAACTTTTTCAACCGAAATGACTGGGCTTTAATGGAGGCCTTTTGGATATGTAAAAAAACTATAAATGCTAGGGCATTGAATGGGTTAAGGGTTAGAAATAGAAAAGCCAGAGAATACTCTGATAAAATAGGTTCTTTTTCAATAGCAATAGATAGATAGTATATATATTTGCTATATATATATATATATATATATATATCATCTTTTGATCATGCTTTGAAACTTGGTGTTTGAAGTGATTCAATCATTGTTACTTTGTGGAGATGTGATTCACTATATGGATATCTATTGTTATTTTTCCTGTAATTTATACCAATCTATTTTCTTGAATGATCATTCTAAAGTTACTATAGTGTTTAGTTTGTTTTGAATAAGTGATCTTTAGTGAAAAGACTATGAGCTTTTCATCCTTTGTTGTATGAATGAATTATCATCTCATTGCCTAGGAGTATGTGAGAGAAACTTATGCACTTTCTGTTAAAAGTGAAAAATTGTTCTTTGAATTCATTGATAAATCTCATAAAGGAATCTATACCTATAAATATAGAGTTAAAACAAATAACATAAAGTTTTCTCAACTATTGTGAACTTTTTTGTACTTTCCATCCTTGGGTATAGAGTGAATTATCATTGTGTAATCGAAAAGACAATCTGTTCACTAACAACTTGTAAATGTTGCATAATATAATTGTTCAACCATAAAATTTATGTACAAAGGAGTATTCTTTTAACCATCAAGTCCTAATCTGCAACACCAATATTAACAAAACCATAATGGCTTGCAATTTTAATATCTCTACTAGATCATTGATAGAAAAAATTTCATACACTCAAGAGGCTAGTAGCACCTCCATAATTTTTTATTGGTACTTTATTCACATACTAATATCCTCTCCATCTTCTTCTTTCTCTTATGCATTCCATAGGAAATGAACATATGATCCAGGAAAATAATAGCCAGATATAGAAACCTCCACAACTTGATTTGGAATTCCCAAGAATACTTATATCATCAAGCTAATCAATGTGTACTCACCGATTCATCTAACATATCTAATCCACTTATTCCCTAAAACTTACCATGCATTCCTTGTGGCTCACAACTCCCCTTGACTCCTTCACTTGACTTCCATCCCACTAATCATACCCTTGACTCCATAGGCACTCCCCCATAGTCTCACAAGACCTTTACAACATCCACAAACCCTTTTCAATATCTTGCATGGCCAAATGGATTGTGACTATCCCATTTGTCTCATGCTACAACACACACCCTTCCTCAAACTTCATTAGATCCTATCCCTCACTATGGGTTCCTCCCAATGCTTAAAACCTTATAGACCCTTGTTCGAACATAATTCTAGCCCTCAACATACCGAGCCAATATAACTTTTACCCTTCCTAAGCACATAATAACAATTTATTTTCAAACTGAGATAGTCATACCCTTACCCTTTAAGAGAATCACAAAACACTTTTTGAATGTGCCCTCTAACTTCTAATTATTAGAAAAAACTTAGAACTCATCCCTCCATATTTTCAAACCATCTAACTTTTTAAAAATGTGAATAAATGAACAAATGCATGCACATTTCATTGTACACTACATTATTTCAATCTATGACAATGGTTAAAAGCCTTCAACATTCAAATACATTTGGTAGGCATTATATGGTTCTCTACATCTTGGAGCAAACAAAGTATACATCTATTCCAACCATCTTAGTAAAGGTGGGGCTTAGATCAATGTGAAGGGCCAGGCTTTGACATTTCATTTTGTTCACTAGTTATCCTAGGTAAGGGTTTGCTAGTTTATACTAAAAATTTGATAACTTCCTAAATATCTAATGAAACTAAATCAAACCAATTGTAAAGTGAGAATGTATCAATTTACTAACTTTCCAAGGTTGTTAAAGGGAATCTACCAATACGTACGAAGAAGGAAACTTATTTGACACATGGTTTATTTTGTAAAGAACTAGAATAAATAGAGAATAAATTGAAGTTGTTATCCAATTTGATTACCTTCTCACCTAAGGCATGGTCTAAATAGTTCCATTAAATCATTCCCCATCAGTGATAGCTACCTTTGAATTATATGACTGTTTTGGGCATTAGTTGCATGATTACCTATAATAGGAAATAAGCTCATTGTTCAATGTTTATTTATCTTTCGGATCTTATGAGAAACTTTCTTACCTTTGGGATCAATTATGTAAATGCCATGAATTATTTTCCTTCCCCAAAAAGATTTCATTTTTTTTCACCAATGCAAATTTTGCAATACCAAGACTTTATAGATAGCCACATCCCTTCCAAGAATTAAAAAAATACCTATATGAAACATTGCCTGAGTATTTTGAAAAGGAAAAAATAACTAGATGAATCATTAGTTCAGTATCTTTAAAAGGAGGAAATATAAATTTGATGTAGTGGAATAAATAACATACATTCTCTCACACTCCAATCCAAGATCATTATTTTGGAAAAAATATATCTATTCCTTTGAGAAGATTTGAGCTTAATGATTAATTAAAAATAAACTTCCTTAAGCCTTTTTTGGAAAAATGATACCTTTGGTGCACATCTATAGAAATTTCTTGTTAAGCTATTAGTTTTATGTTCCTTAACAGTTGTAAAAGGAATTGCAATGACTAACACTATGAAAAAGAGGGATAAAAATAAATAAAAGGTTAATACTAGTTGTTTTTGGAAAAGCAAGTACATGAACAAAGTATTGAATGTAAAGATGTGATTATCCCAAATGAAAGAGCGAAAATATAAAATGACTCAGTTTATTGACTCATACTTAAGAGATACATTTGGATACATACAGACTTGATACTAAAATGATACTAAATGTTTCACATTGATATGTGAACAACTTTATATAGCTTCATTTCCCCTTACAACAACTATATGGGAATAACTTCCCAGCAACTATATATATGGAATTTATTTATTTATTTAAACAGTTTAGAAACTAACCTAGATTAACGTAATAAATCTAATATTCCTCCCTTATCACATTAATCCAATAGGAGGGAAAGTTGTAAAGGTTTTAATTAGAAGCTTTGATGAAGCTGCTTTCACCAATTTTCTTCATTAGATCCTTTGATGAAATGCTTCACCTTGATCTTCACTTATTGAAGTACATTTTCTATCTGCAACTTTAGATTGCAAACCCTAAACTTGTCCTCTTAAGTAGATTTCATACCTCAACTTTAGACTATAAATACTGAATTTGTCCTCATAATAACATTGTTTCTAACTCCCTTGCACAGCAAAACATAGTTCCTCCAAAATTTCACATCTTCTCGGAGTGTGTCTAATGCCTCCTTTGGTGCTACACATGAGAGACCTTTCCTCTGAAAGTCTACATCTCCTCAAGTGTCGTATAAACAATCACTACTAATATGTATGCACATAGACCTCTTTCCTTGGAAATTCGACATCTCATATGAGTTTCTCTAATGCCATTCTTAAAACTCCCCTACCTCACTCCATAGAAGGAGGGTGAGTGCAAGAAGTTGGGTCTCCCTTTTGGGCAAAAAGTTGAAGTGTTTTTCCTATTTTTGAAATATATTTTCAATTGATGCCAAAATTTGAGGTATTTAGAGATTAAATATTAAAATAATTTAGAAATAAAAATTGTAGTGCCTGGAATCTCCTTTTTGAATATGTAATTTATTTGTATAGCCATATGATATTTTTTTTGGTATGGATCTTTAAAAACCATTTTTTTCAAAATGCCAGTTGCAAGACCATACCACACTCATGTACGGATACCATAATTTGACATAACTAAATGATTTTGTGTGAATCCTTTTTTTAAAAGTTACCTTACATACTAAAGATTGATGGGAATAATTTTCTTGAATTTTTTAACAAATATTTTTTAATAAATTTTTAATTGACAATTAAGCTAATTTCCAAAACCTCTCATGTATAGATGCCATAATTTAATCAAAATTTAATTTATTTAGATTTTTTTCTTTACTTTAAAAGAATCATGTAAAGATTCATGACATGTGAATTAATTTTAAAAATATGAAAAATTAAAAAAAGTTATTATAGTTTTAGTGAATCTCACTATTTTATGTTTAAGAGACACTTTTGATTAATAAATAATGGAAAAATAGCAAATGAACTCATAACACTATCAAATTTACATTTTTGAAATTAGAACAGTAAGACCTATAATGGGTTTTTTTTTTGTCAAAGAATTAAATGGGGATGACCATATAAAAATTACAAATATCCCTGAAATTGTTGATTAAATACTTTAGTCAAAATTTGGTTCATAAAGGCATAGGCTTGGTGGGACCAAGCCTATGTCATGCCTTTCCCCAAGGAAAAACTCGATGGGAATTCCCACCCATGGCACCAAAATCGGGCACCAAACTTGCAATTCAAAAATTAGTTGCCTGATTTGAATTTAGCTATTAACAAAATTGAGGACCCAATTTAAAATTGGGTACTCTATCCTAATGTACCTTTTGGCCCCCAAATTATGCCCCACAAATAATTTTTCAATGATTGCAATGATTGAATGATAGTTTCAAACTGCAACAATGAATATCTATCATAATTATTCTATTTTCTTGTCATCTTCTACAATTTACAAGCTATTGATTCAAATTCAAAACTGGTGCAAACATGGGATTAAAACAACATAGTAAAAAGAAAACAAAATTTCTGAAAAATGAAGAGATTGCAACAAACAAAGAGAATGAACCACAATGTCAACAAGAGAGAACACAAATAATTAGAGAGTTGAGCAATGCTTTAGAGGAGAAAGACATTGAGGATACCACAATGGATGAAGAGGCTAAAGAAGAGAACCCTATACGAGATTCAGGTGCACATTCTAATCAAACATTCAATATAGGTGTGTCTCCAAACCCTCAATTTTTTTCTCGTGATGAGATTGGTGACTATTTAGAATTATGTTATGATTTAAATAATTTAGATTTTCTTCATGAGAATAGATTGTCAAATGATCATGCATAAAAAACTCCAACGGAAATGCATGCCTTGAAAGAAATTCGAAGAAAAAATGAAAATGAGATTCAAATTTCAAACAACATTGAAAATGAAATGCCAATTGAAAATGACAATGGTATGAATATAGACATGGGAACACCAAGTACTGAACAAACATGCCTAAATGATATAGAAGTGTGTGAACACAATTTGCACTTTTCTAATGGGGTGCTAGATAATCTTCATGGATTGGTTTCATGGAGACAAATTAGGACACATGCTACTAGATTATATAGACATTTTTTATAATAATAAAATTGGGTTTCAATGTTATTTGATGTTGCAACTAATTTAAATGTTTGAAATGAAAAAATTAATGAAAAGGTTAGGAATGTATTAAAAACCCAAGAATAAAAATGAGGCTTTACAACAAGTTGTATCCAATATTGCTAGTGCCTTTGATGTTATCGAAAAGAGAAGTCTCTCTAAAGATAATAATACAACACAATGAGAAATAACAACAGCTTTAGTTAAAAAATAAACTACTAAAAAAAGATTGATTAGTAATATAAGTGGATATCTTAATGTGAATCGTAAGACTTTAGAAAGAGCTCTAAAGAGAAGGGTTAAGTTTGAATGTGATCCAACAAATAGTGTGTCAATTTCTAGTGGTAGACTCTCAAGATCTGATATGAAACTTACTAGTGAGAGTGAATACACAAAGTTGGGTCGTAATTTCATGGAAGCCAATTTTGCGGAATGAGACCTCTTATGCAATTGGTACCTGATTTTATAAAATGGGCACCCGTTTTCAATTCGGGTACTTGATCCTAAATTTAAAAAATAGGCACCCATTTTTTATTTTCAAAAAATAGGTATCCATTTTTTAAAAAATAATAAATTTGAATTCTTTAGAAAGGGGTACCTATTTTTTAAAAATCAGGTATTCATTTTTTACTTTTAAAAATTGGGTACGCTTTTTTTACTTTTAAAAAATGGGTACCCATTTCTAAAGAAATTATTTTTTTATTTTTGAGAGAATTTTGAATGTCACCTTTAATTTTTCGAAATGAGTAGCCGTTTCTTACAACATGGCACAACTTTTTTTTTTCCTACCTCATATTTTAGATCAAAATAAGCTTGGTGAGACCAAGCCTATGCCTTGACCTCTCAAGATTTGGCCAAGGCATCAAACTAACAAATTTATGCCTTGCCATAAGTTTTAGAGGGTCTTCCCGACCAAATATTTTTACAAAACAAAAACCCATTAGATCTCTCACTGTCCTAATTTTAGAAATATAAATTTTATAGTGTTACAATTTTATTTACTATTTTTGTATTATTTTTTAACCAAAGGTGGTACCTATATGCACCCTAAAATGGTTTCCTGGACTATGGATCCCCATGATTCAATTTATCAATTTCCTAAATCAATGGTTTGAAATATTTTATTGAATAAATTCAAATCAATTTCTTTGATAAAATTATAATTAATTTAGTTATTTTAATATTTTTTTAAGGTTGATCATTTTATCCTAAGTTTTATTTATTTAAAAGAAAATCTCCCTTTTAAATAAATAAAATAAGTCCCCATTTAATTAAAAGAGAACCTCTCTTTTATTTAAATAATTCATCCACATTTAATTAATTAAGAGAAAAAGCTCTCTATTAATTTAACTAAATATTTCCTATTTAATTAAAAGAACTTTCTCCCTTTTAATTAAATAAATCCACACTTAAAGAGGAAATAAAATAATTAAAAATTAAAAACTCATCTATACTTAAATGCGCATATTTCTAAGTGGGATTCCATCAAATACTTTTCCTATTTTCTCATTGGTGGATCTTTATTTCACATAGATCATTCTTTCTCCACCCTTGATTAAATATTTTTGCCTCTTAATCTTGATCGTTCAATCCTCTTTATAAGGGAGAGACCTCTCCTCATTTTATACACACACTCTAGGCTATTTTCATGCTGTAGGTTTGGAGAGTGATTTTTGAAGGATTTTGAATATTAAAGCTTTTTGTCGAGAACTTCTATCCTCTTGTCTTCTTCTCTCATGCATCTATGGATTCCATCATGATCCATCCTTGCATTTTCATATTAGCTTAGATCCATGTTTGCTTTCATAGATTAATATTGCATTCTTATTTCCTTTCATAGATAAGATTTCCTTTCTTGCATTACTTTGCAGTGTTACCATATATATTAGCTTGCATCTTCATTTGCATGCATATTGGATCTTTGAATCTCTTATTCTTTTGTGTACTTGCATGGGCACAAACTAGGTCAAACTGTGGGCCTCCATTACAAACCCTTGCACTCCATGAATACAGAGCTATGAGCCACCATTCAAGACCTCATTCTTGAGAAATCTTGGATATAATGACTCCTACTCACATTTTAGGCATACATTTGTGGTGCCCATTGTGGGGAAAACCACCTTTACTTACTATTTTTGGACATTTTTAGATCTAACTCCCTTGTACGGATTTGTTTGTAGACGAAAAACCCTAGATCTAAAAGATTTGATCATATCTCCCAAAGGGCCAAGTATTTTGATCTAAATCTTTTTTTGCAAGGTGGAGACATATCAAAAAAGTTTCAGTCCAATTTTTAGATTTTTCTAAGGTATTATCATTTTTTTATATTTTTATCTTTATTTTTAATGAAAAATAATTTTAGGAAGAAAATTAGCAATTTTTTTGGAAAATCCTACTTTTTTAGAAATCTCTTAGAATTCTAAACATATTTTGTTCTTTTTATTTTTATTTTAGAGGTCATATTAGGGCTGAATAATTCAATTTGCAAAAAATGGTCTATTTTGACAAAATGGCTCTCTAGGGTACAAATGAAAAGATATTCTCAAAATTTTGACATTTTTAGAAAGCTCTCTAATTTTTCACATGAGTCACTTTTCTATATATAGTGTTTTGGATCCAAATTCATGGCATATAGGTCCAATCTTGTTGATTAGGTTAAAAATCATGATTAAATTGCACTTTATTTGTACAAATTCCAATGCATGATATGAGTTGTCATTTTCATGGAGTCAAATGGTTCAATATATTTTCATATGAATTTTCCTATTTCTTCATGGTTCCATGCACTTGATTGAAGTTTGTGAAGGTAATTTGGAGGTCTAAAGAGCAAAAAATGGAAAAATTGGAAAGTGTGAAATCAAGGTGCACACATTCCAAACCTTCTCATTTGAATTATAAAAAGTGATCATTGTGTTCTTTTTCATTGTAAAATAATTTTCTTTCTTTTGTCAATTTTTTTGGTGTGTCTTCCCAACATTGAAAGAAGGGCTTAAAATGAATCATTCACATTTGGATTTGAGCTTAAAATTAAAAAAACCCCTTTTGTCTTTTAATCCCCAAGATTTTCTTATTGATGTTTTCTTCATACATCCTTGTTAAGGAGTTTGAGGGGAATCTAAATAATGGATCTTGACTTCTTTTTTTTTTTTTAGGGGGCCTACCTAGAGAAGTGATCACTCCAAGGCATGACCTAAACTCTCATGTTTCGACAGAGTATAAACAACATGACTTGAATCTAAAGAAAGGTCTCCTAAAACTAGAAATATTTTCAATCTTGGCTAAGCCCCAAAGAAATCTATACCTTTGGGAAGTGAAGGTGGAGATTGGGTTACCATTTCCTCTTGGCTATTTTGCAGTATTCTCTTTCATTTATGGATTTGGACCTTACATACCTTGCATATATTGAGGACATCCCCTAGTTGAGCTTGTGCATCCTTATAGAAACCTGAATAGCTTGTTGTTGTGTTTGGTGTGCTTGAATGCTTAGAACCTTCCCCACTTTGAAAAAAAGGGGATACATCCATCAAATTGAGCCTTAAGGATTCTTTCCATTTATATGCTTTCAAAACCACTATGGGCTTCAAACCCTATGCTACCAAACCTCAATCAAGTCTAGATGATTATGAGCTCTCCTCTAGCAATTAAATTTATCTAGACTTACCTACTAGTTTCTCTTTTTCAAGGTCTACATCTTCTACTTCAAGACATCAATTATTTTCATCTTATAGATCCAAAGACCTCTTGAGAGATAAAGTGAGTAATAACTCTTTTGAGAGTATGCCAATATTTCATGATGGGCCTATCTTTGACCAAGTTAAGAATGACACAAATTGTCCTAGATATACTTTTGAGAGAGCTTTTACTCCTTTGGCATTTTCATATGACATGGTGCTTGAGACCTTAGTTGCAAAAAAGATCATTACTTTACCATACAAATTTTCTACACCTTATGAACCTGAGGTAAAACCTTCTTGGTAGAGAGATGATCATTATTGTGGCTACCATTCATGCAAAGGTCATAAAAATGAAGACTATACTACATTTAAACGTATAATTCAAGGTCTTATTGATGATGAAATCATTGATGTTGAAATTCCTAAAGACCTATGTAATGAAGATGCTTCTCTTGAGCAAGATCATGTTGATGAACCTATGTCTAGTGATGGTTTCCTTGATACCTCCATTTCTTCCAATACTTATTCATCTCCCAAAACTTTAAAGCTATCCAACATTATTTTATCAAACAAAGGTCCTAATGCTTTTCATTCAATTCCCTATAGTTATCCTCAAGGGCTACCTCATAAAGAAACTCAAGCTAATCTAAACTTCGAAGAAAACCCTTTTCATGCTTCTAAGACTAAACATCCTCAGCCTTCATGCGATGCTATGTCTACTATGCCCACTTCATCTAGTCCTTGATTACCCCTTCAAGATCCTATCATGCAAACCTCATATACTCCCTTGTCCTTAGAAGTGGCTCCATGTCAAGAGGAATCTCAAAAAGATTAAAAAAAAAATGTCAAGAAATATCAAGGTGTCACTCCTCCATATCTTATGTCTTATCCACCTCCTAATTATGATGAAAACACTACTTCCACTATTTCCATTGAGCTTACTAAAAATTGTGAAGAAAGTTCTACGCCTATTTTATCCAAAGAAACTTGTCAAAATCAAAGAATGCCTTCTTGTTCTACTTCTACATATTCACTTCAAAATTATGCTTAAGCTTCAAACAATCCTATTAAATGTGTTTCTCCTATTAAATATACTCATGAGTCTATTGATGGCCTTGGTCACATTGCTCACTCTAAAGATGCTAATATCCCTATTCACTATCCCTTTGCATCTCCTAAATCTATCCTTGGTCCTTATCTATCAAAGATAAAGCCTTCAAACCTTCCATCTATATTGGGACCTCATGTTCCTCCATATCTTACTTTCACTCCTATTTAATCTCCTAGCTCTCCTAACATACCTCAAGATCAACAAAGACACTCCTCCTTGATGAATTCTCATTCATCTATCGATATGAACCAGTCATATAATCCTTATTCATCCACAAATCTTTTGGAAGCAATTTGGATGATCAATTTTAAAAAAAACATAAGAACCCATTGAAAAATGAATATCACTATGTCCCATCTAATCGACATGTAAATAAAAAGAAAGAAAAATTATTCAAGAGACCACAAAGGTCTACCACCGAAAGAGCCAAATAAAAGAAAATATGGGTTTTGAAATTCATCATTGAAGAAATGTATTCTAAAGCATCTAAAGGAAAATAAAAATCTAAAGCTGTATGGATTCCCAAGTCTCTTTTGAAAGACTTGAATATTGAAAATACTTCAAAGTTGACATTCAAGCTTCCAAAGGCTTCCACTCCATCTTCTTCCAAAAATCTTCCCAAGACCTTCCAAAGACTTCCACTCCATCTCCTTACAAAATTCTCTTACTTCCTCATACATCTAAACCTCAAACTATTTCCTCCATGATTTCACCTAACCTTATGCAATATTTTTAAGCCTACACATACCTACTATCCATATTCGTTCTATCTTTCCAAAGCGTAAAAACGTGTCCTCCATATACATTATCTACCATCTCCCTTTCATCACCCTATTAGCATCTTTGAGCATACCTTTCTATGGTCTTAGCTTATCATGACTCATCTTTCCTATAGGAGCACTATTTAAATTGAAATAAATTGAGCTCTTTGGAAAAATTCAAAAAAGAAAAAAACTGAAAAAAATGAAAATTAAAAATTAAAAAAATGTGCCTTGGTGAAAACTTGGTAATCAGGTGCCTTGGTAGCAAGAGTAAAGAGAAATAAATTCATCCTATGGTTAAAACCACTACATGTGATTCCTTAGATAAGTACCATGATGAAAACCTAGAAAATAGGCATCATGTTTAGGCATTCCCTAATCCATCCATCCTATATTTCCTCTTTGATCTTGACAATATCGACTTATCCTTGTGTATTGCCTATCTTATTTGTCAGCTTGCCTATTATGCTTTTTCATTCACTCATAACCTACATATTTACCTTTATTCTTATTACTTTATCTTACTACTATTCTATCCATTTGACCCCTTGGTCTTGATCACACAATGAGAAACATTGTTCTTAGGCCTCTTGACATGCCTACTTTTGTTGGACTATATGCTTTCATTCTATCTCAGTTATTAGTTTCCACTACATATCCCACATGCTATCTCCTTTCATGGCTTTCTTTTCTTATCCAACACATATTTATATGGTTATATTTCCCTAGCCTAGGTACTCTTGAGAAGTCAGTCCTTGAAGATCACTTTCACTTGCTTTATACACTCCTTGCCTATCCATCATATCCACTATCTTGTTGCTCAATCATGTCCTCTACCTTGTTAGACATTGGAACTAAATGATGTGCTCTTGCTTGAAAGTGATGCTCATTTTGTCTAGAGGCATCTTTGTACATATTTATTGATCTTGAAAAAATACAACAAAAATGATATATTTAAAAAATCTAAAAAAGTGATATACTGTCAAAATTCTAAAAATTGGAAAATGTCATGAAAAAATGATCAAAAAATAAATAAAAATCCAAGTGGTGAAAACCTTGAAATGAGCACTAATTGAAGCCTTTGCAACACTATTTCTTAGCATGCATCCTCAACACTTAGCCTTTCTTCATCATGCCTTGTCCTTGTTGGCTTGGTTTGGAATTGGTCCTTGTCTAGGGGGCATAACTGTATTCACTTTGGTCTCTTGGCTATGTTAGTCTTTAGGACACCTCCCAAATGGTGTTTTCCAACACCATCCGAACTGTATTTTTCAATACAACCCCTGGCATCAAGTTCTTTTCAACACTTATCAGTTTGGTCTTACCCAATTTTGTCATGTGATCTTACCTGCTTGCAAGTATTTGATCGTTATCCTTCGAACTCAGTATCAGTTAACACACTTAAATTTTTAAACACAAACACTTAATGCTTGACCTATGTCATGATCTTTTCTTTTTGTGTTGACTACTATTGATTTTTGTTGAGTGTCTATGTCTGATAAGTCTCTCTGAGATGCATAGCTAGAGGACTTGGGGCATGGGACATGTTTTTATTTGTTTCATTCTTGTGGGTGTGGTCTTGAAACTCTAGAGTGTCTCTTGTTATCTCCTTGGAACACTTAGGAGATTTGACGCATCAACCTTTATGTCTTTAATGGTTATATTAGAATCTTTCCACATTCCAATCTGATATAAATCACATTCATATCTTCATAGTTGCGGTCATAACTAGTAATGATTGTGTGGTTTTCTGATGTCTGTTAATAATGGCCGAATGATGAAAATAAGTTCTTTTACATTCTCTAATGAATGATGAACACAAAATCCTATATTACAATTTCTCTATTGCAAGTACACCTTTGCATTTTCATGTATCTTGTATTATTAGACTTCATTTTAGTTTGCATTTTTAGGTTGCATAATGAGTTTGATAGATTTTCTCTTCATCTTTATTGTGGACTTTTAATCAACTATGACCATGTTTGATCTTCATTTCCTTATCTTCTTTCGTGATCTCAATCAAAATTTCTATCTTAAATAGTTGATTGATTTTGGGGCATTCTATTTCTTACCAAAAATTATATTTTCTTCTTTCTATTTCTTTCCATATCTTCCAAACTTCTATCTACCATTTTCATTTACCCCACTTCTTTTCTTCTAGATCACCTTTGGGGCATAATATTTCATGATTGATGATCTAACTTGGTTTTGTGATTCTTATATCTTTCATCTTACATCAAGAACTTTATTTTTTGTTTGATTTGATCAAATTTTTCAATTTTTTGTTTCTCCTCTATCTCATATCAATTTCAATCATTAGGGGGCAATATCTATCAACTTCAATCTTTGATTCAGTTTTATCAATTTTATCCTCAACTTTTTTAAATCAAAATTTATTTGTATGTCTTGTCTTGATGTGTTCCCAAATCGACAACACATCTGGGTTGTTTTGTAATCCCAAATTGACTACACAATTTAATTTCTTTCTTTGACTACATGTGTTCCCAAATCGATCACACATTAGTCAAAGAGGGGCAAATGTATGCATCCTAAAATGGTCACCTAGACTATGGGTCCTCATTATTCGATTTATCAATTTCCTAAATCAATGGTTTGTGATATCTTATTAAATCAAATCAAATCAATTTCTTTGATCAAATTGTAATTAATTTAATTATGTCAATATTTTTCTAATGTTGATCATTTTATCCTAAGTCCTATTTGATTAAAATAAAATATCCCTTTTAATTAAATTAAATAAGTCCCCATTTAATTAAAAGAGAACCTCTCTTTTAATTAAAGAATTCATCTACATTTAATTAATTAAGAGAAAAATCTCTCTTTTAATTTAATTAAATATTTCCTATTTAATTAAAAAACTTGCTCCCTTTTAATTAAATAAATCCCCACTTAAAGAGGAAATAAAATAATTAAAAATTAAAAATTCCTCTACACTTAAATGCACATATTCTAAGTGAAATTCTATTTAATTCTTTTCCTATTCTCTCATTGATGGATCTTTATTTCACACAAATCATTCTTTCTCCACCCTTGATTAAATATTTTTGCCTCTTAATCTTGATCGTCCAATCTTCTTTATAAGGGATAGACCTCTCTTCATTTTATACACGCACTCTAGGCTATTGTCATGCTACAGGTTTGGAGAGTGATTTTTGAAGGAGTTTGAATATTAAAGCTTTTTGTGGAGAACTTCTATCTTCTTGTCTTCTACTCTCATGCATCCATGGCTTCCATCATCATGATCCATCCTTTCATTTTCATATTAGCTTAGATCCATGTTTTCTTTCATAGAGATTAGATTTATTTTCTTCCATTGTTTTACATTGTTATCATATAGATTAGCTTGCATCTTCATTTGCATGCATATTGAATCTTTGAGTGTCTCATTCTGTGGTGTACTTGCATGGGCACAAAATAGGTCAAAGTGAGGGTCTCCATTACAAAACCTTGCACTCTATGAATAGAGAACTATGAGTCACCATTTGAGACCTCATTCTTGAGAAATCTTGCATATAATGACTCATAGAAGTGTGCTCACATTTTAGGCATACAATATCTAAATGTAAAATAGTGACATTCACTAAAACTTTAATAACTTGTTTATTTTATGACTTTTCTTAAATTAATTTATATGTCATTAATTTACATTTAATTCTTTTGAAGTTAAAAACTTTAAAAAAATAAAATAAAATTTTGATCAAATTATGGTGTCGTAGATGACCAATTTTAAAATTTACCTTTATAGCCAATTAAAATTTGATAATAAAAAATTATTCAATATAAAAGTAAGAAAAAATATTATCATCAATCTTTGGTGTGTTATGTAACTTCATATAAAAGGATTTACAAAAATTAATTTATTTGTCTCAAATTATGGTGTTCGTACATGAGTGTGGTATGGTCCTGAAATAGGCATTTTGAAAAAGTGATTTTTAAATATCTGTACAAAAACAAAATCTATCATATGAGTACATAAATAAATTACATATTAAAAAACTAGATAATTAACACTACAATTTTTATTTCAAAATTTTTTTATATTCAATCTCTAAATGCATCAAATTTTGACATCAATTGACAAGAAATTTCAAAAATAGGAAAAACACTTCCACTTTTTGCCCAAAAATGAGACCCAACTTCTTGCACTTAACTGTGAAGTCAAAAGTTTGGTTGAAATATTTTGGCATGTTAACACAAGAGTATCACCTAATTCAAGAGATGTTCATAAATTAAGAGTTGACTCAAAAACACACGATCTGCATCCTAAAGACCTTTTGGACATGACCTAAACTGAATTGTTCAAAAAAAATGTAGATTTTAAGGTGTTAAGGTGTGAACTATTGCCATTAGTAAAATATATTTTGAAAAGTGTAAACCATGTTATGTAAGAATTAACAAGGAAATAATCACATGTTGTAAAACTCATGTTCAATTTTGTTACCATTATGATGTATTTTGATCTATACATGGTACTATGCATAGTAAAGAAATGTTGCAGGAATGTGGTATAAAAATACCACCTCAAACTATAAAGGATTTCATATTAAGTTTTCTTTTTAAGCCACCTAATGACCAATACTTTCTTTTTTAATGCATGTCTTTCTAGTACATGTGATATGTGTGGCAATCTTTCTTTGTTAGATGAATGTTTGCATGAAAAATTTTTGACTACTTTTGGACAACAATTAGTTGGTGTAAAAATATTCAAAACTATTGAATATCCATTTAAGGATGGGAAGATTGGAAGAAGGTGTGATCTAGTTACAGATAAAGTTAGTTGTCATGCATTTATGGATGATTTAAGAGTCTAATCATACCAAGTCATGCATTTATGGATGATTTTAAGAGTCTAATTATACCAAAATATGTTAAACATTCTCAATATGCTAGATGGCTTGATGGACAATTTGGCATATGTAAGAATATATATCCAATTGGTACTATACTTTTAGTTGTTGACTTTACAGGGAACTACACACTTGCACCACAAAATGAGGTAAACCCACAGAATTACAATTTAGTGCAAGTAACATGAAATGTCCCTTTCTCTAATTTTATATGATATTTCAAGCCTCAAATCAGATCTTTAAAATCAAACAACCAACATTTCAAAGATCCACCAATATCTTAATAAACTCCAAATCGGGTATGCCAGAAATAGTGTCAAAAGCTTCATAGCTTCACCTATTATTAATAAATCTGAAAGTGGAATTTTTATAAAAATTTGAGCTGCATAACAGCCTATAAATTGACATTTCTAGATCTGTATAACATGCACACAATAGCTCCCAAATGGAGGACAAAAATAATGCTTATTGGGCTCCCGAAAATAGCACAAAATAGCCTGAAAACACCACAAAAACTTAATAATCTATCACAAAAGTATAATCATATCCAAATAAATATATTCAGATCTATTTTAACATTTAAAAGTTTGATATACAGCAGCAACCCAAAGTGATATGAAATACTCAACCGAAAACACCAAACTCTTACAAAAAATACACTCGAAAACCCACAAATCTGCACTGTTCAGCACAGAGGAAAACTTTACATGAACATGCACATGGAATGGCTTTAAAATCCCATCCTTAGCCTTCCTAGAAACTTGAAAACTCCCATTCTTGGGTCTCCTTCTTCACAGGTTTGGCAGCCTTTGAAGAACAACAAAGCAATGTGCAAAAATCAAGTTCTGGAATGAGCCCAAAATGCCTACAAAACCCTTAAAAGAGGGCATAACCCTAACTCACATAAAATATGGGTTAATAAAATATAATATAATAATAATTTTTATTTATTAGTCCATTGGTTTCCAAAGATTAGCCCCTTTTGCCGAAACTTCACCTTTTTGGAGCTTGCCTGCCTTAGCAAAGTTTATTATTTTTAATTATTTGAAAAGGGGACATGACAAGTCCTCCCCTCCCAAATATTGCTTGTCCTCAAGCAATGAAGGTTGGAATTCTCAAGAATATGTGCTCCTTCCCAAGTTGCATCCTCTAGTGGTAATCCCTTCCATTTGACCAAATGCTCTATGACGCTCCTATTTCTCAATCTTTTCTCTCTTGTATCCAAAATCTCTTCTGGTATCAAACCTAATTTCCCTTCATCATCAAGAGGTGGTAATTCTGTAGATACTATAAAGCCCATAGAACCTTGGCTTGAGTTTCTCTGCCCCACTCCTCTTCAAGGTGCTTTGCTTATATGGCTGCAACCTAACAAATACCAAATCTTCCACCTCAAAAGATCTTTCAATCCTTTTCCTATCAGCATATAACTTTTGTTGGTTCTGTGCATGTTGTAGATTATCCTTGAGGGACCTTATTATGTCTTGGCTTTGCTTGACAAAATCACTTGCTGCAGGTACTCTGCTATTGGAAAGTATTAGATCAACAAAGGAAAGGGCATAATAACCATAAAGAGCATGAAAAGGAGGCATACCAATAGACATGTGATGAGATGTATTGTAACAATACTCCCCTAGGTGTAACCATTTCACCCAAGCATGTTGTTGATTTGAAACATAGTTCCTAAAATATCCCTCTATCCATTTATTAACTATCTCTTTTTGCCCATCTGTTTGAGGGTGATAGCTAGTACCGGGAGTGAGTTTAGTTCTTTCCAAATGAAAGAGCTCTTTCCAAAAAGAGCTGAGGAATCTACTGCCCCGATCACTAACAATGTTTCTAGGCAACCCATGTAATCTAAAAATTTCTTTGAAGAACAATTCGGCCACTTGTGATGCCTTGAAATCAGATGTGATAGGAAATAAATGTGCATACTTAGTTAGTCTATCAACCACCACATATATGCAATCCTTACCTTGAACCTTGGGCAACCCAGTGATGAATTCCATGGAAATACTTTCCCATTTTTGTTCAAGAATAGGATGTGGTTGCAAAACCCTGCAGGAAAATTTTGCTCACTCTTGCTTTGTTGGCATACCATACATTTCTTAACATGTTTAAGGACATCCTCCTTCATACCCTTCCATTAAAACTGCTCTTGGATTTGCTTGTATGTCTTGAAGTATCCCTGATGACCAGCCAAAGGGGTGTCATGAAAGGCCCTCAATATCCTCTCCTTAGTTTTTGATTCTGGCACTAAGAAGATCCTGTTCTTGTAATAAATCAATTCATCAACAACCTTGTACCTGTTATCATCCACTAACCTATCCAAAATTGTTGTGGCCAAGGAATCTTTAGCATACTCTAAAATTATGGAGACTTTCCAATCAGCAGAGATAGATGTTAAGGAACACAAAGTGGGCTTTCTTGAGAGAGCATCAACAACCACATTATTCTTTCTTTTCATGTATTCAATATCAAAATCATAAGCTTGCAATTTTCTTACCCATTTTTGTTGACGATCATTCAAATCCCTTTGGTTCAAGAAGAACCTGAGGCTATTATGGTTGGTCTTTACAATGAATCTCCCACATACCAAATATTGTCTAAACTTATGAAGTGCATGCATGAATGCCAAATATTGTCTAAACTTATGAAGTGCATGCATGAATGCCAAATATTGTCTAAACTTATGAAGTGCATGCATGAATGCCAACATTTCCTTATCATAGATGGAGTAACCTTTCTCTGATTGATTTAATTTTTTACTCTCAAATGCTATTAGATGTCCCCTTCAGTTAGGACAGCCTCTATAACTTCTCTAGAAGCATCACATTCAACAAAAAAAGGTAAAGAGAAATTTGGAATTGCAAGCACAGTGCATGAACTCATTACCTCCTTAAGCTTATCAAATGTTTTTTGTGCCTCTTTTGTCCAAAAAAAAGCTCCTTTCTTTGTCAAATCAGTCAAGGGGGCAGCAAGTTGAGAAAATCCCTGGGAAAATCTCCTATAGTAGCTACACAACCCGAAGAAACCTCCCAACTATGTAAGATTAGTGGGTGGAGGCCTATCCAAAATTGCTTGGATTTTTTTTGGATCAACTTTTACTCCTTTAGAACTTATAATATGTCCCAAATATAGGATTTCTGTCAAACCAAACTCACATTTAGATAGCTTAGCATAGAAGGATTGCTACTCCAAGATTCCCAAAACAGTGTCTATGTGCTTTAGATGCTCTTCCCATGTTTTACTGTAAATCAAGATATCATCAAAAAATACCAAAACAAATTTTTGAAGATGCTGGCTAAATACCTTATTCATACAAGATTGGAATGTTGCAGGTGCATTAGTGAGGCCAAATGGCATAACAAGAAATTCAAAGTGCCCATAGTGACATCTGAAAGCAGTCTTTTCCACATCTTCACTCCTCATTCGGATTTGATGGTACCCTGATCTTAAGTCAATTTTTGAGAAGTATACAACACCATGTGACTCATCAATGAGTTCATCTATGCATGGTATGGGATACCTATTTTTTATGGTCTTCTTGTTTAGAGCCTTGTAGACTATACACATTCTCATTGTACCATCCTTTTTCTTGACAAGTACTACAGATGATGCAAATGGACTAGAGCTAGGCCTTATGAATCCCATGTCCAGGAGTTCTTTAATAGTTTTTTCAATTTTTTCCTTATAACCTCTTGGATGGTAGTATGGGGTTGTTATAACTGGTTTGGCACCCTGTTCTAACTCTATAACATGCTCAAAACCTCTATCTGGTGGTAATCCTGGAGGCAAGTCATTGAAAACTATACTATGCTTATCAAGAATATTTTAAATTTCAAAATGGAAATTACCTTGATTCTTTGGAGAGCTTGTTGGATGGATTATGACTTCTGCTGCCCATGCTACTTGTCCTTTTCGAAAAGTCCTCTCCATCCTCTTTGCAGAGACTGCCTTAGGTGCTCCATTCGATAAGCCTCTCAATATGACATATTTCCCATTGGAATGAAATTTAAACTCCATAGTTTGATGGTTCATGTAATAGCCTCCAATAGAGTGCAACCATTGAACACCCAATACAAGATCTGTCTCCCCAATACCAACCACATAGAAGTCATCACATAACTCATAATCTCCTAAGGTCATCTTGAGTTGTTTCACCACCCGTGTGCAAGGCATAGTGAATCCATCAACTATGGTAACATTGAATCCCTCAAAATCTTCTTCTTTAAGCCCTCTTTTCATGACAAATCCCTCATCAATAAAATTGTGAGTTGCCCCACTATCAAGAAGAACTGTCAACCTTTGCCCTGCTAGTACCCCTCGAATTCGAAAGGGATGGTATCTTGGGACTCTTGATAATGTTGCTAAAGTGCCATCCTTTCTGATTTCTTTTTCTTTCTCTTCTTCTACCTCCTCCTTAGTGTCATGAAATTCCTCATGCTCATCTGAATTAGATTCTGAAGCAACTTCAATATAGTGCACTTGACCTTTCCCCAAACATCTGTGTCCTGGAACCCATGGTTCTCTACAAGTAAAACAAAGCTTTTTCCTTCATAATTCACTCCTAGTCTCTTCATCTACCTTCTTTTTTGCCACATTTATCACATCTTTTGGTGGTAGTGTTGGGAAAGTCTTTTTCTAAAAATTTTTCTTATGTTGCCAAAGATTTGGGGGTTTTTGATTAGTGACTGATTTCATAGGCACGCAAGTTTCAAGTTGCAAGCTTCTTTTGATAGCTTCTTGTAAGGTTGAGGGTGAGAAAGCCTTAACCAAACCCTTAACAAAATTTCCTAAACCATCAAGAAAAAGATAAATAATCCTCTTTTCACTCATATCAGGTACCATAACAGCCACTTTTTGAAACTCTTCTATATACTCATTAACTGATTTGGTTTGCTTCAACTTTGCCAATTCTTTAAAGTACTCTTCATCATCCTTGAGGTCAAATCTATCTATCACTCTTTGACTGAAATCATCAAATGTAGTTACCTGATCATGACCTTGAGTAGTCATTCCATGATACCACCAATCATAGGCTACATCTTCCAAGTGTAGACTTGCAAATTGAACAACATCACTCTCCTTCATGGGGTTAAGTGTGAAGAAAGTTTATAATTTTTGTAGCCATGCTCTAGCTGAAATTTTATTTGTTCCATCAAAAGTAGGTGCTGTAAACTTGCTTATTTTATTTTTGAGCTCTCTTCGACTTATGTCATGCTCCCTCCTATTCTCTTTCTTGGGCATCAAAGTGTTCATCATATCCACATATTCTCTAAAAGGAATCGAACTACAAAAGTCATCATCTAAGCCATTGTAAGTAGCTCTTAACGCAATCAAGTTACATGTAACCTCTTCCATAGGATTAATGGCTGGATTTGGTACTGGTGGCTCATCTATAGGCAAGAAAATAGTTTTGGTTGATTTAGATGGAGTGGATTTCAGATTTCTTGGCTCCTCTAAAGTGCTCCCTTTCTCATTAATAGATGCAACTCCTTGTAGTTTTTCTGTCAATATTTGCAAAGCCTCTCTAATTTTTTCCAAACTATCCACTATTTGCTTCTTTTCTCGCTGCAAATATCTTTTTTCTCTTTCACTTAGTTACATGCGACCATAAATTTTTACATGCAGCTGATTAGAAGCAACATGCAACCATAAATTATGACATGCAAGATCTGGGTAGTTGTCAAAACTGACATGCAAACTTCTACAAACCCTCAGGCTGGCAAGATCATTGCTCTGATACCACTGAAATGTCCCTTTCTCTAATTTTATATGATATTTCAAGCCTCAAATCAGATCTTTAAAATAAAACAACCAACATTTCAAAGATCCACCAATTTCTCAATAAACCCCAAATCGGGTATGCAAGAAATAGTGCCAAAAGCTTCATAGCTTCACCTATTATTAATAAATCTAAAAGTTGAAATTTTTACAGAAATTTGAGCATCATAAAATCCTATAAAATTACATTTCTAGATCTATATAACATGCACACAATAGCGCCCAAACGGAGGACAAAAAAAAATGCTCATCGGACTCCCGAAAATAGCACAAAATAGCCCGAAAACACCACAAAAAATTAATAACCTATCACAGAAGTATAATCATATCCAAATACATATATTTAGCTCTATTTTAACATTTAAAATTATTATATACAGCAGCAACCCAAACTGATATGAAATACTCAACCGAAAACACCAAACTCTTACAAAAAATACACTCGAAAACTCACAAATCTGCACTGTTCAGCACAAAGGCAAACTTTGCATGAGCATGCACATGGAATGGCTTTAAAATCTTTTCCTTAGCCTTCTTTGAAACCTAAAAACTCCCATTCTTGGGTCTCCTTCTTCACAGGTTTGGCAGCCTATGAAGAACAACAAAGCAATGCGCAAAAATCAAGTTCTGGAATGAGATGAAAATGCCTACAAACCCCTTAAAAGAGGGCATAACCCTAACTCACATCCAAGAGAGGTTAATAGAATATAATTTAATAATAATTTTTATTTATTAGTCCATTGGTTTCCAAAGATTAGCCCCTTTTTCCAAAACTTCACCTTTTTGGAGCCTGCTTGCCTTAGCAAAGTTTATTATTTTTAATTATTTGAAAAGGGGACATGACATAACAGTTTATGTTAATATAGTTTATAGGCATGCACCTAATAGTACAAAGGAGGATTGAAAAATATTGAGAGAGTACATTCCTATATGAGTGATAATAAACTTCATTTATTTGAGTTTTTCCAATATTGTTTCTAGATCTTTTATGATAATTTAAAATAGAGACAAATTCAAATGATACAACATTGGATATGGTTAGATAATTGTATAGGACAATTCAAGAATACTAGAATGTTCAACTAGTTGAGTAGGACACATAGGAAAACTAATATCCAACATGTGTGATTTTTTTTGAGACTGGACATGGTAAAGGAGAACATGATGGTGTTGGTGCATGTGTGAAGATAGCCCTTAGTAGAGAGCAATTAAAATTTCAAGAAAAAGTCAAATTAAAAAATGTACATGAGATTGTGGACTGGTGTAAGAAATATTTATACACAAGATCGAGTTAAAACTCTACAATCAAATATTTTTTTTGCCTAGTTGAAGAGAAGAATATCCTTTCAAGATATGACTGTGACATAATTAGTAGGTCAACTAAATGACATTCATTTAGGAGTTCATATTCTAACACTTGGACTATATAGACTAGGGAACTTGCTTGTTTTTATCAGTTTTGTCTTCTAGGTGAATGGGAAGAATGTGAGAATACATAATGGGTTGAAGATTGGCAATAGAAATTATTAGCAACTACTGACACACATTTTCAAGATGATATAGTAAATGAAGGTAGGAATGTTACTTTTGAATCGAAAGACTATGGTCGTATTGTAGACCTCATACAACCTAGTATACACAATTTAATTAAATTTTGTTGTGATCATGCTTCAATTTATATTATTTATTTATGTACATGAATTTATATTATTTATTTATGTATATGGGTAAAAGTACAAACTTTTGTTACCCTATTACATAAGAAAAGGCTAACAAAAGTATAATTATTCAACTTCAATGAAATAAATTTTGTATTATTATCTAAAATTTTAAATGAAGTAAACTAATATAATCTATAAAAATTGATGAATTTTAGGATTTTAATTTTTAATAATTGTTCGCAAAACGAAATGATAGATTTTCCTATTTTTGAAAGATAAATTTTTAGTTGTTGAAAAATGCTGGAAATTAGGGGTCTAGTTCCCATCACAAAACTACAATGATAAAAACTTATTTGATTTTGATCTGAGATTATGCTATAGATAATATATGTAGATAAAAAAATCAAAAACAAAAATTGACTTTAGACCTATATTTTCTCTTTTATAATGATTACAATTTTAACTTATTCAAATCGATAGTTTTCATCTCCCATCACATTTTTGAGAATAAATCTATTGCAACCAAAAGAAAAATTATAGATTCTTGAAGAGGACTCTCTCCTCTAGAACATCATGTAATTTTTAAATTTTTTTGATATGATTTACTATTTTTTTCTTTCTCAAAATTGACATATTCTCGAGTGTTAAAATGCGTACTTGCAAATTTTTTTATTTACAATATATTATATCTAATTAAAACACTGTGAACTCTATATGAGAATATTCTTGACTTTGAGCTCTATAAAATGGTGTTCATATGTTATTAAAAAATATCATAAAAAATAGTAAGAGTTATTGAAATATCAATTTTCTGAAATAATTTAATTTCTTTGGTAATTTGATACTAACTACTATAGAACATGCATTTAATAGACATTTCCAATTGGAAAAGTGTGAGACCATATATAACTTAGTTAGAATAAATTTAACAAGATCATATGTTTGAAAAAAAAAAAAAGAAGATAGAAATACTCAAATTTAGTCATTTTGATTAATCAGCTTGAAATGTGACATAGCTTTGCACTTTCACCCACATGTCATTAATATGATATTTATATATGTACATATGTGATTAAAGTGTTTGTGTACTTTATCTTATCTTGTAGGACATGTTTATGTTGTTATTGCACCTAATGATAATGATGAACAAACTAAGTATTGGCTAGCAAGATGTGTGGAACCTAAGAAAAAATTGATATGTCATCAAGTAAATGATGATGGTTTTGAGTATGCAATTGGGTATGTTGTTGTAGCTGGTACTTGGCTACTTATATACCTAATAAGAAGAAATGGTTTACCAACATTTGAAGACTACCAATCTGAAAAGAAGGTTTTACACTATTCTCATTAGGTTTTGGAAACAAATATCAAATGATCTAAAGATACAAAGGAAGACCTGCCAATAAGGTATTATGGACAATTTCAATGGATGAGCATGAGACAATCATAGATGCATTGCAAAAGAAAAAGCATGTAGATGGTACAGTGGGATGACTACATTTAAATCAAACACATGTAAGTTTTTTTTTTAATTGTTCTATTTTTATATATGTACTTATACAATTAAATTAAATGTATGCATGCATTGTGAATAGAAAATTAAAGAGCTTATATATACCTCTTATTTAGGTCTGAATTAAATTTATGCAAATTTAAATGTTTAAGGTGGATCAAACATCAACATCTTGTGCAATTAGACATAGTGAGTACATACATTACACATATTTACATAATTCAAATAGCTCATATTAATTTATGCTTTTATTAACATATGTTTTTGTTTTACAATTATATTTTGTAGGACTTCATTTGAAGAAATGTGTTGAACCAATTTTATATTTTGAGTTAACTTCTATTTATATCATTCACATTGTCTTACATATATTTTGAAACATGTTGTAAACATTTAAAAACAAGAGTTCACTTCTATTTGAAAGCTAAAGGTCTGCACATGATATTAAAAATTAATTGTCAATTAAAGTAATGATCTCCTATTTTTTTCCATTACTTTTACATTCAAACATGTTTAAATTAATGTTTCTATATAAATAATTAGAATAATTAAAATTATTATTCATATAATATATGCTTACAAAATGTGTCAGTACATGAATAAAATATGTCACAATAAAGAAAATGGTTCATACTTACAACATGATAACATAATAATCTATACTGCATACACTATCATGATAAGAAGTTGTAAAAATGTAGTACATGGTCTAACAAGTCATAACATGATCTATGAAGTCAAAAAATACATATATTATGGTTAATTATCCTAATTAAAAGTGTATCAAATTAAACAATATGTATCAATAAAACACAACCTAAAGGTGCCAAAAGACCTAATCTATCTGATATGCAGTCCTCTTTACTCCATGTGAAGAGGACTTAGATGGATCATCATGTGTAACATGAGCTGTCTCATCATATGGGACACCTTGTGGGGCATTATCTATCACATCCTGAGAAGACAATATGTATATGGTTAATTGAAATGGGTTTCAAAATCTAGCTTGCAAATAAAAATATTTAATACATAATAAAAATAATATCACATGAGATGGGTGTGCCTTTGTAACAGGAGGAGGTGCACTGTGAAAGCTACCAAATGTGGCAATGGTGAGGTCCTTTAGTTTATAATACATAAATTTTTAAAATTTGATAAAGATCATAATGAACTATGTATGTACATAAATCAAAATACTAACCTCAAAGGCTGATGTTTGTACCTCCCTTTGGCTTAGTCATGTAGTCTCAACAATACTCATGGCAACATAATCCTAAAATTATGGATACATAAACCTTGAGTCAAAATTATATATACATGAATTACAAAGTATGTAAATTAAAAAGTACACAATTTAAACTACATTTTTTTGAAATAAAAACATATATGTCATTCCTAAGTAGTAGCTAGTGTCACAGATGTATCTAAAGATATGCTACCATGATGATCATTGCCATGTCTCAAATGGTCAATAGATGGAGTCAAAAATAAATTATATTGAAGCCTATCTGGATAAGTATAAATCATCTCTTATTCATAAAATCAAAATACAAAAAATTATACATGAATCAAAGTTGAAGATAAATAATAAAAATGTGTACATAAAAATAGTACAAATTATTTATCTTCAAAAGTTCATACCGTAGGTATTTGAGGTTGTGCCTTAGTGGTCAATGGATCAAGACTTGTACAAACACTAAACTGTGTAATAGATGACAATCCCTACAAAATTAGATAGAAAGAACATATGCGCACATGTTATTAAATTGGAGTTCAAATATACATTATTTACAATGTAATTCAAAGTGTATACCGTATGAGGGATGCCAATGTCTGTAGGTCTCAAAAAAAGACTATACTGCCTCCTAGGAGGAACAATATCATCTATCCTCCATTATTTAAAAATCAACATACATTAATAGGGTTAATACAATTATGCATATATGTAGAAAGTAAATAATGATGTACTTAATATATTTTAATTAAATTTTTACCTATTGCTCCTAACTATATCTCTCTCCATGTAGAAGGTCAACAAATGATGACACATCAATATCATCACTACCACACCATGAGTAGTGTATGCATCATCATCAAAATTAGTACCCTTAGCATCATGGCCATCATGTGCTACATCGACATTTCTCTAGGTGCCTCTGCATATACATCCACAACTGGTACAAATGTGTCTAAGTGGATGAATATCTATCGCTTATGTCCACTACTCTACTAAACTACCTGAAAGGGCACTCAATGAAGTAAGAGTAGATGAAACTACTTGATGATGGTAAGGCACTGGGACAACTCTTCTAGGAAGAGGTATAAGAGGCTAAGGATGCATGTGATTCCTTGTATTATCCCTCAGCTTTTCCCCAGGCCTATCTTGAGGCATCCCTCTACCGACCCCCTAAAATTATCTAGTATAAAAAAATTATGTTTCAAACTCAGGCCAAAGCTTCTTAAGAACATAGCTAGGCACCTCATGATTTATGTGTGGTGGATGGTCAATTACCATCCACAACCACTCCCAAAGGTACACTGATATACATGGATGCATGCACCATCTAATAGAAATGCCAGGCTTCTTCTCACTAATCTCAAGACCCATTTTAGGATTTACAAAATATCTTTTGAATTTCAATTTATTTAATCTGAGATGATGGATCTCTCTATAGGATAGGCCATCAGAATAAAATGCTCACATGTTTTGCCTTCATAATCTAAAGCTATTAATGTCACTATCCAAATGCTTTATAGAGTGTGCAATGCCTTACATACTATTTGTAAGGAAGAGTTGGGGGGGGTGGAGTGGGCCTCACGCCTAATGGTATGAATATCCTGCATGAGGTCGTGAAGGTTGTGCCTCATGCTCTCCCTCATATTCTCTGTGGTAGGTGTTGGAGGAGGACTAGGTGGTTGTGGAGGTGGAGGTGGAGATGGAGGGGGATGGGCAGGGGTGGAGGAGAGCGAGAGGTGGGGGTAGGTCCATCAAATATAATATTTATATATGTTTAAACAACTTAAAAAATCACAAATTTACTATTTAATAAAATAAATCTATAATATCAATTATATAAATGTACATCTTTAAAACCATGCATCAATTATACAAATAAAGTTAAACACTTAATTAAAATTTAATGTTAAGGCTAATTGAATATTATACCAAATTTAAGTCTAGTCATAAAATAATACTCCAAAAACTATTAATAAATCAACTTAAATGTGAATTCTAAAAATAACTTTTATTTATGTTTAGGATTATGCCTTAGCATTTTCGATTAAGGTTCAATATTAAAACAATTAGGATTTAACATTGATAAGATTGTGCTTTGGGTTAGGAATTCGGGTTATCTATTTAGAATTAGGGTAGGGTAATTAGGGCACAAAATATAAGAATTAGGATTACATGGCCTACTATTTCAAGGCTTATCATTTAAAATTAGGCATTAGATTTTAGAATTATGGTTTAGGTTTATATTTAGGATTGATAGATGATAATTTAAGATTATAGTTTAGCACTTAGAATTAGTGTTTAAAAATTATGATTAGAAATAGGGTTTACATTTTAGGATTACATGCTAGGTTTAGGATTACAATTTTTTATTATGGTTAGGATTAAGATTACTTCCCATTATGGTTATTGTTATGGTTACTTGGCTAGGGATCAAGTGTTATAATTCAGATTTGAAGTTACAATTAGAATTAGGGTTTAACATTTAGGATTAAGTTTATCATTTAAGAAATGGGTTGGGATACTTGGATTACGGTGTTGAATTAATGATTAGGGTTAGGTTTCTTATTTTTAATTATATAATGGTTTACATCTTAGGATCACGTGCTAGGTTTAAGGATTATAGTTTTTAATTATGGCTAAGATTGGGATAATTTAGTGTATAGTAATTTAGATTTTAGCATTCAGGGTAATTATTGAGCAATTAGGGTCTACCATTTCTAATCATGGTTTGGCATTTAGAATTGAGGCTAGTGTAAAGATTATGGTATGAGTTTACACCATTAAATTTGAAATATAATTATGATTATGGTATGTATTTTCTAGGAAACTTAATATAAGTGTTTAACATTTTATATTTAAATATTTAGGATTATATTTTAGCATTTATGATTAAGGTTCAATATTAAAACAATTAGGATTTAACATAAATAAGATTGTGGTTTGGGTTAGGATTTAGGGTCATCCATTTAGAGTTAGGGTAGAGTAATTAACATTATGATTGGGGAACAAAATATAAGATATAGGAATACAACTACTATTTCAAGGCTTACAATTTAAGATTAGGTATTAAAATTTAGAAATATGGTTTAGGTTAAGATTTAGGATTTATGGATGATAATTTAAGATTATAGTTTAGCACTTAGAATATGTGTTTAAAAATTAGGATTAAAATTAGGGTTTATATTTTAGGATCACATGTCAGCCTTAAGGAATATGATTTTTAATTATGATTAAGATTGGGATAATTTAGTGTTTAGTAATTTATATTTTAGCATTTAGGGCAATTATTAAGAAATTAGGGTCTACCATTTATAATCATGGTTTCACAATTAGAATTAGGGCTAGGGTAAAGATTATGGTATGGGTTTCATCATTAAATTAGAAATATGATTAGGATTATGGTATGTATTTTCTAGAAAATTTAATATGAGTTTTTAACATTTATATTTTAATTTTTAGGATTATGCTTTAAAGCATTTATGATTAAAGTTCAATATTAAAACAATTAGGATTTAACATAAATAAGATTGTGGTTTGGGTTAGGATTTAGGGTTATCCATTTAGAATTAGGGTAGATTAATTAGGGCACAAACTATAAGATTTAGGATTATAGAGCCATCCATTTCGAGGCTTATCATTTAAGATTATGCATTAGAATTTAGAATTATGGTTTAAGTTTAGATTTAGGATTGATGGATGATAATTTAAGATTATAGTTTAGCACTTAGAATTAGTGATTAAAAATTAGAGTTAGAATTAGGGTTTACATTTTAGGATCACATGCTAGGTTTAAGTATTACAATTCTTAATTATGGTTGGGATTAAGATTACTTTCCATTATGGTTACTGTTATGGTTACCTAGCCATGGATCAAGTGTTAGGTTTAAGATTTGAAGTTACAATTAGAATTAGGGTTTAAAATTTAGGATTAAGTTTTTCATTTAAGAAATTGGTTAGGATACTTGTATTAGGGTTTTGAATTAATGATTAGGGTTAGATTTTTCATTTTAATTATACAATGGTTAAAATAAATAAATTAGTGTTAGGGTTAGGCTTCAAATTATGGTGAGAGTGAGATTTTACATCAAGGTTAATACTATGTTTAGGGTCAGTGTGTAGTTTTATAAAAAAAAGATATGGTCATTAAATTATTGAAAATCTTGTTGCAAATTTTACCTAACCAAATAATGAAATGATAAATGGACATGATGACACATAATTTGGAGTATGGGATTTAAAATTACATTCATTTGGAAGGGAAAAATTACTTATTGAAAATCACAAATAGAAATTTAAGAAAGTGTAAATTTATATCATAATTAGGGCTAAGATTGTGTTAAGGATTTGGTTACATGATTGCTTAGAATTAGAGTTTTAGTTAACTTTAGGATTAAGGAGTTGGGTTTACGATTAGAGTTACATGAATCTATAGTTTAGAGTTAAAATTATTGTTTAAAGGTAAGGGAACACATTAAATACTTAGTTTTATTTTTAGGGTGTAGATTAAATTATTGTAAAGTTTGTTGGAAATATAAATGGAGTAACTAAGAGGGGGGGTGAATTAGTTACCACAAAAACAAATCCATAGATCCCTTAGATGTCTTAAATAACTAGTTACTACTGTCACTTGGTAGCCACACAGAAAAATGTTGAAACTTGGTAGATGAACTGTTTATTAACTTATTATTGATCTTTAAGCATTCACTATCATTAACATGCATGCAAAAGTAAATAGCATGAACACAAGAGACACCGAATTTAACGTGGAAACCCAATATGGGAAAAACCACCAAGTAACTAGCTACCAATTTTCACTCTTCTAAAGTGATCCCTATTAGGAGTCAAGCTTGTTAAAGGTTACAAAACAAACTATTAGGTGTGAGCCTGTTAGAGGATTTAATCACCCTGCTAGGAGTGGCCTTGCTAGAGGACTTTAGAACAATTCAATAGAACTATCAACCTTGTTAGAGGATTTACAAAATGGCTATTAAACAAACTCTGTTAAGAGATTTAGGAGTTACTACTACAATGGTGAGAAAGTAACAATAAGTGACCTGAATGAGATGCAATTAAACTTTGCTGATACAGATCTCTGTTCTCCTTCAATAGATCCTCACTGATCAGATACAACTCTAGTGCTCCTCAAGGATATCTAATCCTTCTTCAAAATTTTCTCACACTTCCTCTTCACACAATCAACTCAATTGCATACTCACTCATTACAATTAGAATCCACAACTTAACCTTTTATTTATACCTTACAAATTGTCAAGTCGACTCATTTACATGTTACATTTACCAATAAACAATACTTCAGTCTGCTACAAACATTGCATGAAACAAATAAACTTTATTTCCCAAAATAATCAAATCCTTCATTGGCGAAGCTTGCTCAGTAAATACTGCTCCAAAAATGATTTCCAATGTTAACCAAGTGAAGCTTAGTAAACCCTGCTCACTCTACAAAATCCTTTGTAGACCGAGCGAACTCAGTAAGAACTAACTTTCCTTTATTGACCTTGCTAGCTCACTTGAAACTGATTTCTGTCATAGAAACCTTCAGTGCCCAAGTGAGCTTGGTAGAAACTATCTCCACAGAGTAATATTTAGGAACGCCCGGTAGACTCTATAATTCACTTTGCTAACCAACTGAACTCGATAGACTCTATCTTTTTTTTTGCTGACCAACTAAAATTAGTAGACTCTATCTGATAACTGATATGACATTTGTGTAACATCAAAGACAATACACAATTGAACCATTGTATCAAACAATCTCCCTCTTTGGCATTGATGGCAACACAACATGTCATAGCAAAATGAAATTTGAAAACAAGTCTTTTCTTGACAGAATATTACTCCCTCTTACATTTCATTCCACAAACTTCTTAAAAGCAATAATCTCCCTCTAAGAAGGAATTACACAGCTTCTTCACAAACATCAAACTTTTCACAAATAGATTCAAATTTCAGAAAGATATGATACTATACTTGTTAAGATAATGGGTGTTGCACACATTGCATAATATTGTTATATTTTATTATTTTATTTTATCATGTAATGTTCCACCTAGATAGATGTGCAACATGTAAAGATTCCCATAGAATTATTTTGATGAGTTGTATTGTAACATTGTGATAATATTTCATGTAATTATTTAATATTGGGGAAAAGAATTAAATGCCCAATATTAAATGTGGGGTCAGTGGGTTAGGTAGCACATAGTTTTAGCACATGGTTTATGTAATACCACTTAGTGGTTTTGTGGGACTTGCTACTATATAAGCAGCCACAAGGGTAGTTTTTGTAGAGAGAAAAAGAGAAGGAGAAAGGCAAGAGTCAAGTGAGACAAGGCTTGACAAGTTAGCCAAGGGAGCATTTGTGAAGGTTGGAAGCATGGCATGGGATTTGTGGATTCATACTTGTTCACATAGTTTGCTCAATTGTGGCTATGGCCATGAAGGCTTCCATGGTTGTATGGCAATGGTATTTTTGCTGAATAATACATGGTGATGGATGCTTTTGGAGGTTGGGTTTTTCTCTCAATGAGGGTTTCCCAGGGTATATCTTGTGTCACAATATTGTGGGTATGTTGTCTATTCTCTTGCATTTGGATTTTAATTTTGTGTTTATTTTTTTATCTATTATGGGTTATGTGGAAACAGTTATATTATTTGTTGCCAAGTTTCCTTACAAGTGGTATCAGAGCTATGGTTTTATTATTGTAACCCTAGATTGAATCCATGGGAATGCATGAGAGGATAAAAGAAAAGGGCAAGATATATGAATGATTTATTGTAGATCTAAAGGTTTTGGATATGCTGTTATGATGGGATGTTAAAAGATTTGGGCATGTGAAATTTTTTGGACAAAAGGATTTTTCGAATGTTTCATTTAAATGAGGGTTTTGGGGGGCATCTTGTAAAAATGACCTCTTGGGTAAAAATAGACCTCACCATTAGATCCGAGTCGACGTTTCCATAAATTTTGATATATAATATGCCCTAGTTTGGCCATGTTTAGGAGGAAATGAAAGAGTTTTTTGGTTTCAGCCCATGATGGCCGTCAAATTTAATTATGTCAGAATTTTTGTCACAGAAAAGTAAAAAAATGAAAAATCACAGTGAAAATGGTAAAAAGACTATCTTAGTAAAATGGCCATAACTTTCTCTTAGAATATCAGATTTCAGAGTTGTTAAGGGCATTGGAAAGCTGATTTAGAGCACTACAATATGGTGTAGGTTTGGTTCTATCATTTTTAGGTTTTTTCAAGATTTCAGAGCCCTAAAGTTAGATGTTATTTATTTTGAGCATGGATTAGGGCATAACTTGGGCATTCAGAGTCAAATTTTGGACTTCGAATAGTCAACGGAAAGCTCTTGGAGAGCTCTACACATTGGTTCAGATTTGGTGCAGGTTTGGCATGATTTATTTGGTGATATATTTATCTAAATAGCTTATGGTATATTTTGACGATGGTAACATTGTGAGTTTATGACATTGGAGATTTAAGATTTGATGTCATTGTATACTCAAGTTTGGTCTCATGATGATATGGTTATCATTGTTTGGTTTGGATATGTGTGATGACTTGTTGGATCTTCAAGTTGTGCAGTGTTGTAAGCGGTCTATACTTATAGGTTGCATTTATAGCTTGGTTATGGGTTGTCTTTGCCCATTGATCTTTCATTATTGATGCATATTCAGATTGGTGGCTTGGATTTGGGTTGTCTATGCCCTAAGTCACATGATTTTATGATTTTATCTTCATGTAGAAGGGATGAGATGTTGTTACCAGGTATAGTCATGGTGGAAGATTGTGGTTGACTATTTTATGCTAACAGGTTGGACATATTGAGAGCCAGATGCTCGGTTCATAGATGTGATCATGGTGCCATAGATTGTGGCATGACATGATTAGATATATAGGTACATCCTTGATGTTCATTAGCTTGGATTTTTTATTTAGTTATGGTGGTATATCTTCTTGGTTGAGGATCATGGTTATTTGGTTTCTTTTGAGGAGCTCATGATGTGCACTTTGAGTTCTTTGATGGTTTGATGCCTTGGTTGATTATCATAGTTAGAGGATGGATTTTTTTCATCATTATGTCATGCATAGCTTGGATACACGATTTAGTGGGAGCTTGTGACAATGATGGGGTGATAGTGCAGGATTAGTTCCTGGTTTGTTTGGATCTTCATGTAGGAGATGGATTTTATGATGCCATAAGTGACTTGGTACCACAGTTGAGTGGGAGTTGTTGGCATTGATATATTTATTGAGTTTTTGTAGATGTTGGATGTTTGTCTTAGATCTTGTTGCTGCAGAAGCATCTTTGACATTTGCATGGTGCACTTGTTATCTTCATGGTGTGTGAAGGTGATTAGATCTTGAGGACTCATGGAGTTCTTGGTTATCTTCATGGTATGTGGAGATGGTTTTCTTCATGGTGTGTGGAGATGGTTGCATCTTGAGGACTCACAGGGTTCTTGACAAAGGTGTGGTTTATGCTTTTATTTGGCATGTTATCCTTAGTATGAGGATGGTTTCATTATTATGTCATGGTATAATCTTGATACGCATTTAGAGTTGTGACATGTTATAGTTTGTTCATGTGGAGCATGTTATCTCTTTGGTTGAGATGGTTAGATCATGCTTTCATGTTTATGTTCCTGAGGCCATAGTTGGAACTTTGACATTGATCTTGGTTTAGTCTCTTGGTATTGAGTACACTGATCATAAGCTGGATACTTCATAATATTTCTATGTTGCATTTGCAGTTGGCATGGATTGATTAGTTTCAGGTGCTCATGGATACTTAGAGACGGTGGTGACACTGATTTCTCTTGGATTAGAGAAGTATTTGTTGGGATGGTTGATGGTTTCAGTAGGAAGTTCGAGGGGCAGTCACCTGATATGGACTTGAGAGGACATTGTTCTTAGATGAGTCTTGGTTGGAGACTTGGGTATCTTGATGAGCATTCTCATTCCCCACTCTTGGTCTACTCAGCGGTTTGCTACTTGAGAGGTATAGCCCATTTTTTCTCTTAGTTGCATTATATTTATGCCTTTCTTTCATGGATATGGATCTTGAGCTATGGTACATGAGTTAGTTCTAGAGGGTTCATTTGAGAGATAGTTTAGCATTGGTTATTTTTGTGTGCATATGTTGTTATGCTAGTTGAGTTTGGGAGATGGTTTTATATTGGGCATATTCCTTGGATTAGGAATGGTTTATGAGTTTGATCTTCTTGTGAGAGGCTTACATCCATGATTAGTTATATGGTATGGTTTGGGTGTTGTTGAGACTTCTTGTTGGGGTTTAAAGGAGGAGATCATACTTGCACATTTTACATCTAGAGGTGTGTGTAGAAGGACATGATACAGGTTATGATTTACATGGTTTCTTCGGTCTTGGTTATCTTCCTGGATGTTCGGTTTCACTTACATTGGATTTTAGATTGGTTAGAGATTTTGATCACTAGTTTGTGCTCATGTATGCCATGTGAGAGATGACATGTTTATTACTTTATATCTTTCCTCTATTGGTTGTGGAGAATTTTGAAGACTATTGGAGATTTGTTATGAGAGTTGTTCTTGTAGGATATTGGATTATGTATTGTGGATGTCCTTGATACTACATGGATTCACTTCTTTGAGATCTTGTGAGTGGATTGGTTATAGATTTGACATTATCTTTTGCAGTAAGAGCTTCTTGGTATATATGTGGTAGGTATTGCTCTTGAGGCTTTTGATTGCAGGTTATAGATTGGATATGTCGGTGATATGAGATTCACTTGTTATACCTTTGAGGTATGGATAGTTGGATGGTTTTGGCACTTTTCTATGAGTGCTATTTCAGCTATGGATATATTTTGACAACTACATATACATTTGATTACCTTTGGATCAGGGTTTTTTTTTGTGCTTGAAATTTCAGTTCGTACAGGATTTTATGATCTTCTAATGCGTCAAGTTGGGTGGCTTTCTCTTTGGATGGCTTCTATGTATGTCTAGTGGTAGTGGCATAATAGGAGGTGAGATCATTCATTTTTGAGATTCTAGATACTTTGATTTTGTTGTGGGTACCAGGATGGAGCACTTGGTGTATTTTGATCCATGATGGTGGATGTGTTGGGAGGGATTGTTCCCTTCTTCATTTATGTGGCTACGAATTAACCCTATGCAATGTATACAACAAGTGGGAGATTGTTGAGATAATGGGTGTTGTACACATTGCATAATATTGTTATATTTTATTATTTTATTTTATCATGTAATGTTCCACCTAGATGGACGAGCAACATGTAAAGATTCCCATGGAATATTCTTGATGAGTTGTATTGTAACATTGTGATAATATTTCATGTAATTATTTAATATTGGAGAAAAGAATTAAATACCCAATATTAAATGTGGGGTCAATGGATTAGGTAGCACATAGTTTTAGCACATGGTTTATGTAATACCACTTGGTGGTTTTGTAGGACTTGCTACTATATAAGCAGCCACAAGGGTAGTTGTTGTATAGAGAAAAAGAGAAGGAGAAAGGCAAGAGTCGAGTGGGACAAAGCTTGACAGGTTAGCCAAGGGATTATTTGTGAAGGTTGGAAGCATGGCATGGGATGTGTGGATTCATGCTTGTTCACATAGTTTGCTCGGTTGTGGCTATGGCCATGAAGGCTTTCATGGTTGTATGGTAATGGTATTTTTTCTGAATAATACATGGTGATGGATGCTTTTGGAGGCTGGGTTTTTCCCTCAATGAGGGTTTCCCAGGTATATCTTGTGTCACAATTTTGTGGGTATGTTGTCTATTCTCTTGCATGTGGATTTTAATTCCATGTTTATTTTTGATCTATTATGGATTATGTGGAAATAGTTATATTCTTTGTTTCCAAATTTCTTTCCAATACTCTCCCTCTTTAACAACACATGCCAAAGATAACATAAACCAAATGAATAGCAATGTACCTTATGTACTAATTCATATGCAATATTTCCATGAATATTTTGCATCAATTGAAAGATCTTCAACTTGGTACCTATTGATGCATCACTAAAACTTTATTTTAGTGAGCTTCAAATAGGGGAATGACCCCTAACTTACCTCTTAGATATAGGAATGCATCCTTAGGTAAAAGTTTTGTGAATATGTTAGCAATTTGTTCTTTTGTATGGACATATTCCAATTTGATCTCCTTATCTTGCACCAATTCTCTAACAAATTAATATTTTATTGCAATGTGCTTGGTTTTTGAATGCATCACTAGATTTTTGGATATGTTTATTGCACCTATATTGTTGCAAAACATAACAATATGTTCTCTGATTTCCTCCTTCATGCCTTCCAATAATTGGTTGAACCAAACAATATTAGAATAGTTTATTGCTGCTGCAATATACTCTACTTCAGTTGTAGATTGGGATGTACAGTTTTTCTTTTTACTAGTCTAAGAGATCAACCTCTTTCCAAGAAAGAAAGATCATCTACTTGTGCTCTTTCTGTCATCAACATTTCCTACCCAATCTACATCAGTAAACACTTTCAAATCCAAATTACCTCCAAATTTATACCATAATCCATAATCTTTAGTTCCTTTCAAATATCTCATGATCCTTTTGATTGCCATCATGTGATTTTCTCTTGGTTTTGCTGAAAATCTTGCTACAATATCAACTACAAGGGCAATATCTAGCCTTGTATGAACCACATATTGCAACTTTCCAATCATAGATCTATACAATGTCTAATCTGCCTCCTTTGATTCATTATCCTTGGTAAGCTTCAGTCCAGTATACATAGGAGTCCCAACCAGTTTACAGTCTTCCATACTAAACCTTTTCAATATGTCCTTGATGTATTTAGACTAAGTGATGTAGATGTCATTCTTACCTTGCTGAATTTGCAGATCAACAAAGAATTTGATCTCACCAAACATTGACATCTCAAAGTTCTTGTTCATTTGTTCTGAAAATTCTTTGCAAAGATCATCATTTCTTGTGAACAAAGTATCATCCACAAATATTTCTGCCAAAACAATCTCATTATCTGGTCATTCCTTGATATACAAGCTACTATTATAATTAGTTCTCTAAAAACCAATATGAATAAGATAGTTATGCAATCTTTCATAGCATGCTCTAGGGGCTTGTTTTAGACCATACAATGCTTTATGTAATTTGCAGACCATGTCCTTCTTTTCTGGATCAACAAAACCTTCAGGTTGCTCAATGTAGACTTTTTCATCCAATATACCGTTTAAAAAAACCTTAAGTCCTTTGTATGCATCATATGCAAGTAGGGTACTAACACCTTCTAATCTTGCAATAGGAGCAAAAGTCTCTCCATATTCTATTCATTCTTCTTGAGAATATCCTTTGCATACTAGTCTAGCTTTGTTCCTTGACACCTTACCATCTTCATTCATCTTATTTCCGAATACCCACTTAGTTCCAATCACATTTTTGTCTTTAGGCCTAGGTACAAGAGTCTATGTTTTGTTTTTCTCTCTATGCTTTATCTCTTCATTCATATCCTCAATCCAACTTTCATTTTCTAATGCATCTTTGAAACTTCTAGGTTCAAAACCAGCAAGTAAACAAGTACCTTTCAACTTACTTCTTTTCATAGTACCTTTAGATTTGTATCCAATGATCTGATCTGGTGTATGATGTCTCCTAACATAATTGGCTAATACAGGTTTCTTGCCTTTTGAATGATTTGCATTATCATCCTCTTATATTTCAAGTTTAGATTCTAGCTATTTTGTCTGCTTCTTAGGTCCTTCAGACTCGATAGACATTGGCTTGATAGCATCAAAATGTGACTTGAGTTCTTTTAGCTCGATTTGAACTTCCTACAACTCGATTACTGAAGATGCAGGAGTAGAAGATTCTTGATTGATAGGTGTTTTTGGCACTATTTTAGGTTTAATGAAAACAAATCTCCTATAGTCTTCTAGTTACCATTTTCTTTCTTCTTCAATTCTTTCTGCAAACTCATCAACCTTCACATGTGCACTTTCTATGACATTGTAAGTAGACAAGTTCAAACATCTATATGCTTTACTCTTGCAAGAATATCCCAAAAATATTCCTTCATCACCCTTCACATCAAATTTACCTTTTCTAGATTCTTTCAAAATGTAACATTTGATTCCAAATACTTTTAGGTAACTTACATTGGGTTTACAACTATACCATACCTCATAGGGGGTTTTGAATGAGTCCTTCTTCAACTATACTCGATTCAAGGTATGAACTACAGTACTAATAGCTTCCTTCTAGTATTTTATAGCAATGCTCTTTTCAATCATTAAGATTCTTGCACAGTCCATGATAGATCTATTCCTTCTTTCAACTATTCTATTTTGCTTGGGAGTTCTAGGGGATGATACCTGTCTTTTGATCCCTCTTTTAATGCAAAAGTTATTGAACTCATGGGAGATGAACTCACCACCTTTTTCTGATATCAAACATTTCAATCTTTTGCCTGTTTCCTTTTCCACTCTGGCCAAATACCACTTGAACTTCTAAAATGCTTCTGATTTCTCTCTTAGGTACATGACAGTCATCATTCTTGAGTAATCATCAATAAAAAGAATGAAGAACTTTTCTCTGGTATAGCTTTCAATTCCAATAGGTCCACACAAATCAGTATGCACAATTTCTAAAACTTCTTGAAACTGACAGTTCTTACTTTTAAATCTAGTCTTTCCCATCTTACCAATCTAAAAATTCTTGCATAGACCAACCTCAGCTTTCTTTATACTAGGAATGCCTCTTACTTTCCTGAATTTTCTTATTTTCACAAGGTTATCAAAGTTCACATGACACAACCTTCTATGCCATAACTAGATTTCCTCAACTTGAGAAATAAAGCGTGAGCATTCACCAATTTCAAGATAGAACAAGTTACCTTTTTTCTGTGTGCCTGATCCAATCAGCTTTCCTTGGTCATCTAGCACTCTTTCTTTTTCATGCATGAATTCCACTTTGAATCCATTACTGAGTAGCTATGCCACACTCAAAAAATTGTGTTTTAGTCATTCTACCTAATATGCATTATCACATACAAGCTCTTTGGTTGGTGAGATTCTTCCTCTTCCTTTTATGCAACAAGGTTCATTATTATCAAACCTCACACTACCACCATCATAGTCTTCAAAATGTTCAAATTTTGTTTTATCAGCTGTCATATGATGAGAGCAACCACTATCTATGATCCATGTATATTTTTTTCCTACATGAGAGATAAGTTCCATTTCCTCATCATTATCATATTCATTTTTTATAGCAATGTAAACAATCTCATCTTCTTCATCATCAGAATCATTAGAATCCTTAGCCATGAAACATGGTTTCTTACCTTTGTCCTTGAATGATTTGAAATCTTTCTTGCTATTGCATTTGTGACCTTTCTTCTCATCCCTATTCTACTTATTTGGGCACCTAGTAGCAATATGACCAATTTTCTCACAAGAAAAATAGATTAGAGGAAACTTACCTTTGTATTTCCCTTTACCTCTAGAATATTTCCTTGCTAGTAGAGCTTCAAATACCTCAAGATCACTGTTAGAACTTTAAATTGATTCTTCTTCACTTTTTGACTGAGAATCATTTATCTTCTTGCCTTTCTTCTTGAGTAAAAGCTTGTCTTCAAATGCTAATTCAATGTTCTTCGTAGCTGGAAAATAGTTATCATAGTTATCTAGCTCAAATGCAGTCAACCTTCCAACTATGGCCTCTAAGTTTATTTTACAATTTTCTTCACATCTTCTTTCTTGAATTGTAGAAACTTTAATTACATAAATGGGAAGTAATGTTCTAAGAACTTTACTTATAATTATTTCCTCCTTGATATCTCCTCCAGAAGGTTTGATTGCACTAACACTTGCTTTGACTCTTTCAACATATTTTGCAATGTTTTCATCCTCTCTCATCCTCATTTGATCAAATTGACCTCTTAGAATTTTTTCTTTGGCTCTTCTCACATTATCATCACCTCCAAAGATATCTTGTAGCTTGTTCCACATTTCAAAGGTAGTTTTATAGTCCTTGACATCATCAAATTCTTCATAGCTCAAGGTAGATACAATATCTATCATCATGGTGTTATGAGTCTTCTTCTCAGCAATGTCATTTGTAGATAATGTGCCACTAGGAGTTACATATGCTTCATCTAGATATTTAAATCTTGTATCTCCAATGGAAGCCAAATAGAACCTCATGAGACCTTTGCATGCTAAAAATTTATCCCTATTAAGCCTTGGAATTTCCCTCTTCTAAGACATCTTGATCTTTAGCATAGATCCTTCAAATCTTTCCTACAAGAACCAAAAGCTCTGATACCAATTGTTGGAAATATAGATGGAGTAACTGAGAGGGGGGGGTGAATTAATTACCACAAAAAAAAATCCAAAGATCCCTTAGATGTCTTAAATAACTAGTTACTGCTGTCACTTGGTACCCACACAGAAAAATGTTGAAACTCGGTAGATGAACTATGTATTAACTTGTTACTAATCTTTAAGCATTCACTATCATTAACATGCATGCAAAAGTAAATAACATGAACACAAGACACACCAGATTTAACATGGAAACCCAATATGGGAAAAACCACCAAGTAACTAGCTACCAATTTTCACTCTTCTGAAGTGAGTCTTATTAGGAGCCAACCTTGTCAAAGGTTATAAAACACACTATTAGGTGTGACCCTGTTAGAGGATTTAATCACCCTGCTAGGAGTGGCCTTGCTAGAGGATTTTAGAACAATTCAATAGAACTATCCACTTTGTTAGAGGATTTACAAAATGGCTATTAAACAAACTCTGTTCAAAAATTTAGGAATTACTGCTACAATGGTGAGAAAGTAACAATAAGTGACCTAAATGAGATGCAACTAAACTTTGCTGATACAGATCTCTATTCTCTTTCAATAGATCCTCACTGATTGGATACAACTTTTTTGCTCCTCAAGGATATCTAATCCTTCTTCAAAATTCGCTCACACTTCCTCTTCAAAAAATCAACTCAATTCCATACTCGCTCATTACAATTAGAATCCACAACTTGGTCTTTTATTTATACATTACAAATAGTCAAGTTGGCTCATTCACATGTTGCATTTACCAATAAACAATACATCAGTCTGATACAAACATTACATGAAACAAATAAACTTTATTTCCCAAAATAATGAAATCCTTCATTGGCTAACCCTACTAAGTAAACACTACTCCAGAAATGATTTCTAATGTTAACTAAGTGAAGCTTGGTAAACACTATGAACTCTGCAAAATCCTTTGGAGACTAAGTGAACTTGGTAAGAACTAACTTTCCTTCACTGACCTTGCTAGCTCAATGGAAACTGATTTCTATCACAGAAACCTTCAACGCCCAAGTGAGCTCAACAAAAATTGTCTCCATAGAGTAATATTCAAGAATGCTCGATAGACTCTATAATTCACTTTTCTAACCAACTAAACTTGGTAGGCTCTGTCTTTTGCTTTTCTAACCAACTGAACTCAGTTAACTCTATCTGATAACTGATATGACATTTGTGTAACATCAAAGACAACACACAATTGAACAATTTTATCCAACAAAAGTTATGGTTAGGTTGAGGTTAGACCTAGGAATATAGTTTACTTTTTACTTCTTTTTTTAAATATGGTTTACAAATTAATTTACAATTAATTACTATTTAGTTGAAATAAATCTAAAACATCAATTTAATTACATGTTTAAACAATCTAATTTACATCTATCTAATCATTCATCACTAAAAATTTTATTAAATACATCAAAACATCTAAAATAATAATTTTAAAATGAACATTTACAAAACAAAAATTAAAATGAACAGATACTAAACTAGTTAAATTAACAAATAAAATAATCTAAATAAAAAACTATTAACAATGGAAATTTATAATTTTACATATTAAAAACTATCAAACATGAAAAAAACAATAAATTGATAGAATTAAAAAGTTTAATACTGAAAACAATGAAATAAAATACTAGAAAACAAAGTAAAATACCTGGTACACTTAAAAACAACAGCTGGGGGTCAATAGAAATCCAAAATTGGGCTCCCATTTCTAAGCTTAAATTGGGATCCTATTTATGATGCCAATGAAAAATGGATTAAAACCCCATAAAAAGTGGGTTTTATAGATTTTATAAATTGGGTACTTGATTTCTAAAATCAAGTGTGCAATTTGTTTAAAATTGGCTACCCATTTTTTAAATCTTGCTTCGAGTACATAATTTGTATTAAAAAAATTGGGTACCCAATTCTAAATATGGATTAGGCACCTAAACCACAATCAGTACCCAATTTTTAAAACTGGGTACTCATTTTTTACAAGCCCCATTCTGCAAAATTGTGACCCAACTTTGTGCATTCACCCAAGATAATCACGAAGCTAAGACCCCTCTTTTCTTTATAGGCACAAATCTATCAAGTCCCCTCTTCTCTTTAGGGATGAATCTACCAAGCCCCAAATTTATAGGGACACAAATAGTTGCTTCCCATTTGATAATCATATCTAACCAAGAAGCTAGCTCAAGATGATAAAATCCCTCCAACCTCCATTGCCTCCAGCATCCTATCATTAATAAAAAATTGTAGAAGATCTCATCTACAAAAGTTAGCATCTGGACATCCAAAATCCATTAAAAGAACTCTTCTCGCCACTGATCAACTAGCTCTGACACCAAATGAAAGAGCTAAAATATTAAATGACTCAATTTATTAACTCAAATTTTCTAGATACATTCAGATACATAAAAAACTTGATACTAAAATGATACTCAATGTTTCACATTTATATGTGAACAAATTTATATGCCCTCATTTTCCCTTACAACAACTACTTATGGAATAACTTCCTAGTACATATATATCTAATTTATTTATTTATTTAAACTAAATTTAGAAACTAACCTAATTTAATGTAATAAATCCATCATGAAATTCATAATAATCTTTGTTAAAGAAATAGAAAATTTTGAATGAAAACCTTGTGGCTTGAAAGCATTCCAAGGGTCAATGATTAGAAGTAAAATATTATGAGATAAAAAAGAACTTGTTTTCTCAAATCAATGTTTCATCAAGAAAAACATTCATGAGTAGAAATCAAATATGTATTTCCATGCATGTGCTTTTAGCATTGGAGTGATGTCCTTGCATGGAAACTGGGTTTTTCTCCTGCCTGCTCCTACCTCTGTGGTGCTCAATTATGTAAAACATGAACAACAACAATGCAAAGAAAGAGAACAAGAAATACCAAAGTGACATACAAGTCAAAAATAACTTTGTCTAATAGTAGAGTATGCTCTATTTTCACCAGAGAAAATCATTTTTCTTGTAGCATACACTAATATGTAGTAATCTTCATGTTCTAAAGAAAAAACTAGAATCTAAAACATGAATTTTAATGATAGTGCTTTCTTCAAAACATTAAATGAACAACCATAGAATTTTTTTTCATATTAAGGTTTCTAATCTTTGTTTGAATCTGTATCTATAGATTTTGGTGTTTCTTCAACTAGGCTTCACTTCAATGATGTGATCCGGTATTATCTCCTTCAAACCTACAAGTCTCTTGGTAGATATCACTATTCACTCATTGGTATCTACTTCTCTATTAATTTATTTGACGTTCTATCTTAGAAGATGTTATTCCTTCCTTCTAAATCCATTGCTCGTGCTCAAAACCTATTAAACACATTAAATAATAAAATTAATTAACTAAATTAAACCTAATTTAAATAGAATGATATATCTATATTTGTCCCATCTATGTGAATAATATCATCAACTATGCCCAATATTATATAGAAAACTAATAAACATTTACATGTTGTTAAAAAGTAAGACAAAGTAAATCATATACATGAAGCAACTCTTCTGAAAACACTAAGGTACTATTTGGTTGGGGAAGATGAATTTATCTCATAACTAGGTTTTTGAAAACCCAGTTATGCATTTTGGGAAGATAGTTGAACCATTTAGTTGACACAAAAGATGAATATACAAATCCATATTCTGCATTTGGTTACAAATTTAGAAATTGGAATTGGAATGGAATATGACTAAGAATATCTTTTTCTTACATTTGGTTGTTCATTTTCGAATTGGAATTAGAATTTGAAGTAAATTTTTTAATCTTATTTTATTAGTGAAACACAAGTATTATAATGAGTAAAGTATTAATATTTAATTTAATATTTACGATTACTAATTTATTTATAATTGGAGTACATTATTATTATTTTTAATTCTTAAATATTCACATTTTTATTTTGTTAGTAAAGAATAAATAAAATGATTAATATTTTTTATTTTAATTCTATTTATTAACAAAGAAAAGTAAAAAATGATCATACTTGCAATCATTTTTACAAAGTTATAAATTGTCCAAACTTCATAATTGTCAAACTTGAATCAAACCTTATGACTTAGCCGTTAAATATGAGAACACTAGGAAATCCATGCTTTATATCATTATGCCCCACATTTGGCGAGTAACCCTCTCATGCTACTCATTCTTCCCATTATTGTCTGTATTGTTAGTTGGTCAATCCTGCATATATAAACTATGTATAGATCAAATAGATACTGATATTCAAATAACAACGTCATTAAAATATTTTCAAATTATGAATTTGATCCAAATATGTTTAAATTAGGTATGTGATCAATAATTCAATGTTACATATCTAGCATAAGATCTAGAAGATAGAATTTTTTTCCATGATTTGAATGGTGGTGTGAAAACCCACCATTAAATATGAAAACATTGGAAAATCCATGCTCTATACCCTTATGCCTCACATTTGGTGAGAAACCCTCTCATGTTGCTCAATCTTCCAACTATTGTCTATATTGTTAGATGGTTAATCTTGCATATATGAACTAAACATGCTTGAAAAATTAAAATCTAATTATTTTTTAATGGAACACACCAAGGAGTAGCATCAGAAATTTAACTATTTACAAAAATGCATAGTAAACAATCATTAGATAGCTCATTTTTTTATCAGCATGTGTGGTCTCGTAATATCAACAAATCAAGAGCAATAAAAATACAAAAGAGAGACACTTTGTCAATACCGTTGACAATCTTGTCAGGAAGCACATACATAGGAAACCAAATTGCAGAAAAAAATTTTAAAAAATATCAAAGAAAATTAGGAATATACATATAACGTGGGACAAAATCATGAACTGTACAATCATTTACTAGAAAACATCAATACTTTTGATAATCTTGTCAGTGAGAACACACATAGAAAATAAAATAGGGACAGAAAAAAAAGAAATAAAAAAACATATGCAAGAAAATTAGAACTATAGATATATCATATGATAGAATCATGAACTATACAATGATTTACCAAATCACATTTCTATCAGCATATGCTCTCAAGTTCTACAATTGAGCATTCATCATTTTCCACTCCTCATGTATTCCAAGTATGTATGGTTCAATTATAGCTCTAATTAACAATGCAATGAACAACTATACCAAATGTTTATGAGATCATAAACTACGTATAGATCAGGTATGTATACATCAAGTATTATTAACAAAATAGTAAAAATGTGCTCAATAATGAGTTATAGTATAGTGTTGTGAGAGATCAATGCAATACCATTAAAAAAAGCCAACTAACCATCTGGAATTGTTTCACATGCCAATCATGTGAATCCCAATGAAATGAACAACTAAACTGCAATATAACCAATGTCAATCATGCCAATGAAATGGACAACTAAACTATGCATAGATCAAGTATGTATACATACGTACATACATGTGTGTACATACATATGCACATACATACATACATGTGCATACATACATATGAACATACATAAATACATACATGTCTATGTACATATACATCAATGCAATACCACTAAATAGAGCCAAGTGAAAAATTAGAATTACTCCAAATGAAAATCATGCCAATGCCACTGAAATGAACAAACTAAACTATGTATTGACTAATGCCAATCTTGGCAATGAAATAAACAACTTAATTATACATAGATCAAGTAATTAGTTACAATTTAGTGTTGTGAGAGATCAATGCAATACCATTAAACAAAGCCCAAGTCATAAACTATGTATGGATCAACTATGTATAGATCAATGACAATCATGGCTTTTATCTATACATAATCAATATGTGCTCAATGATGAGTTCCAATATGTGCTCATGTGATTACCTTTGATTACCTGTATGTATCATAGTGCCAATCATAATAGCCATATCATGGTTCTATTTCTATTTGCTATCTTCTTAGCAAAATAGTCAATATATGTTGTAACTATTTGTTTCAAATATGTTTAGCAAACTAGTCAATATATGTTGTAACATATTGTTTTTGAATTTGTTTAGCAAAATATTCAATATGTGCTCACTAATGAGTTCTAGTATAGTGTTGTGAGAGATCAATGCAATACCATTAATCAAAGTGAATCATGCTAATGGAATGAACAACTAAACTATGGATATATCAAGTATGTATAGACCCATGCAAAACTATTCAACATACTTATGACATCATAAACTATGTAAAGATCAATGCAATACCATTAGACACAGCCATCTCATAAACTATGTATGGATGTCCATCCTATATTTATGTGGTATACATGGCAGATCAATGACAATCATGGCTTTCATCTATACATAGTTGACCTATACATAGTTTATCATGGATCTATTTCTATCTGCTTAGCAAAACAATCAATATATGCTATAACTGTTTGTTTCAAATCTACTTGGCAAAACAATCAATATATGTTGTAACAGTTTGTTTAGAATCTATTTAGAAAAATAGTTAGTATGTGCTCACTAATGAGTTCCAATATAGTGTTGTGAGAGATCAATTTAATACTATTAATCAAAGTGAATCATGCCAATGAAATGAATAACTAAACTATGGATATATCAAGTATGTATAGATCCATGCAAAACCATTCAACATAGGAAAATCATAAACTAGAATTACTTCAGATGAAAATCATACCAATACCAATGAAATGATTAACTGAACTATGTATTCAACAATGCCAATCATGCCATGCTAATGAAATAAACAACTAAACTATGTATTGATCAATGCCAACCATGTCAATGAAATGAACAACTAAACTATGGATATATCAAGTATGTTTAGATCCTTGCAAAACCATTAAACATAGGAAATTCATTAACTAGAATTACTTTAGATGCCAATCATGCCAATGCCAATGTCATGAACAACTAAGCTATGTAATAGTTTCTTGCTAGTAATTAGCTCCATTTTAGTGGTTTGAGAGATCAATGCAATACCATTAAATAAATCCAAGTGGTAAACTATGTATGGATCAAATATGTATAGATCAATCGCACTCATCGCTTTTCTCTATATACATAGCTGACCTATACATAGTTTATCATGGTTATATTTCTATATGTTATCTGTTTAGTAAAAATGTCATTATATGCTATAATAGTTTGAACAACTAAACTATGGATATATCAAGTATGTATAGATCCATGCAAAACCATTAAGCATAGGAAACTCATAAACTAAAATTACTTCAGATGTCAATCATACCAATGCCAATGAAATGAACAACTGAACTATGTAACATTTTCTTGCCAATCTACTTAGAAAAATAATCAAAATGTGCTTAGTAATGAGTTCCAGTATAGTGCTATGAGAGATCCAGTAGCAATAAAATGAACAACTAAACTATGTATTGATCATTTCCAGTCATGCCAATGAAATGAACAACAAACTATGTAGTGATCAATGCCAATCATGCCAATGAAATGAATAACTAAACTATGTATTGATCAATGCCAAACATTAAATAGAGGCAACTCATAAATTGATCCATGCAAAAGAATTAAATAGAGGCAACTCATAAATTAGAATTACTTTAGATGCCAATCTTACTAATGCCAATTAAATAGTCACAATGTGCTCAGTAATGAGTTCTAATATAGTGTTGTGAGATCAATATAGTTCCAGTTTAATGTTATCAAAGATCAATGCAAAACCATTGAATAGAGAAATCATGCTACATGTGTCATTGCAATTCATTCAGTGGTTTAAATAGCTAAATTGTACCAAATTTCATTGCAATCTAGTCCACTCTCTACCTCATCCATCATTAAGAAATATTTGGCTATTTCATATTGAAGCATGAAGCTATCATGTGCTTTCAGGAAAACTACTCGACTCAATTTAGGGACAAATTTGAGAGAAGTATATGTGGCACTAAAAACATTATCCTCTTCAGATTTATCCACTTTTATAATCTGAGGCTTACTGAGGCCATCTTTCAGTTCCTTCATAGTTTTGCATATCACATCCAATGATGCAGCCAAAGTTGTCTTCTTCCTCTTTCCCCTCCTTGATGATGATGGTGGACGAGTCCCTTTACCACTTGCAATTGACTGATTGGAATAATACAATTCTTCATCAAAATTTGGTTGGCTGTCAAGAGGTGTACCATAATTGATATCATCCTCATCAACCACATGGAATGAATCATTCATAGTGTTCCCTTCTTCAGCATCAAGAGGCATTGTAGCTACAAACCCTTTAGCAATGTCATTGCCGACAATTACAACCAACTCATTGAAATATTGGAAAGGTGAGCTCTTATACATTTTTGCATTTTTGAATTCTCTCCTCTACATGTAAGCATTAATATATGGATTAGGTTGTTAGTTTTTCATTACTAAAATAAGAAGGGAAATTTTCTTCAATCAAAAGAGCACAAAGATCATCCTACCTTCAAAAGCTCATCCCACACAGAATCCTCAACATCCATAGTTTGAGTTTCTTCATTCCAAGCTAACACACTTGTATTTTTCAAGTCCTTCATTACTTTATATCCTACTTTTCATGTTTTCAACTTATTCTTAAAATGATCTTGTGATAGATTCAAGTTCATCCCTGCATTGAATGTCCTCTCTATGGTAGTCTAGGCTTCTTTTTTAAAACCACCTTCACCTTTTCATCTGAGATGAACTTGTTTGAGGAGCAAGTCTAGAAACTTGCATTCCATTAGTTTTGTCCACATTTTCTTCTTTGAAGAAGATTTTTTTCTCATAGTGAGGGATCCATCTATATCACTCAAACTAATGGGAGAACACATTTGGTACACATGATCAAATTTTTCCATGCTCATCATGAGCTCAGTATATGCCATTGTGTACTCCTTCTTGTATTTCATTTAAATTTGAAGGTGATAAACTTTAAATATCAATTTTTAATACATTGTAATGGAACAAGGCTAACATATTGAATAGGTAAACATATTACAATTTAAAGTAACCATACAATTAAAATTGAAAGTTATTGCTCTTTAAATTTAAATGGAATGCAGCAAGGAGTAATATTAGAAAAATAGGATTTTCAGTGAATTCATTGTTCTCTTGTTACTAGTGGGCTTATGATCTTCATCATTTGGTACTCCTTGTTGTATTTCATTTAAAATTGAAGAGAACAAACTTTAAATATCTTTTTTAATACATCCTAATGCAATGAGGCTAACATTTAATAAAATTGAAAGAATTTAACTAAAAATGATAAACATCATTCAACTACAACATGTGATAGTTTGAGTGGTTTTGAGGTAACAGATAGGAGGAATAGTCAGGAGATATTTAAGCTACTCCTATCAGATGATACACATCATCAACCTACTATACCAGTCAATTCAAACTTTTCCAAATCATCAAATACTATAAATTTAAATGTAATTATGGTGGTGGATGAAATATTTGTGCACAAAATATCATTTATAGAGGATTGGTGTGCAAGTTGCAATAATTGATGATAACACATCAGCACCAACAAAACTATCAACAAGACAAAATAATGATATCAATGGTAGGTAAATAGTCATGAGCCCCGCACTAGTACATTTGCACCCATTTTTCTACCAAATTTTTTTACCAAAGTTATGAATCCTCCTTATTTTTTGTTTTCATTCCCACATTGGTCGTAAAAAAAAATCCTACTTTGGTCAAAATTTTGACCAACATGAGTTTTCCCAAGTTGAAAATATCCTAAGTTTTTCCAAGTTGGTTGAAATTTTGACCAACAAAATTTTGATAAAGATGTGTGAGCATGCACATATGAGTTTAATAAAATTTTCATTACATTTGGTGATTTTGCGAGAAAATGAACTTTGGTGATTTCATAGGATTTCACATTAGCTCTAGTGATTTTGACCATTTTTTCTCATGAGATTTCATGCCATAAATGTGAAGTGGAAAGCAGTTGGATGCTTTCAGCAATTCTTCCATAATGACTATGTTATGCTCTTTAGCCTAAGAAATGAGAAGTAGTGGGGGGATCTTCCTTTAATCTGGATGGTTTGGAGCTTGGCCATCATAAACAATTAAATGCCTAGGCTACTGGCTGGTTCTCCGTAGGTGTCTGGTCCAGTCCCTTCTTGGGAACCCTATCTCTTTGTGGCTGAGAAAGCTAGGTGCTTCACATGAACACTCATACCACAAAGTCTAGAGAAGATATAGCCTAGTAGGGCCTTGATCTGACTATACTATGGCAGGTAGATAATGATGTTTCCCTCATTAGGTCAGTGTTTCGTTCAAGTCTGTTTCTAATGATACCTTCATATGTCATATTCATTTAGGCTGATTTGGGTGACATAAAAAACAGAAAGGAATAGCAATTGGTAGAAGTTTTGGGCTCATTAAGAACTACCATATTGATGGCAATAAGGAGATGATTGTCATTGGCATAACGAACATTATAGGTCCATGTTTCTCTTGCTACCTCACAATGAGTAATTCTTTGGGCTTCTTATTTGTTTGGACTCCTAAAGCTTTAGGTTTTGAACTTAGTATGGCACTAAAGTTTTTTTGTTTTAGTACTAAATAGCCTTGCTTTACTATACATGAGGTTTGTTTAGGTGTTTTTTCAAGTTCAACTATAAACTTCAATGCTGGCTGCAAGATAGTAGTATCAAACATTGTGATGGCCATTGGAGTGATGTTAACTCTCCTCTTCTTGACTTCACTCTTTCACTACACTCCCCTTGTAGTCCTTTCTTCCATTATAATTTCAGCCATGCTTGGCTTAATTGATATCTGTGGAGCTTATCATCTCTAGTAGGTGGACAAAATTGATTTCTTAGTCTACATGGGACCTTTTTTTGGAGTGGTCTTAAGAGATATTGAGATAGGTCTTATCATGACGGTATGTTGATAATTCTTATTATTTCATTGCCAAGGACCCATAAAAAAAGAAGTATACATTTTTTTTATATAGTGTTAATTTTGAATTTAGTACCTCTTAAAATAAACTAGTAAAATAAGTAATGAAGTGATTGCTTTACTAAACAAAGTTTACATCCTTTCATTGTAGGTGGTCATTTCTATACTGAGATTGATAATGACCATTTCAAGGCCTCGTACTATAGCTCTTGGAAATATCCCAAACACCACAACATACAGAGATACTAAGTAGTATACATATGCCATAAGAGTTCTTGGAATTATCATTCTATGCATAGATTCTCCAATATATTTTGCCAACTCAAACTACTTAAGAGAAAGGTTAGTTATCTATTTATCAATCAAAAATTGTAAATAACATCTTCAAGAATCAATTCATTTTAAGTAATTTTTGAATGATTCATAGTAATGATTTACACCTACAAGTTTCCAATAAAACATAGTACATGATCCTACACATTTCATCTTCATAGAGTATATTTATATAAAAAATGGTCATATCACACATATTTACATGCCATGATCTGCCATTGAACACAGGCTGATGAGATGGATAGAGAATGAAAAGGATCTTTTGGTTAAAAAAGATATTTTACAATATGTTATTCTAGATATGTCTCGTAAGTTGTGAAATCCACCCATTTCTTCTACATGCATAAATCTCATTATTTGTTATTACACCATGAAAGAGGTTGCCTTTAGATGAATCAATTGCCTAATTTGATATTTAGTGTCATGTGGGTCAAATTTAATTGACTTGTTTAAGTAGTTCATATGAAATTATATTAACTTTTTAAGCGTCATCTACCATTTTATGTGATTCTAAATGATCTACTTGCACAAATCAAAACATGTTTAAATAGTTCATTTGAAAATATGTTAACTTTTTCAGAATAATCTACCTTTTGATGGGGATTTCAGATGATCTAATAAACTCTACATACTCTGAATTCTAGGAAATTGAGTTTAAACTACATTTAAATAATGCACTCCTCTATTTTCATTCTTGGAGTTATGGCCAACATTGACACTGACATAATTAGAATGTTGCAAGAGCTTAAGAGGATCCTTGATAACAAGCATCTGCAGGTGACAGATCATATTTATTTTTAACTTTAATCTATATATCAATGTTACAAGGTTCATGGAATTACAAAAGAAATATTCAATTAATTTTAAATTTGGAAAATAAGTTTTTTCAAAAGAGACAATGTTTTCATAAGAGAAGTATGTCCTTATATAAGACAATATTCTACTTAGTTGAGCTTATATGGGTATCAGCTAGCATTTCTAAATCTTGGTGTGAATTTGATGGAAAAATGCAATAAGGAAAAGTTTACAGAGTTTCTAGGCCAAAACTATTTGTTTGTCACTATTTCTAATGGTGTGACAATTTTCAATTCACTCCTAAATACTCCTAAATAAGAAATGCATGGTGGAAAAGATGAACTAAATATTCTTAATACAACAGTAGCTTGAGTGGTAAAACTTGATCCAAACTTGAAGGAAGATAATCTTTGAGACTTTTTAGTTTTTCTTTGTCTATTTTAAGATAAGGAAAGAAAATAGTTGAGATAACAATGCACTCCAAAGCATTACATTCAATTTTCATGGACCTTACTAGAAGATTAGATGAATTGTATTGCCACTATCATACAAAAGTACCTTATTGGTCTAAATGTTGAAGAATGAATGTTCATAACTTCAAAGAGGATGAAGTCTTCGTTGGTTTAATAATGTAAACTATTGAGAATTAGATGGAAGGACTCATATTTTTCTTCTAACTGCATGCCGAAAATTGAGTCTTATTTCTTCAAAATTGATGCCAGTTTAGGCAATCAAAGTGAGTAATTATATTTGTTGTATGCTCATGTGTATTGGAGAGGTTGAGTGCATATCTTCCACAACTAATAAGTAAAAAAAGTTTCAAAATTTTCTATGTTGTAATTATGTTATCTGAACTAAAGAAGGAGGTGGTATTTTCTCCATTCTCCAACTTGACTAGTCAACCCAATGCAGTAGGAACTTGATGGCCTTAGTGGATTTTTCCAGCTTGTCACCTAAATCCTTAATGAAGTTCTCTATATTCACTTTCTTTCTAATCAATGCCTTTAATGTTGCCTTGATGCCCGCATATTGCCTCTAAGAATGCTAACCATCTAAACTCAAACTTCATGAATGGAAAAGAATTCAGTAAGACTAACACTACACATTTTCATTAATAATTGGATCCTCTCTCATTGATGTCAATGTTAGATTAAAGGTCTACCACCTTGTGATCTTCATGTAGCAATGGGAAACAGTTTATTTGGGAAAGCTACCTTAAATATCCCAAGCTTTACCCATAATGTTATTAAGCCTCCAACTTGTTGAATGCCCTTTGTGCATACAAAGGATGATAATAATCAATATCTTTCAATATAAATATTTTTAATGATACATGATTTAGCCAAAAGGAGAACATGGAGAAGAGTATTTGCCTCTCTTTTATGGTTTGTTCTGGGTGGGATTTTCTTGGAAGTTGCCTTTATTATTGTACTACGATCATCCCTAATAACACTACCAAGACTCAAATGTCATGAGTTGCCTCTTACAGTTCCATTTAAAGTTTAGTGTGAATTCCCCTTTGGAGCCTGGAGTCAATTTGATTCATGCTCTATTGATGGAGGAGAGGAAGTTGAGGGAAGAGGCATGTGGTTTAACCCAAAGATCTCATCAATTTGAAAAGGGACATCAAATTCTATGTAGATTTTGAAAATGCAATAACAAACACAAGATAGGCTCAAACAATTACAAAAAACATAGCACTTGTAAAAAAACAAAATAAATATATCATTTAAATTCTCCAAGATTGATTACATTTTAGTATTTTAGAGACTGATAATTTTTTCCATATCACAATAATGCATTACGTTATAAAGGTTGCAGCATTATAAACAAATCATTCTTTCCTACTAAATGAATGATTACCAAATATAATTCTTTTTGATAACATTCCATGCATTCAACATGATTTTTTTTGGAAAGTTGTTGTAACTGGCAGATCTAAAAAAAACTAATGAAAACTACCTCTCAACTAACTATTAAAACATCAAATGAAAATGACTATTTAAAGGCATTTTCATGGTTGTGTACATGGGTTCCTCTAATTGGTAGAATGGGACAAGGATCCTATCAGCATCAGTTACATACAATCATCCTTGATTCTGAGACATACCTTGATTTTGAAGTTTTGAGAACTAGTCCTTTGCAACTTGATGTGGTACAAGATAACTCAATGTGGTGTAATTAAAATCTTTGCAAATTATTGTGCAACATTTCCAACCAACTCACTATGCAACACTTTTTGTAGATGTCGAGTGCCCATTTACTCATTTTTCTTCTTTATGAGAGATCACTAGGTTTTCCTTCTCAGATTAACATAGAGAAAATTCATGACATTTTGACCTGCCAATCATAAGAAGCAGTCATCAACTACTTGACTCACCCCTATTTTTGTTTATCTTCAAGCACTATATCATATTAATGAATGCTAGTATTCTGTATTAATGAATTTTATATCATATTAATGTATGTTATTTGATTGTATTGATTGAATGTTATAGTTCATAAATGGATGAATGAATGAATGAAGTATGTAATTAGATGATAATGGGTAATTAAGATTGATCTTAGGGGGAGGGGGGTGAGGCCAAATGAGCTTACACCTTCACATGGTGGGCCTTGTTAAGTAGAGAATATTATAGTATTCTCAAAAACAAGTGAAGCTCAAATTAACATACCAAGGAATCACAAAGCCCAAGTCCATCTACCTCTCATCTTCTCATCCCAATATGTCATCTTTTCTACCACATTTTTTATTTTCAATATTCTATTATTCTTAATCTTGATAATGGAAGCCTCCATCTTGTTAGTAAGTTATTCCTATCCAATCTTTTTAGTTTTAAAAATGTGTCTATTTCTCTCCTACCATAACTCCCATATGACAATAGATAGTGTTGTAGTCCACAAGCTACCATAAAAATAGTCCTTATTTCAAATAGATGTTTGTCTTTGGTCTTAGCTATTTTTTAATTAGGTAATTATAGACCTCCTTAGTGTTCTAGTTTGTAGTAGTCATTTGATAATTTCCCTAAACAACCTCATCCCCATAAGAAATCTGCAAACCATAGTGGATGAGGACTACTAGAGCAACCTTCGTTACTACATCTAAACCAAGGTAACCCATTTACTTTGTTTTTGTATACCATGGAAAGACTTGTAAACTTATCTCCATATTCCATCTTTATTAAACTAATTTATCCTCTATCTCTTTTGGTGCTCAGAATTAGTATTGCTATTCAAAGATGGTAGCAGAGAAAGCAATGTGTGAGTATGCGATGTTTGAATGTAGCCTTCATTTGATAACATTATTGGGGTATGTTTAGTTTTATTTGTTACTTTTGTATCTAATTTTAAATACCTTTCTAGGTTTGCATAAATGTTTATAGAATTCAATAGAATGGTCTTACATGAACATAATTCATGTTCATTTTCTATGGTTTCTAATTTCATAGTGCCCTTATAACTACATTCAATGTGACAAATGTTGTAATAATAGGTGGGGATGTACTTTCTATAGCATGATCTTGAATTTTAGATCATGAAATCTTATCTTTATTGATGCTTAATTTACCCTCTTGCTTAGAATGAGTAGTCAACTATCAAAAGGTGTTGCTATTAGATGGTTGTGGAGGCCATTAGTTCAAAGTTTTTATATGCATTTGGTTAGTTTATTATACTTCTAATATTTTTCTTCACATATTCATTTTCACAAGTGACATTAGTATTATTGATGGGAAGGGATCTATTTGGTGGGATTGGTACCATAATGTGAGTTCTTCCCTTCTTGGTTCCCTTTTGACATACCTCTTCTTTAGAATCCTCCAATAGAAAGGCCTCCACCTCTTCCACCTCTATTTTTGAGTCACACATCATTTAAGGTTATCTTTAAACCAATTCTCACTATTGAGTTTTTGAACATGGAGAAGAAACATGAGTTAAGTCTAGGTTCCTTTGAATGGTTTACCTATCTGACCAAAATACATAAGTTTTCACAAACTAGAATTAGGTGGGTCATAATTAATGTATTTTTTTAATCATCGGCATATGGTATATTGGTTTGGAGATTGTGAGGTCATCTTCTATATTTATCTATTTATCCAAAATTCATCTTAGTCTCTAGGAATTAGATTTGGGTGGGTCATAACTAGTCTATTTCTGACAATAAGCACAACATATTATATTGGTTTGAAGATTGTGAGATCTACTGATATATATACCTATTTTCTCAAAATTCATCTTAGTCTGTAGAAACTAGAATTGGTTGGATCATAATTAGTTTATTTCTGCTCATAAGCCCATCATAGTATATATTGGTATTGAGATTGTCAGGTCTACTTGTATATTGACTAGGACCCAATCTAACCAATTGACATCATGACCAATCTATTATTGCATAAAAAATTTACCTCAACTTCTCTATCTAATCTTCTTGTCTTGGGCCATAATATTTTAACATTGCATATTTTATTAGGGTTCCCATAGTAAAGAGAAAACACTATTAAAAGGAGATAGACAAATGATATTAATATCTTCATGATCCATCCTCACTATCATACAATGGAATTTATCTATAGTCAAATATTTCTTTTTTCAAATGAATAACATTAATGTAAACAAGGTCTTGTAATATTTTTTAATGTGTAGTTTAAGCTTCATGTCCACAATTTGAATCAACTATAGTTACTCTAGTTCTCATCTATATATCCTTCTTTGTTATCCTTCAACAAGTCTTGATGCAGTTGAGTAGGGTGATGGTATTCAAAACACAATAAAAGTTGGAAATTTTAGAGGTTTAGGCACTCTAGCCTATTAATCATATCAAATACTTCAAGGATCAGATTTGTCAAGACTAACTTCAAGACTCGTAAATGAATGTTTTGCTTTTATAAACTTTAAAACACTTGGAATCAAGTGTTCTAAGGTTCCAATTCAATTCCAATAATCCCCAATCCACACAACTCTTCCTCAAACTATTAAGAAAACCTAGTAGGTTGTTTAGTAGACTAGCAACAGAACAAAAAACCAAATAACTCAAACTTCTTCCAAGATACCTAACAAGGTGATGGTATTTATGGATACCCTTTTCAATGTTCTATGACATATCAAAAATATTCATATGCTTTTTTTGGGTCAATTTCATTATATATGACTGTACCCTTGTTTTCAATGCATGGAAATGACTAATTTTCCAAAGGAAGTATCAACAAATGACATTCTATCAAACCCAACTACTATAAAATAACTAGTTATGCATTAAAATGGCCATTATCAAAAGGAATTAACTACAAAGGGTCTACAACATCAAAAACCCCAATTTGTGCCTCAAAGCTCTTATTATCTAGGGCTTCCACAATCTCCCAGTTCTACACTCTTGTGCAAAAAATTGAAGATTGATTCACCATCTAATGAACATCACATAATGTTCCCAAACATAAAACACACTCCTTGTTTGACCAGATTAGCCATTGTTATACCCGATCCACCATTTTCATTATTTTTCCTTCATTGTTCTTCATTGTGATCACTTATATTCAATCCAACTCTAAAAATTCTTGGTCATTTATTTATAATACAAGTTAATAGTTGTTTAATTAGGCCTTCGTATTCATGCAAT